>RCWM02000428.1:600000-971152 GCA_003667255.2 Euschistus heros | reverse complement strand
TAGCTTCTGTTTCTAAAAATGTTTTCCTGTTCTTTTAAAATTCAATATTCATTCTTTACTACCATTCATGCATTAAACGCCGTAAATGGATGTCAACAACCTGCTACCATTCAGATAGCGAAATCAATATTACTCCAGTTCCTGTACAGCTCCCTGTACATCTTAGATATTTCCTTTATAACCTTCATATTTAATTTTCTGAATAAGAAAAAAAAAATGTTAATTGTATTTCAAGAATTTCCAGAAAAAATAATTAGACTCAGAAATCACTATAATCCTACATTAAATACGATTTAAAAATTGGATTAATAATTATACGATTTATATATAATTGCGTTTATTTTGTTTTTGTTTTAAAAGAGAAAAATACTAAAACGACAAGAAACTTCTTATCGTTACAGACTACTTCAACATTTACTGTACAAACATTGGAAGCTCCCAATTAATTACAAAAAACTTATTTACGTGACTGTGATTAGACTCATTTGGACTTATGGAGTTGAACTTTAGGGCTCCACTAAACCATCCAATCCTTACAATCCATAATCCTTCGAAAAATCCTAAATGCTTCTTAATTTGACACTAATAAACTTATCCATAAAGATCCCCATGTTTCATATGTTGCTGAGTTAGCCCAAACCAGATACCTATCCTGTAGTAAGTTCCTAGTAAGTTCCATAACAACTTAGATCCACCAGTTTCTTAACTTGCTTCCCACTCTATTCCCGATAATTCTTCTTGGCGTCTGAAATGATGGCCTTGAGGTCTTCTAGTGTAGAATTTTTATTGAAGTTGCTACTGATGAGTAGTTCTTTTTAAGTTTTGATATGTTATTGTAATTCTTATCATACATTTACTTGATGTAACGTACATAATTGTACAGTTGTAAACTGTATGTAAACCACTATTCCAATGAATTGATATAAAATATAAAATAAAAAAAATAGAAAAAAACAAGATTATTGGTTTCATTTTATTGAATTATATATGCTGGATTCTTTCTAGGAACAAGTAGTTGAAGATGCTTGTCTAAAAACTATTACTGAATGTCATTACAGCTTAAATAAATAAAACGAGGCAATGTTCAGCGAATTTCGGTTTCGTGCACATAATGTATGTAAACAACCAGCAGAAGTTCACACAACAAAAGCACATGAGGAAATTGTTGGAAGCTTTTAAATCGCTTTATCGTTTTATTGTACTATACTAATTCTTTACCGGCTTATATAAGTGTGGTTGTGTTTAATTTAATAGTTTACTCATCTTCACCAAACAGTACTAAATTATCAGCATATTCAGGAACCTAATTTTCAATCCTAATTTTAATCACCGATTTCTACTCCTTAATTTTTATTCTGTATCCATTACTTTCCCAATGAAGTATTTTAGAAATAAATAGAATAACTGGAGAGAGAGAACTATCGACTTACAATAAGAATTATATTCCTCATTCATTCGCAAGAAAGACCCTGTTAATCAATCAGACTGAATGTATTTCTAACTATACTTTAATGACATTGTTTACCTTTTTATTTAGGCAAACTCTAGAATATTGATAATCCGCCACTCGCTAGCACGATTTTCCGGATAATCCGACTATTTCACGGTGTTCCGTGGGGTGCGCAATACTTTTACGCTCGCTAATTTGTAGCGTAATAGCGTCAAACCTTTCGACCTATTCTACGTTTTACCAAAATGTCTGCTGCGCGGTTTGTTCTAAATAAAACCTATTTTATATTCAAATATAAACTTAATTTTCTGCAATTTGTCAAGAAAATAAGTTTTTTAGCTTAAACGGAGACTAAGATACAAGCTCCCAAATTTTCGGAATTCTCTTAAAAGGTGGCGGATATTGCGATTTTCTGGTTTTGCTCTATTAACAAAGATTAATATGGAGGGGTTTCCAGAACTGAAACCTAAAAATCAAATCATTCTCATAATATCGGGAGACGAAACTCGGAATGTTGTTTATTTGGACGTATTTTTAATTTATTTTTCCTTTTTGCATGAATTCTATAATAAAACGTTGCTATCGATAAAAAAAATTAAATTATTAGTTAAAATTTTATAAGTTATTTATTTATGAAAATGGGTGAAGCCGAGATGGGGATGCTAGTTATAATACACTTTTAACTATGAAATACATGCTTTATTAAAATTTCCGGTTAATCCGACCTTAAGGCCATTGCACCCTACCCCTTAGGCATTTCTTTGGTCACCAGACTTTGGATGTACATTGTTAATGTCTAAAATATTCACGTTATTTCGTTATATATGTGGAAGTATTAACATTTTCATTTATATAGTTATAGATTTAACAAAAAAAGAAATACAAAAAGAAACGTATGCTTTAATTTTTATTACAGGTTTGTTGTTCTTTGAATGTGTTTGGTAACTGCAGAAACTGTTGCTGCCATCCAATAAAGGACAACGTTTACAGCTGGACAGTAATTGGACAATAAGACAGGACCGTTAATACTCAGGTGGTTGGAGTACGTTGACGACCTGGGGTTAGTGGGTTTTATCGAACCGGAGGTTTCCGCTCCGACTGTTGGGGCAATATCCCAAGGGATGGGGGGCCTAATGAAAAATCCGCCTGTTGCTCCCGTCTCCGAGTTCCTGCCGATTGAAACTTAGCCTAAGGCCCTAGGCAGTGGAGGTTGTTAAACTATGGAGCAGGTTCCGTTAATAATATAAATTATATTAAATTATTTAAAATATATAATTATTGGAAAATGTTTTCCTATCCACAACGATTAATAATATGTTTAATAATATAATAATATATGAAGCAATATGTTAATATTTTGATTAGGTTAGGTAAGGATTGTTTATTTGCATGGTAAAGAATCTGGAGGGGCGTATAATGTAGTTTTATAACATAATTTTCAAACGCATACATAGTGTTTAAATTAAAAATGTATCTAGTTTTGAGTAATAGCTCTTGAAAAAATAATTGTCTACAAATGGCTAAAATATCAAGCAAGTAAAATACAAAAAGTATATAAAGGTTATTCTATGGTTGGACTTTGTAATGGTCTTATCCATAATATCCCTAATTAGAAGTTTTCTAATATTACTATTCAGAAAAAAAATGTATTACTATAAATTATTTTTTGACCTCGTCTATTCATAATAATCGATTTCATTAGATTAGTCAGAGGTATCTTGAACATAACTTTAGCTACACTTTTGGACTGAACTATAATGTTTAAGAGTGTTCATATTCTATAAAGAAATACTTCATAGTCATTAAAAAGTTTAGCGTTTAAGACATTTTTCGCCTTTCATTGTGCCTGCCCCGTTTCCTATGCACTAAGCTCTAAGAACCATTAATAAAACCTTTTGGTAGCGTAGGGCTTTCATGACGACAATCGACTCCGGGATGAAGGACTTTTATACAGGCCAATTTAACTTCAATTCAAGCTCGCAAGCGAACTTGGCGCATTATTAACTAAGTTGAAGCGGTTCCTGGCTTCACCTTTGTGTTCGAGGGTGGGGGTGGGGCTGGGCTCTGCACACGGCGACATTCAACAGATCCTGCGTTTGTTGAACGTAGAACTCTGCTGGGAGTGTCTCTGCTATCGATAGCAAATTAAATTAAGGAAATAGCCGTTAAACTGTTTATCGTGAAGGGGAATCGGTATTGAACGGTTTGGGTGAGCTAATAATTAAACTGCTTCCGTACCCTGGCTAACGTAAACATTAGTAATACTTGATAGACATTGAAAAATGACATCTCCTGTTTGTTTTTTATTTGTCTATCAAATATATATAGATCTTTAATTCATCTATTAACAAATCTCATATTTTGTTGTATCTCTTTTGAAATTAACTGCATTATAATTGTCTTGGTTACAAAAATGGATCTATTATTTTTCTTCCTTTATAGTAGTTCTCCTGAAATAGCATATCAGTTTTCTTCGAAATCAAAGTAGTGTTTCCTAATGATCGCGTGCTGTACTAATGTTTTTTTTTGATTTCTTTACATTTCTTATATATCAAATATTTTATTTTAGTCTGTTCATTAATTTTTGTTCAGATTCATACAATATGATGTTACACAATTTATAATTAATTTTATATATCAAATTATTCTTCTGCTTTATGAAGAATGAATAACTTTTTTTTTAATATAAGAAAAAATTAATAAATAGATAAATACTGGGCTTGTGGATGATAAATGTAATAGAAGTTATGGACCCTCATAAATAAATAATTACTTTATGTACGCATCATGGTATAGTAATCTATCTATCTTGGCGCTACAACCCGTTGCCGGGTCCGGGCCTCCGCCAGCAACTTTTGCCATTCGTCACGGTTTTGTGCAGCCACCATCCAGTTGCGCAATCCCAGGATGCTCCAAGCGTCAGCCGCAACTCCATCCTTCCACCTACATCTCGGACTTCCTCTTCTTCGTGTTCCATGAAGCGGTTTCTTCAATAGCTTCCCAGGTAATTCTTCTTAGCCCATGCGAGCCACATGTCCCGCCCACCTTAATCGGACCAGTTTGATGACCTGAAGAACATTCTGATCCCTAAATGAACCGTATATCTCCTGGTTTGTGCGTCTCCTCCAGGTTCCGTACACCAAAACTCCTCCAAATATCCTACGGAGGATTTTTCGCTCAAAAACTAGGAGATTTTGTTCACTACTCTTGGTTGTAGTCCATGTCTCTGAGCCGTATGTTAGAACTGGGCGAATTACGCTTCAATATAAGTGCAGTTTCGTTTGACGTGAGAGGATGTGGCCACCATGTTGTTTACTTAGGCTATAGTAACATTTTTTTGCAGATATTGTTCTTCTCCTAATCTCAACTTCTGCACGATTGTCATGGGTTACCATCGAGCCAAGATAAATGAAGTCGCTGACTTGCTCGAATGTATAGACACCAAATGTCACTGTTGCATTGCGTCCAGGCGTCTCCTCGGTCACCAAATATCTAGTCTTTGTTTGGCTCACTTCCAGACCAAGTTTCTTTGCCATGGTATAGTATGATGGATTTCAGCAACGAATGGTACATTAAGTTTTATAACATTAGTTAGTTTGTGACAAAGTAAGCAGCATTAGGGATTTTGAATTGCGAGGATTAGATACGAGATGAATTGGATGGTTTATTAGATCCCTAAAGCTCAACTCCATATGTTCAAATAGATCTGATAACTGTCATGTAAATCAGTCTTTCATAAATCCTAAATAAATAATTGTTTGTATCATTATACATATTACACATTTTTAATATTAGTATTATTAATCCTAGGTCTTAAATGTTCGGAATAAGCCTCGAAACGTTGCTCTGGTCTTTCTGATGAAAAGTTGTATGAAAACAGATAAAGCTTGTTCTTTGTTTTTAATCATATTATCTTAAGTCTACAAGCTCAAATATATGTCACATATTATATTATATTTTCTGTGTTTACTACCATTAGTTGGATTATAACAGTGTTAAGATGACGGTGTTAGCAACCGTTGAAGAGGAAAGAGCGCCTAACTAAATGAGGCTGGGAGGGAGGAAATGGAGATAGGGCGCTATCAGCTGTGGCCAAATGTTTGAACAGGACCTCGCTTGATGTTTTCCCAGTTATTCCAGGCCGGGACAAACTCGAAGACGATTAGTTTAATTGAAGGCTCCATCCAAACCCGGCTCTCGCCATCCCTCGGCGGCTAACTGGCTATCCGTCTTCTTTATATGAAAGTCCGAGACATATGTACATTGAATATGTATGTATTTTTTCACGGTAATAATTTTATGTTAATCTAAAAATAGAAAACCCATACTATTCTTTCCTTAGGATTAGATTTTATACACACAATTTATCTTTTACCCTAATTTATACACACAAAAAGCACGGATAAAAGATTCGAAGACAGGCTGAAATCTAATTTGGCTAGTTTAATAGAATTTATTGTAACAATTTCAGGAACAAAAATCTATACATATATACCACAACTAGTTAGTATACAGGGTGGACTGAAAGGACTAGTCAAAAGACTAGTAGGAAGTGGGACTCCTCTTTCTGTAAAAAAAAAAAAAAAAAAGAGTTTTTAATTTGTAATGCCAACGTTTCAACTTGCATTGCAAGCCTTCATCAGGGCTAGAAGTAGAAAACAAACAAAAAGGTATTACTAAATTGTAGAGAGTATAAAAAACAAAGGCATGAAAAGAATAAATATATGAGTAAAGGCAATATCTAAAGGTAAAGAAGACAATACATAAAGACTATTGAAATAAGATTAAAATTAAAAGATATTAAAATGAGTGATAGTTAATTAAAAATTAATGAGTGAATTCAACAATATAATTGGTAAACATAAAAACTGAGTAGATACCAAGTTAATGAAATAGTAAGGACCAGTTAATGAGTTAATATCTAAATGCCATGAAGAATGTTACACACAGACTACTGAAATTATTTAAATTGAAAGGAACTTGAACAGAGTGATTGTTAATTAAAAGTTAATGAGTAAATACTGCAATATAATTGATAAATATAAAAAATAGTAGATATAAAGTTAATGAGATGGTGAGTAAATACAAAAATTATAGAATAAGAATTTTTTTTTAAATTAATCATTTATTGAGGAATTATTACAATCTGTCACAAATGTGGGCAATAAGTAATATTGATGACTTCATGATCACATTCACACAATATGTACAATAAGAGAAGAAAAAATAATAAATAAAAAAAAATAAATAAAAATATAAAATGAAAAAAAAATAAAAATTAATTAAATTAAATAGAACAAAAAAGAGCTAAGCTGATATACATAAACAATATGCAATATAGAATATACATACAAGTGAAATATATGAATAAAAAAAAAAATTTACACATAAGATAAAATAATAATAATAAAATAAAATGAAAATAAATTGAATAAAAATAAAAATACAGCTAAATTAAATTAAAAGTTAAAACTACATTCATACTTTATTTACAAAACACACTCATCTAGGGATCTCCCAACCTACCCTGGATCTCCACTCATGGAAGGACAGGCCCGGCGCAGAGAGGTTCCAGCTCTTCTCTCTCAGCTGTGTCACTGGTGTTAAAGAAAACCCAGTGGAGGCTGAGTGAGAGCGCAATGTACAGTCACTCAGGGCATGAGTGGAGAAGCCAGTGCCAGAACTCCAACATATATACATATTTACTATAGATCTCGGGGCCATTGCCGTTTTAATCTGCGAGGGGGGTTATCAGGATGTGTTGAACTGGATAGTGATTGAGCCAGAGGGGTAGGATGGAAAGAAAGGTTGCGATGTAATTTTAAAAATTTAAGAGGTATGAGGTCGAGAACGTATAGTATGTTGAGATCATTGTGAAAGGTTTTATTGGATACATAGTAAGGAGCATTTGCTATAGTTCGGAGGACTTTGGATTGGAAGGATTGAATGCGTTTGATATTCGACTTTTTAGCTGTGCCCCACAGTTCAAGTCCATAAGTCCAAATAGGTTTAATAATGGTTTTGTATATGAGAAGTTTGTTTTCAACGGAAAGATGAGATGTCCTAGAATAAGATTAATAACTTAATATTGACATATTTACAATCGTGCAGCTGATATTTTGGTGAAACTTGGAAAGCTCTCTTTTGATGCGTTTTAGAATTTAGATAAATCAAAACTTTTTTCACAACAAAATTTAGAATTTTACTGGACTATTAGGGATTCAGCAAGAATATTATTTCCTCAATCCCTCGACTCTGTTGGAGGGTCGGATTACCCAATGAGTCGGTCTAGCGGGGGTCGGACGAGAGAGGTTCTACTGTACCATAATTCCATTAAGGTTGGAGATGCAGAATGGCTCTCAATCGATGGAGTATTTAAGGATTTCATGCTGTTTTAATACAGCATGAGTGCATGTCACGAGTGCGATTTTGATTAAAAAATAATTGCAATACGACATTCATAACTTTTACATAGTGTAATTGCAACATGAATATTGAATATATTATAACTTCATGACAGTTGCTTATGAGCTAAAAGTTTGATATTTTAATTCGTCGACCGATAATTAATAAGTGAATACACCTGTAGCCATGAGGATGGCTGACATAAATTTAATATGTAATTGCCTTTATAAGGAGCTCATCCTCTTCTAAGAATATAATTATTTTATAAGCGACAGACTATCGACAGAGGCAGCGTTGAATAACTAATACATCTTGTTTACTGAAGAGTGCGTGTCTCCAGTTGCTCCGGGTTCCATGGACTGGAACGCATAATGATCTTAACAAGTCTCTAAGTAAACTCGCGATTGTGGCAGTTATTTAAAAAGTTCTTTTTTTCTCATTTTAATAAACAGCCTGAGGGTGATCATATATTTTGCCTTTATATATATATATATATATATATATACACAGTGAGTTAGTGAGAGAAAGAGGGTGAGAGGGATATATATATATATATATATATATATATATATATATATATATATATATATATATAGAGAGAGAGAGAGAGAGAGAGAGAAGGATGTTAATAGGGATAAAAAAAAAAGGCATAGTTTGATATTATGAAACCAAATTTTAGTATATTGCCAACTTTTCGATGATCATCATCAGGGCTAAAACATAAAATAGTTGAATACAAAAGAGAAAAGGAATTATACATAAAATGAAGCAAAATATAAGATGTTAAACAATTAGAAATGATCTTAAAAAAAGTAGATAAGTTATAGAACAATAAAGAGAAAGAAATATATTTAATAAACAACATTAATTATTGTAACTAAATACTTTTTATTTGATTATTGTATGTTGTGTTGTTATGTTGATATAATGTTTTATTTTTTTCAATTGTCCATCTGATGTGTTTTTTGTTACAATGTTATTCTGCTTTTCATCAACAAATCAATATTTACTTATTAATTACTTTTTATTTACGACTATCTTCATTTTTGTTACAATAGTTTTATCTGTTTATTGTCTCTTTCGTTCATCGAATATCCTACTTCTTTTGCTTCCTGTATTTTAACGTTTCCTCTATTTATATGCTATGTTGTTTATTCTATACATACTATAACTCAAATTGTTTCTTACCCGTATTTTATTTCATTTTATCTTCATTTTCTTTAAAATTGTATAATTTAGCATCTTTTTTGAGATTGCTTATTAACCCTTTCTATTTCTTTTTTTTTTTTCCTTTTCTCTTCTGATTTTGTATTTGACTATTTCTTGATTTATCCCTGATGACGGTCATCCATGATATGGTCGAAACTTAGGAAATATAACATAACAATGTCTAATTTTTTATTTATTTTTTTTGACTGATCACTCTCAAAAATTTGCTCTATATAATATTCATACAGAAAATTTAAAAGAGCACTTAATTTATCAATTATAGGTTTTATTCCTAGTGACACTATAGCCTCCAACTATTGGTGCCTTTAGTTTTCGGATTTATTGGATTCTTTTTATCCTGCCGTACTACCAGTCGTACTCTAATTCTGGAACAGTTAGGTTATAATTAATAAAAAATGTTGTTGAATATATTTTATTTTGTAATAGTTTAACATTTTCTATAAATAAATCGCATGATATTTGAAAGTATGAAACTATGGATGGTATAATAATTATTCTAATCAATGTCACTAGGTTCATCTCTATTCGGTCCCTATTCTTCTGTCATGGTCCTCTTCGTAACCGGTTTCTGATCTCTCCTTCATCTTCCTTCTTAACAAGACCTCTTCTTATTTTTCGGTTTAATTTAAAGTAGGGGTATAACCCCTCCATCTAACCTTTGAATTTCTTATGTTGAATATTAAATTCTTTGTTTAAAACCTTTTCTAGGGTATCCCAGTCATCTTTTCGGCAACCTTGCTTACAAAGGACCAAGGCCGGTTTAGTAGTACAGAGCGTAAACCGCAATGGGTTGCGCATTTGTAAGTATTTACGCAAAGGGCGCTGTTAACCCTTAAAACCTTTCAACAATAATAATTTGGTTACTATCTGGTATATAAGCTAAATACATTACAATTTGTTTAATCTATTTTCTAACTTCAAAAATACATTAGTATAGGATTAGCATAATGAAACAAACACGTTTCAGTTTGGAACGAACTCTGGTCATTTTTTATCGAAAAATATAGTTGATGAAAATATTACTTACTCAAAATTACAAATCACTAAAGGAACTTTAAAGAACATTATAAAACCGCCAAGACCGGATCCGAACATTCACCTCTTCGAATTCTAAAATGCTTACATATAGCAATAAGATAGCAATGCAACTGGGCTTGGAGATAAGATAATTGAAAATTAGTTTAATGATGTTGTTTTTCAAGGATACATGGAAAGGTAAAAATTGATCAGCATCGTTGTCTACCGGCTAACTTTCCTGGGATGTTAAGAAATCAGTTTACAAAAGTATATAGTCAGTTGGTATCTACGCCAGTGGGTATGGATACCGAGATATGTACTTCTGGCCATACGGAAAAGCAGTGGTCTCTAAACAGTGAGAAAAGGGTAGAAAACAAACCCACATTAAATCATCACTAACTATTATGTTTTTTATTAATAATATATATTCATGACTATCATGAGAAGTGTAAACTGAGTTATGTTGCATTCTTGGTTATTGTATCTTTTGAGGGGTATTCAATTGTAATTATTGATTGCATGGATGAGGGGATATTCTGAATTTACTATTTATCTATGTTATAGTTGAACACAATATTGTTACAGAAGTATCAATTCTACCGGAGATCATGAGGCATTTCAATTTATCTGCTTCAGTTGAATCAAAAGAATGGCTGTATCGAATGTAGGCCATAAATGTAGAATTAAGATTTGGGAGCAAGAAAAAAAAAAAAAAAAAAAAAAAAAAGACGAACAGTTGTACAGTATTTATTAGAAACTTTACCTTCCTAAATTTCAGCTCTAACAGGAATTCTATAACACCTATCTAATCTATCTTTCCTAGAACGATAACCAAGTTGGCACATACATTGATAATCGAACTATGGTGGCGACCACTTGTTCGACATAATTCATTCGAAAACTGAGCTGACGAGGACTACATTATGCAGGTGGGAACCCGAGGCGGTGGCGGTGAGGATGTGAAATAGTAATGGAGGAGGATGAGTCGGCGACACGGTCCGCCGGGCTGGCACAGGTGCAATCCACCGCTCCATATGCCACTGCAGGTGGCCATCAACAGCTGACCTAGCGATGCCTCATCGATCTAACACCGATCTAACGAATCCTTTGGTGTATTCGGAGCATCCTATTGTCATTCAGGTCCATCCCTGGCTGGTACTGAAGACTCTCTGGTGGCCGCTGTGGCGGACAGAGCAGTACGGAGGGATGGATCAATATCAGAAACATTGTATTTTGTATTATAGTTGTAATCATAGAAATATATATTTTAATAGTTCATTGGAATTTACTAATGACGCAGTTGATATAGTAGCACTGGGATCACTTTGAGCTTGGCTTGCCTTTCTACTTTGAGGGAACTAGCCAGAGTTGAGCACAATTTAATCAATGATAAAATTATTTCATAGCTATTTGGCAACTGATTTCTTAGAAATCTGTCAGTGATTTTTTTGTGAACTAATGATTTTTTGACTTAAAGATTGCATCATTATTAAAGTATGTGATTTATGGTTAAATTTTGCTAATTTGTGGAACAAGCTTGGGGGTTTTTCCTCAGATGCATAAGAAGCGTAGAATTCCAAAACCAGCCAAGTCAAATTTCCATTTTTATTTTATTTTTTTAATAGTTTCCTACTATATTATCTCTAGGTAATATTTTTACCTAAATAAATAAAAATAAATATTTTTTATATTTTTTAATATCTTTAGGTAATATATTTTATTATCTTTAGGTAATAAACTTTTTAGACCATGATACAAATAATTTACTTGTCATTCATGAGTTCTCAAGAACTAAAGAAAACAAAAACTTTAATTTGTGTAATTCTTATCTTCAAAAAGACAACCCATGGATTTATTGATGCAAGTCCAAAATATTCAAAATTTTCATTGTAATAGATAATAAGCTACCTGTGTCTATGCTAACGGTTTTTCACACTTTATGTAAATAATAGAATTTTTTTTTCAAAATCTTTTAGCTTTTACAAATAAAACGAGGAATTCCAAAACCAGCTTAACCCAATTTCCATATTTTTATTTGTTTATTGAATAGTTTTTCTACTAGAATATCTTTAGATTAAAGATTTCCTCCCAAAATTAGTTAAATCACATTGAAAACGGCCATACAAAAAATAAGGCCTCTTCCTAATCCAGTCTAACTTTTACCTCAATCGACCGGCTGTGAAAATTTTAGCTGTTTGATCAAATAACTGTTACTTTTGTGAAATGTTTATTTAGCATATTTTTCGCTATAACTCCAATGAAGTTCTTCTGATCCCAAATTTCATTAGTTCATCTCAAAGCTGGTTAAATTTACTATTATGTCATCCATATGAAGTTTCGATTCCCACAAGAGAACCACGCCAGCCCACTGAACATATCAAAGCTTTTATATTTTGCCAAAACATTATCATTTAGCGTACTGGGATCGGTATATAATAAATAATGGTGTTCGTAAATTTTACCATCGTAAATTAGTTTCATTTTATTCTTCATCATATTTTGCGATTGATTCTGCTAAATTTATTGTTACGGTTCAGTTATTCACAGGGCTTTGGAGATCGTACTATGAACGAGGAATTGGGAATTCTAGAGTTTTAAAATAAGAGTAGAAAGATATGATGCTAGAATTATTTCTTCGGATATGTTGAAGAATCGGCCATCTAAACATAACTCCAGCTGGTACTGGAGGAAGTAACAAGTGGGACGGCTGGAAAGTATCCAGGTCAGGGGGGCCCGCAATGCGTATAGTGCCCTTTGGCTGTTTTCGGCGCATTCCCTCGGTCGAGCATAAATCGGTGAGTTCTGGTTACGAGTCATAACCACATGTTTCTCTAAGGCAATCTATTGTACCTTGGGCCTTGCATGCGGTACGGTTTGCCAAAGGAGGGAACCAAAAGCTAAGAACGTAATGAGATGCTTGATAAACAATGCCTTACGGTAAAAAACAAAAATAATAAAAATTAATTGTAGACATGAAATTGGTTTGTGTGAAAATATTGAACTTTATAAGAAATAATTCAACTAGCACTGTACGATGGGGAAAACAGTCTAGGAGTTCAAAAGTCGTATTCTTCATAAAACCATAAGTTTTGAAATCTCATGTCTTCTAAACATATTATAGTAAGTAAAACCACTATGGATTACCCGATTATTTTATCTTCTTAAGGAAAATAAAAAATCTATTTCTAACTTCTAAATATATGCGTAAAATTTTGAAGGTATTGATGCCACTAGATTTAATAAAATTTCGCCGTTATATTGAAAAGATCTAAGAAATAACAGATAAAACGCCAAGGAAGTTATCAAGGAAAGTATAAGCTATTTGGGTCTAGTTTAGTGGTTTAAAAAAAAAAATTATTTAAAAAACTTATTGGCTGTATTTCACGGTTCAGAATTAGTTTTTTTTTTTAATGATTAGATTGATACTTTTTAAATGATAGAAATTCTAAAATGGCCTCCGAGATCAACCGGTCATAGAAATAGGTTAAGGTTTCCCTGTACCCTTTTCATTTTATTTATAGTAGATCACAAGTGGTCTGCTATAAATATTGGACCTTTTCTGCTAGTGGGAAATTTTATGGGCGACGCTATGTCAGGTTAGCAAACTGTTGTATTTGGCCTAACTTACAGGAGAAAGCAGTTCACGAATTAGATAATCAAAAACGACGGACTCTAAATATTGATTTTTTATGAACACTGGAAATAGGCTTATTTTTAATTTTAATTAAAAATCTTTTTTTCACCGGAATTTTGGACTGACCGGCCTTGTTCTAGGCAATATCGATAGCAAAAAGATATCGAACTTACTAGTATCATGTGCGTTAAGGTATTTCATTTTAATGCATCCATAGAGGAATATGTGAAATTATTTCGGCTCGAAACCACAGCGTCGGAATAGCAACACGCATATGTGCTGAGTCTGCTAGAGGGAGCCGGTTCAGGTGGGGCAAACTGCGTTAATGTTTAATTTCAGCAGAACGGGACCAAGGCAGAACTTAGCCTAATTATATTACTCAAATACTAACATCTGCTGCATATTGCCACAATGCGGTTTAGTTCACAATCTAGGTGAAAACATTTTATTTATAAACTATTTGTTTTCAAGCATCAATGACATAAATAAATATAATCAAATATTGTGATTAATTTAATTCTATATGTCAAGCATGATTCTAGCAAGCAAAATTCTATTAGCTTGCCAATAGCTGATAAGGTGGCAATAACTAGTAATGTACCCTGATTTGACTCCTTAAAAATTCAAATATAACATTTATGTTTTTTTTCAGATAATCTGTTTATTGAAATAAATATACGCCTCAGTGAATGATGTAGTAATTCATACCATACATACAAGTGCACATTCAAAATTATTAATAATAAAAACTTTCTTATTGTTTTACAGCCATCTCATTCGCTGGTTGTCATTAACACATTTTACAGTGGTGAATACAGATAAATAAAGACAAAAAATGAAAAAGAAATAAAAAAAAAGAAATAAAAGAAAAATATAAAACTAATAATTACTATCCTGAAAATTGACAATTAACAATCCTTATATAATTTTTTTTTTGTTTCCAGTCTCTCCAATCCAAAATCCTTAATGCTCCTATTTTGTCACAAATCAAAAGATCCACAATGATCTTAATATCCCATAAGTTGCTGATTTAGCACGAACCAGACACCTTTCCTTTTATTATAAACTTATTTCTCATCCAAATCCACTTGTTGTACAACTTGCTTCCCATATCTCCGAGGCGTCTGAAAAGAAGATGGCCTCGGGATCTTCTTCTTTTGTAAATATTTCATTAGAGTACTACTATTGGGTAGTTCCTCTACAAGTTTCAAGCATGTCATTATTTTTCATCGTAAACCCCTTATTTACTAGATGTATTTGTAATACAGTTGTAAATTTTTATTAATAAAATTAAAAAAAAAAAAAAAATAATCTTTTTTTTTAATAAGACAGTATGAAAGCATTCTCAAACGTAATATAATCAGATTATATTTTATAATTTACTTAAAACTATAGGATACAGCAATGTATACTTAATTACATACAAATTTAAGAAGAAAGGCAAACAGAGCAATAACCATTGGGCAGATCAGAGAGCCGAAGAGGCCATTAAAGAGGCCCTCCACAGCCGGGAACGACATTAGTCTCCAGTAAGAAGCCAGTTCCTCCGTTCCTCTGCAAGGGTAAATAGCCATAAAAGAATCCAATTTAAAGTTAAGGGTGGATTGACGAGTAATTATTCCATTAAATGAGCTAATTCAAGTTAGTCTCCGGTAGGGGTAGTAAATTACTAACTCACAAGATGTCTTCTATCCAAACAGCACCAGGAGGCCGAAAAAAATTTAAAACAAGAAGGAATCAGAGAAGAGTAAATTATAGTAGATTGATTTTCCGGTTAAAAATGAATAATAATTTGCATAATCTTTCGTTCTTAGAGAGAAAAAAAAAATTAATTATCGATTTCAGAATCGATATCAAAACAAAATGACTATATAGTTTTCTACAAATCGTATATATTTGTTACTAAAGCAGCGGAAGATACTCTCTTATTACAAAGAACCCGACCGGTCGTCAGTTTCGAAAAAAAAAAAAAAAAAAAAACATTAAAATTTGTATGATTAAATCGCTTAAATCATGGACCAACAAGTGGATCTATTGGATGTACACCTGAATCTACATGGAATAAAAAATCGATACATATTTTATTCATTTCGTCCAATAGCCTACAGGAGCTGAGAAAAAAAAATAACAATACTAAAGGAAAAAAAAATATTAATACTATTATTCATAAAGAATTTAATGTTCCACATGTTGCTTGTATGGCCTGAACGAGACACCTAGCCTTTTAAAGTAAACTCCTTAAACATTTACATCCATTAGGAACTGTCTCTCTCTCTCTCTCG
Source organism: Euschistus heros (assembly GCA_003667255.2). NCBI lineage: Eukaryota > Metazoa > Arthropoda > Insecta > Hemiptera > Pentatomidae > Euschistus > Euschistus heros. The sequence goes on along the minus strand of RCWM02000428.1, from coordinate 955,134 downwards.
CTTCCGGTGAGCTTCCCGATCTTAGCTTTAACTATTCCTCGAGATACTCCTCTATTTGCCGCCAGTAGTTTTTCAAGGTGGTAAGAGGTATAGTTTCTTGATCAAAAAATATTTAGTCCTCAGTGTTGTACAAATTAAAAGTGACCGCTCTCGTTTTAGTTTTTTCTCGTCCCTTTGTTGGCAATCTGCTGGATTCGATATAATGTAAGTAGGATTCTTTTGCATTTATACTTTTGTTTATCTCAGTCAACGAAGTATTAATTATTCAGAATGTTTTTATTAGGCGGAAACCAATAAAATTGGAATATATTACACGAATTTTGCAGAAGTTGACGAGTAAGAAAAAAGAACCAGAAATCAAGTAAAAATTTGGTATTGAGTAAAGAGGAAATAGAAAATGTTTTAGACCATGATACAGAAACCTATGTTGAGGGTTGTGGTGGAGATGAGGTGGGGGGGGGGCATCCAGGTGATATCTATATTTTATTTGCAAAAAATGTTATTTGTTTACAATAATTGATCATAAAAACGACCATTTTAAACCTGCAAATAATTATATTTGACTATAATATTGTAAATAAAAAATTATTTAATTGTAAATTTGTTTTGTATTATTTCAGTCATAAACATGCTTTAAAATATTATTCTCTCAGGTAATATTTTGTACACATACTCTACTTTAAATGTAGAATGGTTAAAATATTTCATTTAATAGATTTAATACAAAATTTAGACAAAAACGGATAAAAAACAGGGTGTTGTAATTTGAACAACGCGCGACCGCTCGTGTCACGGAAATTGGCGTGACCAGAGTAAGGTTAGCTCATTTTTTTCCTTTTTTCAACATTTTCAATTTTTATATTTGAAATAATAATTTTTAAATTTTCACATATTCGTCTATTGCACTTTCAAAAATAATTATTTTATAAAAAAACTTCAGGGGTCATTTCTAAAACTTATTTAGTTTAAACTCATTTTTAAACTTGATTTAGTTTTTCGATGTACAGTTACTAAAAAGTTTTAATAAAACTCTGCGTCGGATAAACCGTATGGTCCACGGGAGAGTTAGGCAATATTTAATCATAACTAAAAATGAATAAACATTTAATCATAGCTATTTGACAACTAATTTTTCTGGGATCAATCACCTAATTTAATCACGATATTTCAGTGATCTAATGATTGTTTCACTGAAGGATTAATCCTTATTAAATTATTCGATTGATTCCAGGAAATTTGTTGTCAAATAGTTCTGATTAAATTTTGCCCAAATCTGTTTCACGGGTAAGTGGAGATGGTCAAGATATTCAGTCTGGTGTTCTTTTTCTTATTATTACTAGTTTACAACGCTTATTTTATACATTATAATGAGCCATTATTTTTCCTCCCTTTTTTGATAATATTTACTATCACTTCAAATGGTCGCACATAGTATAGTATGCTATCAAATATGACGATGGAAACACATAATTTTATAATATTATTTTTTCTAAGTTTTAATAAATTAAAACTTGCAACTCAGCAAAGCATGCATCAAGAAAGGTAACCAAGGGGAAAGGTGTTGTAAAGAAAGGACCGGTGGTTAGGCAAGATTTGCATTTTTAAAAATTATTGGTTTTTGTGTGGTGGGCAATATCAGGAATAATTCATATCTCCTTTTTGCCCAGAGGTTAAACCATCATATTTACATGGTATTGGAATATTAAATCGAAACAACAGCTCGCATTGGCTAATCAGAAGCTTATATTATATGTTTTACGACAGATCGTGAAGAAACATATCGAAAGCAATCTGTGTTACGAAGTCCTTCCACACCTGATTCATTTATCTTCAACAAATTTCCATCTTTATAGAAAATTCCATGATAAGATAAAAGCTGTATATTATTATACAAAAGGACAAGCCATTTTTCGTTTGTGATCACAAGGGACCGGATTTATATGTGAAATAAAACTTGAAATATGTACATATATATGGATTTACTTTTTCATGAATATGTAAGTAAAAATAACAAATATGTAATATAAAAAAATTAATCTATTTTATTATAGTAAGGTAATAAACGTAATTTTAATATATATGTAGAAATCATGATTTTACGTTATCGTCGAGACGGAAATAGAAAAAAAAAAATAATGATTTATTCCTCAAAACTATTAGAAGTTTCGACAATTTTAACTGATCAAATGTAAAGTTACTTCGATCTGAAGGCAGAATATTTTTGTATCTGCTAAATGAACGCTCTAAGTCTACCAAAGTATTGGGTGCCCATTAGAACGCTGCAATTTCGTTAGGTGTGAGCGAAATTTATTTTCTAAAATTCTTCCCACTAAGAATATGAGCAATTCTTCTGATTTCTTCAAAACCAGGATTTTTTTTCATCACATCCTCAAGTTTTTAAAAATAATTTTTTTAATTTGAAATCAGTGAATCTTCATCTTGAAACTCACTTCGTACATCCCCAGATATTCTATGACAAGCATGAGCAAGAAATGTAACGTGAATTGAATTTGGGTAAAATATTTTGACAGCTTTTCCTGCCTTGATTGTGTACGGCACAGAGCCAGCAACAAAAACCAAAACGTTTTTATGTTGTACGCTCCAGGCTAAAGTACACCCATAGAATCATTAAAAAATTGTGCAATTATTGCGTGGTTGCATTTTTCTAAAATATTCATATTTAAAAGCATTGGTTTTGTTTTTTCATTGGACATTTTCCTTACAATGGCATTGGCCACATACCGTGACTGCACATCCGTTGTTTCGTCAATGCATACCCATATTGGCCTGTATTGAAATTTGACTTACAAGTTGAGGAAGACAAAAGAAGAAATAAAGTTCTGTTTCAGATTCATGTTCTTTTCCTTATTTCCTCGAAACAAAAATGTTGAGATATGTAGAGTTACTTGAAATCGTTGGTTTGTTGACATTTTTTTCCCACAACTATCACATAATAAAACATCACCATCTCCAAGAAAATTTTTGTCGGGAAACTCGCTGATGTATTTGGTTAAAGCTTTTGAAGTCGATTTAATTTTGGGCATTTCAACAAATTCAACTAACTTTAAATGATAACGAAACAAAGTCTCGACATGAAATGAAACAAATTTTGGATAGAAAAGTGGACATTGATAGGGTAAACGCTTCTTAAACATTTAAAACACTGAATTAAAAAACAAAAAAGTATAAAACTTTGCTTCTGTTTTTCTTGATTTTTTTTTCTTCAATTTTCATTTTTAACTAAATATGGATAAAACTATGTAAAAAAAAACCCAGTAAAATATGTAAAAATATGTAATTTCGTCCAAATATGTAGAATAAAAATGTTTTGATTACATTTTAAATTATATGAAACGTAAAATAAACTATCGAAGATTGATATACAAGGGTCAAAAACCAACAAGTAAATACATATAAATCCGTACCCTAGTGATCACTAACCACGAAAACAACTGAACCAATCTCTATTAAATTTTAACCACATCATCTTCGTGGTTCCAGGAAGGTTTGTCAATAACAAAATCTACTGATTTTCAATTTGCTCTCTGGATGCATTTGGTTTGAAAACCGATCGGTATATAACTAGCATCATCATTTGTCTAGGAAGGTTTAGCAATAAAAATATTTACAGCAATGGAAATTTAAATGTTGAGTATCTGCAATGAAGTTTGCCATACTTTTATGTGTGTAAAAATATAATTCATCCGTCTTTAGTTATAAGCTCTAATATTGGAGTCTATTATCCGTAAGAGTTTCTTAATAGTCTCTGTCCACCTGGATTGCCAACTAATATATTAAAATTATAAATTGGATTTATAATAATGCGTTTATATAATCTTCAACCACCTATTCAGTCCAATTTTAATCGGGTTAAAAATTACAGCTTTGCGTGAAAGCACCATTGGAGAAATAATGCTCAATTCCATACTTTATAAGATTTTTATCGATAAACAAATGAAACTTCAATTATTAGTAAAGTTGTTTTCATATGAGAGCCGCAACGGAGATGCTAGTAAATAATAAAATGAAAACGATTCTTAATTTTGTGGTTTCATCTTTTCAAAAACCCTTCAGCCATGAATAGTTTATAATATTTTGAGGAAATTTTTATATAAAATGATAACAAATATTTTGATTTTATAAAGTTGTTTTACTCAATTACCTTTCCCGTAAAAGGAACGACCCATTAGTTTTTCTTTATTCTTAGTTTTGTGTCACTATTTTTCTGTAAATCTGATTCCAGTTTAAAAACTGTTTTAAACCACAAACAATGTACTCTAAAATAAGTCTGAATGCTGATCCTCTATTCATGACAAATTAGTAATGTCGGGTATAACAAAGTACAATGTTCAATAACCAAATTATGTCTAAGTAAATACAGCACAAATGTCGTTTGATATTATGGCATTTCCCTTTATAGAGGAACAGTTAGATCCCATACGGCAGACAACAGACTGGGATATGGCAGTCATCAGGTTGCCATAATAACATTTTTACTGCGCCGAGGGGAAGCGAGGGTAGTAAAGCGTTGGTTTGTTCTGCCTTGTCATAGTTTATGGAGCGGCTATAGAAGGTACAAGGTAGCCGACCATTTAGCAGTCATATCGTAAACTCCCTCCCCTTTATCGCCTATAAACGAATCTAATTTAAACCTGAGTCCAATCCATAACAGCCCGATACAAATAAAACATACGTTCCTGCATAAGGTCTGAGAGGTCTACTTACCTTGGTTAATCAAACGATCTTTCAGACTGTTCGATACAATGTATTTTCTACTTCCTCTTTTATTTCTTTATTTATTTTTTTTGATCGACACTTAGAATAATACAAGTTATAGAAAAATAGAGCTTCTGGCGCATTTAGCATTTTTTCCATAGCATACTTATCCATTATCAAAGTCTACCGGACTATATCTCTTTTGTTGTCAAGGATTTTTAATGTCATTATAGTTCGAAACATACAATCGGGCATTTACTAAACATCTTAAAAATTTTGACTGAAAACATTAAATTCCATGAATGCTTGACCTCCTTATGGAATTTTACATTTTTAAACTATAGCTCTAAATGGGTTCTAATTGTTTTCTGTCAAGAAGCGGTTTGGTAGTTCTAACGTTGTTAAGCAGTCTAGCTAAGAGTCAGCGATCTGTACATTTGCAATAATTTGTATTTAATATGGTGAAACCATATTTTCCCTCAAATATGTTCATACCTGCATGTGCTCAACTGAATCATATAGGTATACATTATATGTTTATAGTTTGCTGTGGTAGCAACATGTCTGAAGTATGATCCACGCTGTTTCATCTGCGATAGTCCAACCAGAATGATTTATCCGAAGTGATTTAGCAAAATCCGTCAGGACTGCATTTTATAATGAGTGTATCGGGTGCGCAGCGTTTTAATTTTATTTTTAAGGTCCGTGGTAGGTAATCCGGGTAAAATTCAGCTGATCTACCATTTTGGAATTGCCTTCTTAGTTTATTTAAAAAAAAAAATGTATTTAGCTGATTTATCATTCCGAAGACATCCTCAGGTGCTTAAAGGATAATAAATAAATAATCCAAAACATTTACAAGAAATAAATAAACTTGTACCAGAGTGTTAAAACATTTGCCATCGTTTTACCACGAAACAGTGAAATATTCTTTCATCCAAAATTAATCTCACATTAATTTCTTTCATCACTAACTTTCATTGGTTACTATAGAGGAATTGAAGATAAAGGCAGTTAAAATTTTTTACTTTCGATCCACCATCCCATGTTACAATTTGTAAATGAGCATCTTTCAGCCCAGCTTTATATTTCATTTATTGGTTCTACTTCATCTTTTTATAACTTTTCAATTTGGAATTTGCATGCCAAAAAAGCCATATGCAAAATAGTGTTTTGGTATGTTATAATATTTCTGGCCTATTTATAATGAATAATAGTCTATGGACGCTCCACTGATGAGCACCAATGTCTCCAGGAACTGCAGACTATGGTACATTTAAATAATCTGTCTCAAAGATTTGACTAAATTAACAAAACAATAATTATGGGGTAGAATTCGTTTTAGTTTCAAAAATTAATTTCGATTGTTTGTAACATGGTGATAAGAAATAACATTGAATATTCTTTTCTCCTAAAACCTCTAGAGGTCTCTTACTCACATAACAAAGTTGCCATTATCATAGATAAGTAAATTTCTGTACCTTTTTAATTAAAACTGTAATACTCACTCCATTGAACTATTAATGACACTGTATAGACATATTCATATAGGTGAATGGAATAAGTGTAGATTCAACAGAAATTCACATATGTCCAGATATAATTGTGAAATTAGCTAAACGGCTATACATATTAGAGGATCCTATTAGCTTAATAATTATAAATGAATTATAAATTAAAATCTACATATAGTTAGCTAAATGTTTCAAGAACACCATTTTTAATTTTTTAAAAATAAGAACAATTACTTATATATTTTTGGTATTATGAGGCTTCAATCGAACCCTCGAATTATTCCAATATCCAATCTCTTTAATCCTTAACGCGTCTTATTCCTTCACATTTCCTTTATGAAATTTACAACTGTAGAGGAAAATGTGTAAATATGGGCACCCTCTTTTGTTTTTGATTTAATTTATTAATTTGATTTAAATAATTCTTGATTTTTGTCTTTCAATGACAACTATAACAAGTTTCTTAAATGCGTGATAGCAAAACAATAATTAACATCAATTATTTCATTTCAAAAACGATAGTTTACAAAAAAACCTTCAAAATAGCATCAGAAAAATTGGGGTGAAAATAAAGTCACCAAAAATAATTTAAAACAGGATTAAACAATTCGAAGTGATAGAGACTTGATTTATTCCAGAAAAAAAAAATATATATGTATTTACAGAAATCGCAATCATAACTGGCTCTTTCAGCCTCGGCACGATCTAAGTTCCCACATTTAGGAACATTTTACCTACACCTCTCCCCGAGTGTCTTCAGAGTACTTTCCATCACAAAAGATCCAAGTTGGAATGTCTTACAAGATATATGTCGAAGTTCCCGAGGAGATGGTGGTCCATATTTACACCAAGAAACAATGCCCATATTTACACAAAGTCCACCTAAGAAAGATGGCCACTATCACATGTAACCTAAAAGCGTGCGTGACTAAAGGTGTGCTTCAGAAAGTAGCTTAAGATTTCCGCTTTTCAGATATAATATTGAAATTATTTTTAAATAAACATAAAAAAACATGAAACGATTTCCCATGTCTCTCGAATGTTTACAGCCCAGAATGATCACAAATTTGCATAACTCAATAACTCAAGCTGCATCCACATAAGTTAAATTATGTGGATGCAGCTTGAGTTACTGCTCACTGCTACCTTATATTAGCAAACGCCTCCATAAACAGTCCTCACCGCCAGTCTTCAATATCTCCTTTAGCCAGTAAGGAGAGGTGCCTATATTTACACCAGTGCATATTCACTATGACAACGATTTCCCATATGAACAACTCAAGATGGTTAGCCAATAAGATTTGAGTCTCTCTAATGTATATCTTAATCGAGGTGCCATCAGTAAGTACTTCTTGACATATAAGATTCCTGATTCAGATATTCAATAAGTATGTTTATTTATACACTTGTGAAATTCAATAAATTAAATAATTTGTTTGTTTGTGTGAGAAGCTAAAAATAACCAAAAACGGATCTCTAAACATAAAAAGCTCTGTTATTTTTAATCTACGCTGTATCATTTAATCCTAAAGGACATTTTAATGTCAGGCAGTGAACCCAATGGCCTTTAGTGGTTCAAGATTGTGACCACAGGACCATAAAACCATTGTGGTACCGACCTTATGCTTCTGACTGTTCGGAAACTCAAGCAATTACTGCCCTTAAACCGCCGATGCGACCTTAATGATCGACGCAATACTTAAATGAAAAAATATTTTGACCTTATGACAAACATTTTGTTTTAAATTGATATATTAGCATTTATCTTTGAATTATTATATAATATTTTCTTTCTACGGTTTCTTAGTTTATGTTTAACGTTCTTATCTACAATGACTAGGGCAGAAATGACGGTTTATACTATTGGTTACCAATCTATTGCAGATGAATCTGTTTTATTTGCTTATAATAAATATATCACTTTATAATTTTCGGAAATGCATCGTTTTAAATATTTAATGGATTAAAATAGAAAATATATGTTACTTTCATGTGACAAAATAAAAGGATGCATACCACTTTAAGAGAAACAGGGCTATCATTATAGCCTTTTTCGGTTATTCAGCCACTATCGACAATCCATGTGTTATGAATGCATTAACTAGGGAAGTATTAAATCTATTCTAGATTTAATCTATGCCAAGAGAAAAGCTGTGTTTGTTATCGGTTTCAGCCCACTCCGAAATCTTTCGGAATGAAAAATATTACAAAGCAACAATTGATGATAATAAAACAAGAGAACTAATAAACGTTGAAGTCAAAAACGATTATCAGTAGTTTTGGGTGTAAAACTAATATAATCGTATAAAAATATAACCATACATCGAAATTGTTAAATAATAAATGAATACGAAGCAATAATTGTGTAAATGTAATGTTTCTAACTGTAACATTTTAAATTTATTTTGATTTGGAATTGACAAACTAGATACTTATGAAGCTTACCTAGGAAATTTAAGCATACTTATTTACCATTATAATGTTTAGTGTATGTATAATAATTAATCCTCCTGATTACCGGTTAAAACCTGAGGCTCTTTCTTGTTTCAGAATTTTTATATTTTGACACTGTATCGGTATAAACCCTGCTACTTAAGATTTCTGGATTTTGTGGATGTTAAAAGTAAATGGAAGGTTATACGTGATTAAGAATGTAAAGGGCATCTAAACTTTGTCAAAGTTAGTATGTATATATTAAATTATTCAAACTGAAGGATCTTCGAGAAATGCCAGAGTCCTGTATTTATACACGAGTTGACGGAGACTGAACCCTTAAGCCTCAATAGCCAATAAGCGGTAAGCTAACCGAATTACGCACGCTCTCCTTGGCTCAGCTGACTTAGGATACTCTACTAAACCGGGACCAATTAATTTTAATGGAAGGCCATTTATAACAGAGATGAATCCAAGTTAACAATTAGGGAGGGGGAAGTGAGGTGGAGATCAGAGGTGGTCACCGAACCGGCGATAACCTCGTTAGTAAAAAGGGTCGCAGGAATATATAATTAGAGTGCTTTTACTATCAACGGCTTTGACCTTTAGTAGTTTAGTAGTTAGTGCGTCCATGGTTCATAGAACAGCTAACTAGCCACGACTGGGTGTAAGGAATTCAAGATTATACATCTTTCCATACCCTTATAATTTGCTAGGCCCTTCATTAGATAAGACGAAGATTGTTAAATCTGTCAAGTCAAATATTTTGATCATTGTAGATTTAAAATAATGTATACAGTATATTTTCTAAGAGAATAGTATTGGACATGAATTAATACATGGACATGAATTAAATTATGTTTATGATTGAAAACAATAAAAAACAAATTTATAACTAGATAATTTATTTTTTTTTAAGGTATGATTTTTACAAAGAAAATGTAGAAATCCTTAAGCTCTTTTACATTTCCGGCATTACCATCACTACCCTTACCAATGGTTTCTGTTTTACAATCAAGAACCTTTCTGGTTAATTCAAATTTTTTAAAATTTAAAATTGCTTGGTATATTTTTTTAAATACTGATGGATATTATTTAATAAGTATTTATAAGAATCCTAATATAATCCACACGCCTTAGGTAAATATTGGAACGGAAACATCTAAATCAGAATGATAATTTGGTAAGAAAAACCAACATAAATTTTTTGCCTGTCAGTGAAGATTTTCATTAATCTGAAATACAAAAAAAAAAAAAATATCTTACTTTCGTTCAGATCATATTTAAGTTTATAAAATACACTTTTCAGATTTTTGAAAACTATCTTTATATATCTGTTAAATAAAAATTAACCATTAGCGAAATGTGGTAATTATATATATATATATATATATATATATATAAATTTTTTAAAATTTAAAATTGCTTGGTATATTTTTTTAAATACTGATGGATATTATTTAATAAGTATTTATAAGAATCCTAATATAATCCACACGCCTTAGGTAAATATGGAAAATATTGGAACGGAAACATCTACATCAGAATGATAATTTGGTAAGAAAAACCAACATAAATTTTTTGCCTGTCAGTGAAGATTTTCATTAATCTGAAATACAAAAAAAAAAAAAATATCTTACTTTCGTTCACATCATATTTAAGTTTATAAAATACACTTTTCAGATTTTTGAAAACTATCTTTATATATCTGTTAAATAAAAATTAACCATTAGCGAAATGTGGTAATTATGTATATATATATATATATATATATATATATATATATATATATATATATATATATATATATATATATATATATATTATATATATTTTTATATATATATATTTTATTATTTATAATATATATAATAATAAAATATTATTATATATATATATATATAATATATAACTCGGTGGCCTAGTGGATAAGGTACCACGCTAGAGAAGTGGAGACTTGGGTTCGAATCCCAACCGGGTCAAATCTTTTCTCTTCAACAATAAAAAATATATTTAAAAAATAATTATTAACAACCAAGAATTATTTCATATATGTATATATATAATATGTTCTACTTGGAGTGATGAAAGACATTGGGAGAAGGAGATAACCTAGGTGACGAGAGATCTAAGGTGTTGAAAAAGGCTTTAGAGTGCTTGGTGGGAATTGGTCTTATAATTTGAAATAAACCTAGGTCCTGGGCTGTCGAGCAATGCAGTTAGTTATATATAAAATAAATTTTTACACTAAATTAGGTTATATATTTGGAAACATTTTAACAATTGCACTGGGTATAGCTAAAGTAAATCATTCTCAGTTCTAAAATATTTTAATGCAGCATAGAAAAGAGTTTCCTAAGATGTCTTCAAATGTCAGTGACTGCAGCATCTTAAACACCTTAGTTGGGACTTGAATTAAGTTTATGCATCTTATTCACCATTTAGTGATCACGACTTGTCTTCTGTTGCAGTTTTTTGCATGGTGTCAATGGTTGAATTATTATCGCAACCTTCTTAATTATATTTGTTTCAGGTAACCTTGGCCAATAGTCAAAACCAAGTTTCCTTTCATTGCGGATAGATGTTCTTTCAGTTAGTTTGGTATAGTGATTGTTATTTTAGCCCTGATGAAGACCTGTAAGGCAGGTCAAAACGTCGGCACGCCAAATATAAAGTTTTTTATTTAAAAACTTGGACCTGTTTATTTTTTTTGACTGCACCCCTGACCATTTCTTCACTTACGCTACATCCCACAGTCAACAATAGAATCATCACCATGAATATAAACCAAGTATGGATTAAGGTAAAAAGCAGGAGAGTCTCGAGAATAATGTGTGTTGCAATATTTTTGACGGGGAGTTTATAATAATAATGTAGTATCTTATAAAAGAGGTCTAAAACTTTATATGTCGAATAAATTTCTTCGTTTCCAGTCAAGTTGACGTAATTACAATATAGTTAAGACCAATATAATTAAAATTATTGGATGAAAAAAAGTAATAATAGAACTCCTATTTTCCTTGACTATAATCACCAGATTATACTTGGACTATGAACGATGTAGGACATTAAAATTCATTACCTGCTCAGGGCGACTAACGAAAGGGCCTGATCCGCTCTCCCTCAGCACCCCATCCAGAGAGCCTTATTAAATTTTAAAGGAAGGATCCCGGAGACCCTGTAGGGACATAACTGTCAGCTTCAGGAGAGAAAATACAAGGTTTGGCTGAATAACACTATCTCCGCGTTAGACCCTTCATCGTGGATGCAAATGAAATGAGTGTCCTTGCACTTCCCCGGGCTCCTTACTTACCAGAGAACACTTTATTTTATGTATTTTCCGCCACCATCCTCTTTCATCGCTGTAATCGGTTTTCCTCCGGCCTCACGCAACATATTTCTCCTCTTTACACAGTCAACCTGATGATATCCTAGCGGATTTATTTTTCACGTCGCCACCTTGTTGGCTTCAGGCTTATCTTCTGGATTTATAAAGATCATTTCCGTAGGCTGAAGGAAGTTTTATTATACATATTTTAATATTTTATTTACAGTTATTCTCAGACTATTTCTATGTACCTGTTTATTTAACCCGCTACAAATGATTTAACTAACAAAATTTATTAGTACAGTGGAACCCCGTTATATCGACCCTCGATAAAGCGACTCCTCGCATAAACTGACCCTTTTTTGGGCTAGAACCCCTCTCTTTTGAAACATCTCTCCTCGCATAATCCGACGATTTCTGAGGAGATAAAGATCTATCTATGAACGGATCAACGTGTTTCCGATAAGTAATTTTTAAATATTTTCGTAGAAAGATGATTCTCCTAGCTATTTGAAAAAACAATTTGATCTTCACTTCCACTATGTTAACACCAGGCAAAGTGTCACGATATCTAAAAAAAGGAAACCTTGTACTATCGCTGAAAAAATAGAAAAGGGTGAGCGACTTGTCAAAGTAGCTAGAGATTTAGGAGTAGGCTTTACTGCTATTTAGGAATGGAACAAAATCGGGATCAATTAATTTTTTTAGTGCATTTTCAGATGACCCAAAAAATAAGAAAATACTAAGAAAACCTGCATCGGAGGTATTGGATGAATCGGTTTGGTTATGGTTTTGCTAAGATATCAAATCAAAATATGTTTTTTTTTTCATTATACATACATAAAAAAAGTTTTCCTGTTTCATTTGTATTAAATAAATTGACTATTTGTATTCTAATTTTTATTTTTCATTCACCTCTGAACATATGTAAGTATAATTCACCAGTGTAACAGACTTCGTTTAATCCGACCTTTTTATGGGACCGACCTCACCCAAAGTCCCAAACAGGTCGATAAAACGGGGATCCACTGCACTATAATTACGTGAGAGCAGAATTTTTATTTATTTTTTTTATTCAACAAATAGTAAAAAAAAAAAAAAAAAACTTACCTATAACATGCATGATTTTTTTAAACTATTATTTACGACTGTATATATAATATAAAACAATAAATATGAAGAAAATGATAAAATAACATGTGAATAACATGTAAAGAACTACTCACTGGTAGCACATCAATAGTTCTACATTAGAAGGTCTCAGAACTAGAACTTTTCTAGTCTAAGAACTAGAAGTTTTCAGACGCCTATATGGATTATCGGGAATGGAGTGTGAAGCTGGGAGACTAGTGGATTCGAGTGGGTATAGAGTTTACTATGAAGGGATAGGTATCCGGTTTAAGCATTAAATAAAACATCAAGATTTTTATGAATAAGTTTTTTTGTGACATAATAAGTAACATTAAGGATTTTGGATTGTAAGGATTGGCTACGAGATGAAATGGAAGGTTTAGTGGTGCTCAAATCTGTATGTCCAAATTGGTCTAATTATTGTTATGTAAATAAGGCTATACACGCTTGTTTAATAAATGTTGAAGTGGTCATAAACGATGAGTTTCTTGTCTTTTATGTCTGGTAAGTGCATTCCAAGTAAGCTGTTTTTCTAGATGGAGTCCTAAGTAGCGGATCTGTTTACGAAGAAGAGTAAAGGTTATTCGATGAGATTTGTTTGGATTTATTATTATTTTCAGCTTTAATTTTTAAGTTTCGTGAGTGACTAATATGCAATAAATGGATCATGGACACTAGCACAAACATTTATATCACACAGATGAAGACAGTTGTAGGATGAGTGGGGATGTTAGCTGTATACAACTAGTAAAGGATGGGACCAAGGATGCTTCCTTGAAGAAGAAAAAACTTACATACATGTTTGATCTTTATAATAAATGAATGAAAAACGAGGAAATTTATGACTTTCTATATTTTCTATTATCTGTTTTTCTCCATCGTTTCCCAGAGCTACTTATATGTTAGTTGGGACAACTATTTTTTGTATACAGGGCATTCGTTTGTATATGATCATTTTTATATAAGCTCCTGATAAACGCCTGTTACGTCTGACTTCTTTGGTTATTCGGAACAGCTTTTGAATGGCCAAGCTTTAATTGTACTATAATCAATTCCTGTCTGCGGCTAGCACTGCAAGAACTTTACCAAAATAATACGTCCTTCTTTATGGTCTTAAGTTTACTCGCTAGGCTGTGATCCCACAATGCCAGCCACTTTTGGAATACTGTTTCTCTAAATAACGACTCGTTGACAGTACACCGATGTTCCTGCTTCCTAAAGCGATTTACAAGATATAGGACGCATGATCTAAGTGGTCAGAATCCATGTTATTCGTTGGTTTTAGTGCACTAAGGAAAAACGCCACCACTACACCACTTACAATAACTTACGTATTGAAATTGTAGTGGTGTTATTATTATAGGGATAGGAAGTCTCCTATCATAATGACAGTTTACTGCTATGTATACATTATTTGCGTGGAAACAATAAGTAGAAATACAGATATGCATATACAAGAATTTAATAATATGAATACTAGAAAAAAAAAATTCTAAGCGAATTTTAATTAAAATTATATAAAATAACAGCTTTGTAATGTAACGAATATTTAAATGACAGTACAATATATAAAATAAAGTACATTCTATAAAGTAAGTAACATTTTATCATTAAATAGATAGGATATAAAAATGTGTTAACTGATTAACATTTATTAAGGAAAGCGTATAATATTGTATTATTGTCTTTTATGTTGAAACATTCTTATTTAACAATAATTATGAGAAAATGACTGGGATTGAAAAAAAAGTAGAATAAAATAATTTTTAAATTTAAACAGATCTTAATAGCCGAGGCACAAAGCAGAAACTGAAGAGGTACTGCCGGTCGATAGGAAGGTAACAGGTACAAGTTGTAACCGCTTGAGCAAACAATAGCACACTTAGTCGGCTACTTCAAGCCTCAGTGCCCTTTTAGGAACGAAACGTTATCTCAATATGCTCCTAGATGGAAGTTTGGAAATGAAATGAAAGTTTTACACCAATGAGTATCGAAGGCCGTTTTATAGTAATTACATATTGATTCTTTTACATACAATTTATTGTGTAAAACTTAAGTGAAACCATTAAATGTTCTATATGAAAATACTACTTTTTTAGTGCTACATATATGGTATTTGATAGTGACTGGTACCAGAGTCTTCTCATTAAACTTGAGACAGTACTTCGTTATCCTACATTACTTTCTAACTGACAGGTATTTCTCCGTCCAACAGAGCTAAGCGATTTCAATCAATTCGACATTCTTTAGCAGGAGTATCCCAGGGGTCAATATACAAATAAATAAAATATAAACATTCCCACTTAGAGGAATTGTTCTACATACAAATATATGTCCTATATACATCGACACCACACCAATTTCACAGACAGGCTAGGGTTTACGCTTGATATCAGAATAAGGTGGGGCACACACACAAAGAAAAAATCCTAACCTTAAACCAATTGTTTAAACTAATCTATCCACATCTCAAAAGACAACTAAAACTTAGACTGAAACTTGCTACTCATAATAACTTGAGCCAATTTAGACTTCTTGAACTTCTCATTTTTGGTATATCAAAAAGAGACACATGTAATGATTTCAGAATTTTAAATCCCAAATTACTTTACACTTTTATATGTTAGCAACACAACTTGCATACTGACTAACGTACACTAACTCAGCGAATATATCCGTTGTCTCTATTAAGGATTTCACATAAAACTACAAGGATACAACACGCTCCTAGAAACAATGGCCACAACTTGTATGTCTGAAAACAAAAGAAGAAGATAAAAAACGGATGAGGATAACACATCTGCTTTCGTAATGTCTAGAAATATACTAAAGTCCGGAATATTTAAAAAAAATCATTTTTACGAAAAAAAACACTTTTTATTTTATTTTATTTTTTGTTTGATAAGCTACGAATCACACGTTAAAAACTCCTATCATCAGTAAAAAAAAAATAGTTTAAAATTATATTTTAAGTGCATTTTTATTTTATTATTATAATGAGAACGTAGTTTTTCTTTATTCAACAATTATCCCTAATCAGGATAATTTGGAAAAGGTTTTCCGACTGACCTGTTCCTTTCCCAGGACATAAAAATGCAAAGTAATTCATTAGTGGGCTTTATAGCCGTTGCATGTCCTAATCGTACACAATAACTTTTCTTCCAGATGGGCAGAGCGTTCCGTGAAATGCCTTCTACACAAACTTAAGTCCCAATTTGAATATATTTCAGTGATAAGCGGCCGTTTTCTCTCAGGAATTTGATTCCTCTAATTGGCTGACTGATTAATTATTAAGAATTATGTGTTTATATTTATTATATTATGTTAATATGAACCAAATTAAGACAAAAGCAAATTATTCAATTAAAATGCTATTCCGTTATACGATTTTTTTTTTTATAAACTATTTACAACTGTATTCATTATATACAAGAACTACGTGAATTTTAGAATAATGATTACAATGACAGATTAAAACACATGTTAAGAACTACTCACATGTAGCACTTTAATAAACGTTCTACATTAGAAGGTCTCTTGGCCGTCTTCTTTTCAGAAGGATTATCGGGATACTGAGTGTGAAGCGAGTTGGGTGGTTAGTGGATTTGAGTCTGTGGAGTAGTGGTATATTCATTTGGTATGAAAGGACAGGTATTTGGTTTGGGCCAAATCAGCAACATATGGAACTACAGATCTTTATGGTTAGGTTTGTTTGTGACATAAGGAGTCTTGAGGATTTTACGAAAGATTTTAATTTGTAAGGATTGGATACCAGAAGAATTGGAGGGTTTAGTGGAGCCGCAAAACTCAACTGCATTTTTCCGAATTGGTCTAATTACTGCTATGTAAATAAGTCTTTTGTGGCTAATGGCTAACGCTAAAGCTTTTTTAAAAAAATATTGGAAGCATAGAACGTTAAATGTTGGACTAGTTGGAAACGACGAGCAGTTTCTTGTCATTTAAATTTCGTATGTGGATTTCAAGTCAGTCGTTTATCCAGATGTAGTCATAGTTAGTGGATCGATTCTAGGTGAGCATTTCCCCCACCTTTCTAAAAAATATTTAATAAGTTCGTCAGAATTTAACTTTCATCGCTAACCTCAGTCTAGCTGAGTTTAGGATATTTCTGAATAAGAATATTTGGTTTCTAAGCAAAACGGATGCAGGTGGCCTGGATATTGGGAGATTTTATTCAAAATTGCGGGAAATGAGCAATTACCTTACTTTTTTCAGCTTATCTCTCGTGCAGTTTATTTGTGACATTTTACTGAGCGAGTTTTCTAATTTCTTTCAATTAATTGATAATTATTTGGGTTCAAAATTAGTTGTGGGTCTAACATGCTTGAATTGTATTAAAAAGCCAGTTGAGAAGATAAATTGTAAGTAATTAGTTGATAAATTTTCGTGAATTGTACTTATATTATTTTCCTATCATTTACTAGGAATCTGAAATTTTTACTATTCCAGATTCTTATTCGTGGCTGCTCGAGGCAATACACAATAGATCTAGTATAGGTGTTCCGAAGAAAAAAACAAATTATATTTGTTATACCATATACTTGTAATAATTGTATAGAAATAGAAGAAAATAGTAAAATATTTAATTTGTATTTGTTTTTTTTTTGTAGAATAAATATCTTTGTAAATTTTGTAAAAATATATTGTTAATCCTTATGCTACTTACTAAAATTATTAATGCGTTATGATGACATTTATTTACCATTTATAACTACATATATGGCAACATAAAACTGCAATTTTTTATGAAAATCAACGAAGTTAGGGAAATGCTCACCTAACGGTGTACCAGATCGGCTAGCGACCAACGCCAGGATAAAGAAAGTTGTAGGTTTACGACGAAGGGTAAAGGTTATCGCTGTGATAGAATCCGGATTTTATTTAAATCCTTAATTCCTTCCTAAACAAGTATAGTTAATTATCCATTCAATGTTATAATTTGATTAAATTAAAACCTGTTCTAGGAGATTAAAACAGTTATTATTTTTTCCTTTTTTTTATTATTTTTTTAAATATTATTTATAATTGCTTGAAAACAAATGTTATCCAAAAAAAATTCTTCATATTTTTCTTTTTTTTTCAAAACTGTTACATAAAATTTCTAGTTACTATAACTTTTTTACAACAGTGAAGCAGCTGAGAGAGAAGCGAGGATCTGGCTTGACCCTCCATAAGTGGGTTATTTTTTCATATTTAATTTATTATATTGTATTTGTTTCACTGAATATATTGTATAGTTTGAGGTTCTTTATTTTTTTTCTCTTAATTTTATGTTATATTATAAGGTTCTTTATTTATTTATATTTTTCTCTTATTTATTTCTTACTGTACGTATTGTGTAAAGAGATCCATAAAGCCATTCATATTTTTATTGCAAATAGTAATACTTTCCCAATAAAAGATCGAGAAAAACAATTAGTTAATTAACCTTTCTAAAGGTTGTATGGTCAAGAAATCAATAGGTTAATAGTTCGATTTTTATTTCTTGTTTATTCACAGTAGCAATCATTTTTAAAATGTAATAAATTTTATCTAATTACATAGATCTACTTACAAACGGAAAATTCTCCTAGAAATGAAAAGATGCTACTTAGAATGTACTGACAGTACAATCTCTACAACCTTCAGTAGAGCCTTAAGTTTAAAATATATAAAAAAACCTAACAATAGACTGAAACAACTATGAATAATGCCTAAGGTCAACCCTTCGGATCCTACTGCCGAACCGACAATGGAACAATACAAACTGCTCTTCAGATCTAGAAGATATATAGTTTGGAGAATATCGACCAGGGGATTAGCTCACGGGGCTGAAGAGTACATCGCCGGGGGACTGTTGGAGGAACAAGGAACAGGCGAACTAACGTTGATTGATGGCCTGGGTACCTGTTACTGCAGAGCCACAATACATCCATTCTCATACTCACCACGTCCTCGGGGTAAATGGCTTCCCCCGGATCCTTACTTCTTCCTTGTCTCCTCTTTGTAACACTTCTCCGCTCTGTATACTATCTTAAGGATGGTATTTGCAGTGAATAACTGAAGTAGGGACACTTGGAAGAATCAAATACACTGCAGGTCAAAAGTTTGGATATATTATAAAAAAAGAAACATTATGGTAACTCTTGATACCAAATTTGATAAAAAATACTCTTGATTTGTACTTTATAAAACACCGAAAAAAATCAGAATCTATTAAAAACATTAACATTTTACATCATTTTTATAAAGGTAATATCTTAAATGTTATTTTCATTAAATATCACTTTTTCATTTTCAGCACAGATTTCAAAATCTGGTCTTCCTATCATTTATAATAGTATAAAGGATTACACCTCATTACTTAAATCTATTTACTAGGATTACAAGGGTGTTAATGTATTCGGTATTTATTCAATAGCATAATTATTTTTAAAACATTGTAAGTGAGGTTCAGACAATAAATACAAACAATTATATTGGCGACAATTCGAGACTGATAGTGTTCTCATAATCATACTCTGCATCTCAGTAGGAATGTCCTTGAATTCTTCACACATAATATTCGTACAGAATATGCCTTAAATTTTTGATCTGACCGTCATCGTCACATGTGTCAGTTTATGATATTAAAACGTTTTAGGTAGGATTTTGTGTTGCCATGTTCTGTGAGACATTGGGCCGTATTTATAAAAAAGAGCAAAACCTTTTACTTGAAGTATAAGGTTGTACTTTAAAAAAAAAGGATAACCTTTTACTTGAAGTATTTTTTTTTGTTTAAAAAAAAAAAGGATAGTCTTTTACTTGAAGTATTTTAAATTTAATAATTAAATTTAAATTATTATAATTAATTTTAATTAATAGTACTAATAATAATTAACATCAATTATAATTAAATTAAATTAAATTTTTTAAATTAAATTACACAAAAAATGGGCCGTATTCATAAAAAAGAGTAAAACCTTTTACTCGAAGTATAAGGTTCTGCTTTAAATAAAAGGATAACCTTTTACTTGAAGTATAAGGTTGTGCTTTAAAAAAAAGTAAAACCTTTTACTTGAAATATAAGGTTATGCTTGCCTTTACTTAAAAGGTTGAAGTATAAGCATTTCCTTTTTTCCATATTGATAATGATCACCTTATACTTTTTCCTTTTCGTTACCTGTATGATTTTTAATTAAATTCACAAATAATGATAATTCGAAATAATCAAAGTTGAGAAAAAATAGGGGGTTTCAAACGTGACTTTTTTTATTCAACCAATATAGCACATAAACGGTAGGTCCTTGCGATAAATGCTATATAACCGAAACTATTTTCCATTAAATTTCTGATTGGGAAACTTTATTCGGATCCGAAACTGATTTTATATGGAAATTCAATGTACTATAAATTATATAAGATTCACCAAAACCTGTCAATTTGGATTCAGGAAAAAACTTAAAAAAAAAAAAAAAATAAAAAAAAAAAAAAAAAAAAAAAAAAAAAAAAAAAAAATTAAAAAAAAAATGTGTTATTTGAGTAAAAAAATAAATTATTTATTTAAGTGTGCAATTAATTTAACAAGACATTTTCCACATAATTATTTTAAAAAAATGTAAGCTTGAGTATTATTAAAATTGCTCATTATAATACTCAGGTATAATATAAATACTGTATATAAAGGACGGTATACCACATTAAAATATCAAAAAAGTGTAGGTAAGCGGGGTTTATAATATTTCACATCCACAACATCTGCCATCACGCTGAAAATCACGGAAAAAAACCTTAACCTACAGAGGTGAGTCTGCTACTGACCAACCTCAGAATTTTTGAAGGATATGCTTTATACTTGAAGTAAAAGGTAAAGATTATGAATAACCATATAATTCAATTTGAAATAAATGAATCAATCGAGTCGGAGCAAAACCTTATACTCGAAGTATAAGGTTTTACTTAAATCTTTTATTAATACAATTGGAAGCATTTGATTCAAATTATGCAAGTATAAGGTTATTTTCTTATAAATGAATATGACCCAATGAATCAATCGAGTATGAGCATAACCTTATACTCGAAGTAAAAGGTTTTGCTTCACTTTTTTATGAATACAAGTGGCAGCACTTGCTTCAAATTTTGCAAGTATAAGGTTATGCTCGTTTTTATGAATACGGCCCATTGTGTCAATTTATAATCATTACTGATTGTGAGTATCTTAGTGTTATTTTCCAAATGTATTTGTGTTAACTTGGTGATTTATTTGAGGATTGCCATGATCTGTTCCATTTATTTACTAGATCCTTCCTAATTAATACTCTAAGATATGATTATATATATATATATATATATATATATATATATATATATATATATATATATATAATATAATATAATTTAATAAATATAATGTATTAATATAAAAAAAAAAAAACATCCCAACAAGATAAAATAGGTGAAAATAAAATAAAATTTGATATCTCTGATTAAATAGAACAATCATATATTTAAAATAAGTTTTACAGTTTCGAATGAAAAAGTTTTATACATTATACTTTGTATTATTAGTTTATTCAATATCACTGAAAGCCTTGCAGAGCTGTCAAGGTAAACCATTTTTTCCAGGTTTCTCCGGTACTGAGAACAGATGTGTCTCACACACTGAGTGATATTATATATATATATATATTTAGGATTTTGTTAGAAGAGTAATATAGAGCATTTATCATCCTTGAAAGGAATACTAAATCTAAAAAATAAGAGAGAAATATTACATAATAATTATAAATAAATTTTTAAAAAATGTAGCACAAAGTAAATAATTAACAAAATATGAATATTCTTTTTAAAAATAATACTAATAATACTTTTATTCTTCCTATATAGTAGGAAATACTATAGGGAATATTCACCTATAGTATATTTTCTTGATTGATATTATTAGATGTTTAATACTGTTTCTGAGGTTTAGTCAACAAAATAACAACTATTTTTTTGCGACGTTAAGAAAAATATATTGTGAACAAACAGGTTACGATAACATTATGTAAATTATAAGGTAATTTGAATAATAAAGTTAATATTATAAATATATAATATGCGTATGTAACAATTCTTACTGTATATAATTAAAAATTATGAAGGATCTACTAAAAATGTCACTAATGATATATCTACATAAGCCACATGTAAAGACTAGTCAAGTGAATAATTGTTCAGGTCAAACCACTCATTAATAGAGGCTATAGTTTTATTATTTTTGGTTTGACGCATTTTAAGCAGGGATTTAGATTCTATTCTTTATGGGTAGTCCAAAAATTTAAAGTTAGTTTCAGACCAAAACTCGTGATATTTGACAACACAATCTTACGCCATAATACTCTGATGTTGCGCAAGATCAAAGACTAAGTAGCTCCAAGATGGCGACAGATATTCGACTATGAGAGCTGTTGATCCTGATTAAATCCTAATTACTCCGACAGGAGCGCTAATTGTTTCCTGATATGTTTTCAATGCCCCTGAGGCTAACCACTCCGCCATCGCTTCTATAATCTCGGATACCGTTTCCGCGACATTACCTTCGTCTGTAATTAGTCGCTCATCCCCCTCCCCTCTAGTCTAATCTTTTATGTTTCTCCAGCCTCCTTTTTGTAACGTTTTCATAATTTTTTTTTCCAGTAATTAAGAGTCAGTTACATTGTGAAGCATTTTTTTTAATTAAAAAAAATAAATATATATTTATTCCACAGCAGCTAGTAAGAGACGTAAGAAACGTACAACCAATCTATGGAATTTTAAAAGAGTTTTTTTTTAGAAAATATCCTGGCAACGATATTTTTCTTCCATAAAAGCGAATGCCCTACCTTCAATTGTCAAGGCAGACATATGCATCTATTTATTTTGTTATTTGTATTTTTTCTCATTTTTGATTCTAATACCCTAAATTTGTTTATGTACACATTTTGTATATTCAGTTATAGTTTAATTTTTGTATATACAATTTTGTAACATTTTCAGTTGTAAGATAAACATATATTTTTGTCTTTAATGCTATGCTTATTGCTTAGGGTCCTTGAGTATGGCAGATAGCTACAAATCTCCTCCCCCCATCCCACTCTCTCTCTCTCTCTCTCTCTCTCTCTCTCTCTCTCTCTCTCTCTCTCTCTCTCTCTCTCTCTCTCTCTCTCGCTAAAAGATTTAGTCTGAATATAGATATAATTTTAAGTATTGATATAGTCTTATTAATCATCTGATTTGATTTTCTTGTATTTAGGAATAGTGTATGATTTAGAGCACTAGTGCTCATTGTCCCTAGCTGTGGCAGATTACAATATTTGCCAAAATAGAAGAAACAAATATTTGAAAAATAAAATAAACTAAAACAGTTTTTACTGAAAACAATTCATAAAGTGGTTGTGGTGCTAGCCCCAATTACTATTCATACCAAGGATCAATAAGGTTCGACTGCACCTTGACCTTCACTGACAAACTACCCTTATAAGCAGCCCCCACGAAAATAGGAACCACTAGGGACGGAACAATCGGGAAATGAGCCCGATGCCGACGAAGAGGATTGCTCGGGTAGTGATCCATTTGGTAGCTATCAGTATTCGATAGGTGCTGCCCTCCACCATCTCCAATCATTGCCCAATCCTCCTCTTTGCGGGGATCAACACCCTACTCCTTGTTAGTTGCCAATTGTAGCTCTGATAGGTTCATTAATGTTTCAGGCCGACATCGGCAGGGTATCATATTGATCATCTAGCAATCGTCAAGCCTGCAACAGGGAAGACTAACCATTAAATACATTAATGCTTCTACTGTAAGATGGATAGCATGGAGAAACTATAGCTGCAACTCAACGATAATGAAGTTCATACCAATCAAATTAAAATAAAATAGCGCCATTAAGAATTGAATAAAATTAATCAATGATGATTTATATTACTATTAAACTCTTTGTCTTCTTGTTTTTTTACTGATTTTAAATTGAGGTGGAACAACTGGTTCAACCACCTTTAGATTTCATAAAAATATTTATTTATACCTTCTCAAAATATTAAAAAAAAAAAGGCTTAATTTTGTACGAGAACCAATTAAACATAATAAACAAGTATATTCCCATTGATCTTTTATAAGTTTCTTAAACTTCCGCCTTTTCAACGAGGAAGCAGTTCAATTTATTAAACGTATTAATTTATAGAGGTAATATGTTTTTGATAACAATTAATAACTCCATAGCTTTTGGAGAACATATTACCATTTTGGTGCATCATCAAAAACTACTATATCTACACTTCCTTTGATTTAGGCACAATATGATCCTCGAAATTCGGTGAGACTAAATAGTCCAGTAAAATAAGGGTTTGCCGAAGAAAAAAGTGCGGAACTTTTATTCTCAATGGATCTTTATATTTTTGTGCTGAATCCGAATCTAAAGTTTGCTACCACGACAACCATCTGCTTTATATTCAAAACCGCCAAAAAAACGCGTTATTTTTGTTTTTCTATAACACGATAACGAAGCTATTTTCGAAGAAAGTCTTCAAATATTAATTGTAGCTGGAACTAGTACCTACATAATGAAAAAAAGAAATCAGAAATCGGACCATTTTTTGCGAAGTAACGTTATTGGGAAAAAATGGAGAAATTGACGAACTTACCGTCAGTACCACAGCTCCGCGAAAATACGTTTGTCGTACTCTTTTGGCTATAACTCTGAAACTATTTGTCCGATACAACATTACTTTTTTTCATCTTAAAGCTGATTAAATTTACTATAAGAATCTATAAATGAAGTTTTAATCAAACCCCGGAAAATGTACATGCCAGCCCGCTAATAAAAACGTACTGTTATAAATTCCAAGAGTTTTTTGGCACATTTGTCGCTCTAACTCCTCAAATATTTGTTCGATCCCAAATTTCTTTTTTTCATCTCAAAGCTGATTGAATTCGCTATCAGATGCTATATATGTAAAATATATTAAATCCTGTAAAACACCCATGGTAGCACGCTAAATGTGTATTTTTTGGCAAAATATGTAAAATTGATCAGACAAATGGTTTTGGAGTTATAGTGAATAATGTGCCAAAAAAACATGTATTTTACAAAAGTAAGTGATCTTCAGCGTGATAGCTTGTGTATTTCAAGAATTTTGATAAAAATTTCATATATAGGATCTAATTGTAAATTTAACCACCTTTCAGATTGAAAAAAAAAAACATTTTGAATCGGACAAATACTTTCGGAGTTATAGCCAAAAGAGTACGACAAACGTGTTTTCGCGGAGCTGTGGGACTGACGGCAAGTTGGTCAATTTCTCAATTTTTTCCCAATAACGTTACTTCGCGAAAAATGGTCCGATTTCGGATTTCTTTTTTTCATTATGTAGGTACTAGTTCCAGCTACAATTATTATTTGTTCGAAAAAAGCTTCTTTATCGTGTTTTAGATAAAAAAAACAAAAATAACGCTTAAATAATGGTTTTTTGGCGGTTTTGAATATAAAGCTGATGGTTGCCGTGGTAGCAAACTTCAAATTTGGATTCAGCACCCCAAAAAATATAAAGATCCGTTGAGAATAAAAGTTCCGCAGTTTTTTCTTGAAAACGGCCTTTTGGAGTCTTATTTTACTGGACTAAAATACGACTATTGAAAGAGATGATAATGCTCGTAATGACTATTTTACTATTTTATGTAGGTTCCAATTAAGACGTTTGTACAGATTGAGTCCTTGCTGCCTGAACTGTTTTACAATGATTAATGGAATTAAAGGATATTGTAAGAAGTAGTTGGTTTACAGCGAAGGGTTAAAGTTTATTGATAGAATTCATTTAAATTTTCTAATTTCGACACAATTCTTATACGCTTATGATAAGGGATTGGAGTGTTTAGGCACCAAAGAAGGGATCATTGCTGATAATACGCATGTGTCATCAGCACACGTGGTGAGTGCGGTGCTAGGATGAGTCGGGATGTCAACTGTATACACTGTGTAGAGTAATTACCATAGCAATAATACTTCCTTATACTCCTACGAAACACCGTTGGGAATAATAGGAAAAATTATGATTAACTGTGAAGGTTGTATCACTAGGATAATGATAAGGAAGTAGGTAGAAGGTAGAAATTTACAGAGTTAGTAAAGCTGTCCCAGGTTCCAGATTCGATCAAAAGCTTATTCTACGTTGAGAAAGGCTCCCGAGCAGTATATGCAGCTCTACAATGCGGATCGAACAATTTAAAAAACATTCCAACATTTTTAAAAGTTTTTGTTGATGCAACTCAAACCCATCTTTCATCAAATCTCTAGTTATTCCTTAAAACAATATAACTTTACCGAAATGATATTTATACCGCATTTAATTAAAAATTATCTAAACCTAGCATAAAAAAGTCCAAGAGTGGACAAGTTAATTAGGTTGAGGGATAAGTTAGCTGTGTAAAAGGTTGAGGGTGGGGGGAGGGTTAGTTTTAACGAGTTTTGTAGGTTCATGTTGTGGCGGGGCTATCTCTGGCCACGTCACCCTTCTCACCTGTCCAATTTTTAAATTACGTTTATCGCTCCCGGCTCTTTTTGTTCTTTTATTCTCTCGCCTCCTTCCTTATTTTTCGTTTCAGTGTCTCCTTTGGCAATTCGTTCACCCTTTACAAAGATTCTTGGTGGATTTAGGGAGAGTTTCTAGCTAGATGCGTCTTAGGAAAACCCTTCCTATGTATTACTCACACATATTCAAAGTGTTTATTTGAATCTTACAACTAGGGATGGGTATCATTAGAAGAGTATCGATATTCCATATGGAGCTCTGAATATTGATATACCATGTATCGGTGACCAAAAATATCGTTATATCGTGATTAGATGTATATGTTTTTTTTTGTTTTGTTTTTTGAAATGCTGTTTTAAATATTCTAATCATATTACAATGATATTCCTTCCGTCAAACCCGTATCACTCTTGCATATAGATTCCGATGCATCACATTGAATTTCACATTTACTCTCTCTTTCCTATAACTTCATCTATATACTTCCATTTTTAAAGTTTTAAGTTGAAATGTATTGTTTAGTGTGATATATTGATATTTTATTATTTTGTTTCTCAAATATAAGAAGATATTTTGGCACTGAAGTTGACACAGTAGCAAAATATTTCCTAGCCAACCGACATCAAGTTCGAAAAGGTGCTTTAAAATTTTACTTTTAAAACTTTCCGTTATTTAAACCAATTCTATAAGGTATTGTTACTTATATTTTTAAAAATATTATAGTTGCATGTTGTTCTTTTATAAAAAAAAAGATATAACGATATATCGTGAGAGGCGTATCTACGGCAGAAAAAATATCGGATTATCGAAAGAAAAATATCGATATATCGTGTTACACCCATCCCTACTTACACCCTTTTACTTGTCGTATCATTTTTTTTTCTTCTATACTGAACTCCCCGTCAAAAGTATCGTAACACTTTGAAATATTTGAATTTTATAAAAACGTATTGTTTCATAATAAAGAAAGGCTCTGGACTCTATAAAAAACATTCCTAAACTAGACATAAAAGTTAGAACATACTTTTTAAAATTTTCATTTTTTGTAATTTTAACTCTTTTTTTTTTAATATATACATTTATTGAAATTTACAACTGTACAAAATATATACATCAAGTTAATGTATACATAACGATTATAATAACATGTTAAAACTTGAAAAGAACTACTCATCACTAGCTCTTCTCAAGGTCTCTAGGCCAGCCTCGTTTCACACGCCTCGGAGGATTATCAGTAATGGAGTGGGAAGCAAATTGAGAAACTAACGGATTTAAGTGATTATGGAGCTTACTATGGAAGGATAGGTATCTGGTCTGAGCTAAATCAGCAACAAATGAGACATTAAGATCTTTATGGATAAGTTTGTTTTTAACAAATTATGGAGCATTAAGGATTTTTCGAAGGATTTTGGATTGTAAGGATTGGATACGGGAAGAATTAGAAGGTTTAGTTGAGCCCCAAAGCTCAACAACATATGTCCAAATAGGTCTGATAACTGTCATGTAAATGAGTCTTTTGTAGTAAATCGGAAGGTTTGAAAGTTTGTCTAATAAATGTTGTAGAAGTCGAAAACGACGAGCGGTTTCCTGTCGTTTTAGTCTTGTATGTGGATTCCAAGTCAGACGTTTGTCCAAGTGGAGTTTTTTAACTTTTAAATTTCTATTTAAAAACACAAATTGCCCTCTCTGGCTTGAATGATTGCTTCCACTAGCCTCGGCATACTTGTAAATAACGAAACGAATGATAACATGGACTGAAGGAAATTTGAAAAAAAAAAAAAATCTCAAACTCAATCCTTTGTTATTACAAGGGAAAAACATTGATGTGTCTAATCCTAAATGTCTCACATTTAATAAATAATATTAATATGTATGTAAACCAAGTATGGATTAAGGTAAGAACCAGGAGAATCTCGAGGATTATGGGTGTTGCATTACTTTTGACGGAGAGTTTATTTAAAAGAATAATATTTTTATTTCTTAATTTTTATTTTATTGAGAAAGTATATGAATGGCTAAACGAATCCATTCACACAATATGTAAAATAATTATGAAATACAAAGAATAGATAAAAAAATAAAAACAGTTAATAATAAATAAAAATAAGTAAAGAATCTCATAATATACAATACAATAAATAATGTGAAGGAAAAATAAATTAACAAAGTACCTGAAACTATACTGAAGAAAAATATTATACTGTTACATGTTTTATATTTTGGCTGAGTATTTTAATGTGTTTAGAAAAAGAAGAAAGCAGCATTCTTACTTTAGTATTCTGAGACTATACTAATGCTTCTAAAGTAATTGTATGATTTATTATAGTATACATTTGACGTTATAAACTTATCCAGAATGATCATGATCGATACGAATAAGTATCATATCGATATGGATTGTAAGGATTCGATAAGTGAAGCATTTGAATGTTTAGTGGTGCCCAAAGCTCAATATGTCCAAATAGTCTGATAATTGTCATATAAAAGACGAGGTACCAACAACTGGTTGAGAGTACTGTAGACCTGAGAGTACAAGAACCGTTCCAGGATGGTAGGGGGCGACCAGGGCTGGAATTGCGTGGTAAGGAGCAATAATGGGCAGCTCCCCCAAAGTAACCACCCCCACCCCTCGGGAAGGAGCGGCCAGGTTTTTAGTGCCTTACTCCTGCTAAATCCTAGCTCATCATTACCTTCGCCCAATCTTCTCCGCCTATTGTTATTTTATCTGTCTTCTGTCAGGGGGTTTATGACTCCATCTGCCCCTCTAAACGAAAGGTGTACTCAACCTAACTGGTACCAGTATTGCAGCCAATCAAAAATATTATGGTGTGTTTTACTGGTAAACCACAGTAAAATTTATGACATAAAAATATTATTTATCCAATGTAAATAAAAACGGCATGCTGCATACAACTTCAACTCGATATACAACTTGTAATTACCAAAGAGTTCCTAGAATATCTTAGAAATTTATTTTTCTAACTCTAGCTGTAAGTTTTTAATAAACAATATATTTTTTATTTTATGACAATAATTTCAGTCAAATGTAATAATATATATCGAATATGAGATATGTGTAAGTTAAGAAGAGAGTAATTTCAATTGAAAATAAAAATTAGACAAAATAAAAACGTAAGAAAAAATAGTGATAAAAATAAGCACAATATGCTTAGGAAAAGAAAGAAAGATTGGTAAGAAATAGAATAAAATAAAAATAGAATGAATAAGTAATAGTCTAGGAGCCAACGACAATAAAGCTGTCATAGGTGCCATAAAAAAAACGTTTTATGTAAGAAAATCCACTGCTGCCGTTTCCAAACACGGGTCAAGATGGCTGCAACAAGAAAAATTAGATGGTTGTTTCACATGATTTAATTTAAATTTCATATATTAAATTTAACCAGCTTTGGAATGCAGAAAAAAATAATTGGATCAGACACATAATAAGGCGTATATAAAAAAAAAAAAAAAAAAAAAATGACCGTTTTATCAAATTCCAGAGTTCCAAAGTCTGTAAATATCTTAATGCTATCATTATTTAACCAATATTTAATAATCCCCTTAGAGCATTTTTTAAGCTTGGTTCTAACACTAGATTTCTTTAAAAAAAAAAAAGCCTCATTAAAAGTAATTTTAAGACATTACAGGAAATAAAATTTGACAGCCATTGAAAGAACTCGTGAAATTATTAAATATGAAGGGAAAGGTGTCCTTGAAGAGCACACTGCGCGGCGTTGGTTTGAAAAATTTAGAAGTGGAGATAGGACGTTGGAAAGGAAGAAGGGCTCCGGGCGGCCATTATGGATATTGATGAGGTTCTGAAGGAAGCTGTTGAGTCAAATCCGTCCACAAGTACTCGCGAACTTGCAGGGAGTGTGGTGTGTCGAAAGATACTGTTAATCACCATCTTCTCTCCATGGGGAAGGTGAAAAAGACCTGTAGACTGGTCCCTCACGAACTTACTCCTCAACAATCAGCAGAAAGGTTTACAGAACTTAATGGGTTTGAACTCCTGCCTCATCCACCATATAGTCCAGACCTCGCACCTTCGGATTACTACTTGTTTCGATCCATGGACCATTTTCTTCAAGGGAAAAAATTTGATAATTTTGCAGAAGTTAAAAATGCTGTCCAAGAGTTCTTTAACAGCCATCCCAAGGAATGGTATCAGCCTGGCATCGAGCAATTGGCCTTGAAGATGGTTAATGACGGTAGATAACAATGGACTATACTTTGAGTATTAATTGTATTTTATATCAAAGAAATAATAATACAAATATTTGTTTCAAAAACGGTCATTTTTTTTTTATATGCTCTATTATTTTCGGAGTTATAGTGAAAAATGTACCAGGATGTATTTAGAGTTTATATTATGTTTTAAAATACTAGGTAGACCTATAAACGAAAAAAAAGGTCATAAAGCAACTAAAAAAGTTGGTATTTCCTCAGTACACAGATTTACTAAATTAAACGACCCCATTCATGATTTTTCTTAATTACAACGACATAAAGCTAGAAGGAAAATGGCCTCCAAACATGCTGATAGGAGAGGCTGACGTAGAGGATGTACTGAACCAGTAAATTCCTTCTAAAGACCCCATCCTGTCATTTGGATCCATTAGGTGCCGTCCGCAGTCACTTGATAGTAACGGCACCAGAAAATGGCTCCCCCCCCCCCCTCTTCTATAGAGGAAAGGGCAAGAGTTTAATTTGCAAGTCTAAAGGGCTACATCAGTCCCAGGCCGCATTTCGCTACATTTGACTGTCCATCAAACCCACTCCTTTGCTCCTCTGTCGCATAATTCTCCCTGGAGTCTCCTTGTCTTGAGGCCTACTGCCTCATGAAGCGGGGTCATTATGTCGCCGAGATAGCTGATATCAGCCTGTTAAAACAAGTCTATAAGATGTATATTTCATTGTTTGTACTAGAAAAAGAAATGGAAATAGGTAATGCCTGATAAGCAACACTATAAACAATGTGTACAAAATTGTTACCATCGTGTTGAATAGAATTCGTATTAAATGTTTTGAGCATATCATTTTCACATAAAATGAGGAAACTTGTTTATATAACTTATTAAATTACCGTTCTTAGCAATATTTAGTACACTGGCCTTTCGATAATACAAACTCATACTTACATATAAACTCATAGAAAGAACTCGGTAATCTAGTGAAGTAAACTACAAAAGAAAAAACATAGAAGAACCAAGAAAATACAAAAAAGAAACAAAATTACAAAAAATATACTCACGGATAGTAATAAATATGAAAAGTTATTAGACCTTTTAAGCCATATCAATCCAGACACAAATTTAGGAAATAAAAAAAAACAGGAACCCAGAGGATGCTGCGAAAAAAAACATTAGCTGAACGCCTGCGTCTCACAGCAGCTCATTCATCAACGGTGAATCCACTTTCAGTTGTTTTTTTTCGCAGCACATTCTGAGTTCCTATCAAAAATATATTTTTTAAGTCCAGAAACACTCTCTTGTATTGATTTCTAAATCAAAAAAGGAGTGAATAGTCTCCTGACCCGGTATTTACAAACCAGTCGTACAATGTTTTTTCCAAATCCGATTTTCTTATTACACTGGACGCCGCTTATAAGACTCATAGGGTTTAGCCGCCTCAGAATCGACTTGAACGTTCTGGACGTATCCAAATACACACAAAAAAAGTCAGTTATAAGACTCGCCACTCGGATAAAAGACTGAGTTTCTCCGAAATAAAAAAATAAAAAGAACAGTAACGTTTCACAAACTGTTTTGAGCAGGATTTTGAAAAAAATAGACCAGAAATCGAAAGTGAAGTATTACAAAATAAATCTCAGAGTCGGGAACGGAAAAGGGTTGGAAAGAACACTAATGTTGAATGCTCGTCAAAAGAATGGTTCCTAAAAGTTAAAAAGTTAAAAAGGAAAATTGCTTTGCCAAAAAGCTGAAAAATTGGCAGAATAAATGGGAGTACCGGTGGAGAAGACAACCACCAACCCCTACGCGCGCCCAGAATACCTTTTGTCGATTCAAACCTTCTTCCGATTTATTACGGGGTTTTAGTCACTACTTTTAAAGGGAAAAGGTTATTCTCCTTTATTTACGGAGAAACTCTCGTATTTTAGGCAGTTGACATTTCACTAAAAAGTATCATGATCAGAACTATGGATTCATATGAATGCATACGTGAACCATTCACTTCCTCATACTTGAATATGTTTACAATTAAGACTTGATGTTAAGCTATTATCAATTTTATTTCAAAACTGTCTAAAATATTCGGTCCGAATTTATGACAATGAGGCATATTCTGAGGACCTGATCTGTGAGTCTGTCATGAGAGAAGCCGGGAGCAGCAGTTCGTCGTATTTCACTAATGATGACGAAGTTGACAAGCAAGAAACTGATGAAGTGGCGCTTCCATCTTCACACTCTGAGGTTCTACGGGCTCTAGGGGTGTTGAGGAGAGCTTTCCAGCACCAATGGACCAATTTTGAAAAGCATTATAATTACGAGTGATACATTCTTGAAATACTAGAAAATAATAAAAAACAAACTAAAATAACCACTGTTTTAAAACCAACGTAAATTACTTTTATTAGTGCGATGTTAGTTCTTGTCAATTTTTAACATCGCTAGTGGTATTGGTACAGAATTTATCGTATTTTGGGGACCAGTAATGGTCGTAAACGACAAAGAAGCATTTTACAATTAATGAAATTTCATAAATTTCCAAGAGTCCACTATTAGTGCTAAGTTTATGTTTAGGAAATAAAAGAAAAAAACCTAATCCACCTGTAGTCAACCTTTTTATTTTATTTTATTTTTTTAAATTAATTGCTTTAAAGTGTAACCTTTATAGCGATAGAGTTAGCTAATAATATTTACTTTTTACTGTTTAAAAAAACAAAAAAAACAAAACAATAAATCCAAGCAGAAGAACATTTTTACATGTTAAATAATAAACACTAACAAAAGAGCATTTCTACATATTGCAATAACTGATACGATCAAAAGAACTTTTTTTTCTTACAAGTTTTAATGACTAACAAAAAAAAAATAAAATAAAAAAAAAATAAATGAATACATGTTCACAAGTTAGTATAATTGATATTGATTATAATGACAATAATATCTAAGGTCACAAAAGTTGTAGCAGCAATTGCAATAGATTCAAAATCTTTATTTATTGTAGTTTATTTAAATTGAAAGAAATCGATTACTTTTTGAAAGCATTTAAAATAAATAGAATTACGTTGTTTGTCTTTTCTATTTTAGTCCAAAATATTTTCTAATGATAAACTTTCGTCTGTTTGAACTATGCAATTTTTTTAATATTTTTTTCTACAATTATGTCTTAGATAACCTATCAGCAGATGTTTCAAGCTATTTACGATGAATAAGTTACAATTTTCAAATATTTCGTTATTTTCGATTTGATTTTTTAAATATTTATTAAATAGTCATCTATGGTAATTCTCAGTTGGCTAATGGTTCTCAGTTTGGTTATATTTATTTTATATTTTTGCATATTATCGTAATCTTCCGGCTGAGGGAGCTTAAAATTTGAAATTTTCATATACAATGGGTTATAACTTGTATTTAAGGTGCAACTAATAACTGTTGAGAACAAATTGCTAGTAACTTTTTCGATTGTTACTTTTGTTGGATAATAATGTTTGTGGATTGAAAAAAAATCATGAAAGTGTTCGGAATTATGCCGTTAATA
This sequence comes from Euschistus heros, assembly GCA_003667255.2. Taxonomy (NCBI): domain Eukaryota; kingdom Metazoa; phylum Arthropoda; class Insecta; order Hemiptera; family Pentatomidae; genus Euschistus; species Euschistus heros. Next base: position 920,764 of record RCWM02000428.1, on the reverse strand, counting down.
GTTAATTGTTTAATTTGAGATACCCAGTTATATTGAAAATCAAGTTTTTGATGTGAAAATCTAAAAATCTTTCGAGAAAAAAACGTGTTAACCGACTTTCAGGTTATGCTATAATTACCTGTAATCAACATTTCATGGACAATGAATTAAAAAAAAAAAAAATCTTAACATAACTACATCCTTACAATATTATTCTACATCCTGAAAGCTATAAAAACAAAGATGTAATTTCATATCGTCCTTTTCCAATATCTTCATTTCATTTCAATTTATCAAATATACATTTACAATTATTGCCCGTAATGGCGAGCCCAGCGAGAACTGTACACTAGCTGAATAATTCCACAAGTGGGTCGATCATATTTAGCCCACTGTTAGGTTAGCACATATTGCATGAAGAGCAATTATAAACTGGACTATGTATTCGGTCGCTGAGGGTAACTGCCGGCCAAAACTCTAAAATAGTCATCATCCCCTGGTGAAACTAGCATCTGATCGCCTCATCTATCTTCTACAATTGCCTAGAAAGTACCTAATTAAAGAGTTGACGTAACGTTTACTCTCCTTTCGTTGGGTGAGGGATGAAAAATATATGTCTTGGATCTGAGAGCATCATCATGCAAAGCCAGTAATTAATCGAGAATTCAAATGTAAAAAGTCATGAAAAAAATATAGCCGCTTATTTTTTCTCTTGTTATTTTGCTGAACCTAAAGGAATAAAAGAAGCATGCGGATGTGGTATATTATTATTTTTAGTACATCCTATGTCGTTCTTTCATCATGTGTTTGAATAATAAATAGGTTTAAATTACCTTCACCTTGAAAATATTTGTTTTTTCATTCACTCTTTTACTATTTCTCTAAATATTTTTTACTTTAATTGCTATTTACTCACAAAAATATTATTATAAGCCTTGTTAAAATATCATACAATCAGGTATAAAATGTAATTTATATTAAAAAAAATTAAATGAACTACCTTAAAATTGTCCTAATTTATTTAGTAAACTTTTTTTATAGCAATATTAGTCTATTATTAATTTGTCTAGTCAGTTGTTTGACAAAAATTTAACAGTGGCTTAAAAATATACCTATATAATATGAGGTGTACCAAACTAAATCCGGCTAAATCAATGTTTGAATTTTATTATCTGCTAGTCGATGAAGGTAGGTCTGACTGGATTAGGAAGGGGCCTTTTTTTTGGATGAATGTTTTCAATGTGGTTTATCTACTTTGTGGGGAAAACCTATTCGTATATAGCTAATTCTTCTAAATATAACCTAGTAAAAAAGCAATAAAATATATATATATAAACGGATATTGTGTTGGTTTTGGAATGTTACGCCTCATATATGAAACATTTGGGTGGTAAAATTGACTGAGGACAGATCTCTTACTTATTTATTTTTCATTATGGTTATGCTATTGACTTCATCCTCAACCAACTTGTTCAATCTTTTCTCTTATTTATATACGCTCAACCAGCCTAATAATTAAGATTTTAATCAGAATTTGCTCTTTTCTGGAGTTGAGAAAAGAACACGGTTTTGAAGTTCTGTTAAAATAATTTTTTATGAGACTGAAGTTTTAGTAAAAAATTTTGTATAACCCTTTGAACTTCACTATTGGTGTTTACTGGTTTATGGACGATTTTTATTTTGTAAATGTAGCCACAACCTTGACTGACAGGAATTTTCAAAGATAGCTGTCTCGTAAATTTAACTTATCTTCATTTCACTTGGTCTTTCAAAAAAAGCTACACCGAACTAGGCTTTCTTTGATGATGATGATCCTCGGCTCTACAGCCCTGTGCGGGCCTTGGCCTCCCTTAGAAAATTCGCCCATTCCTCTCTGTTCAGCGCCATGGTCCACCACCTAGTTGCGCCTAATCGTCGGGCCACAGTACCTATCTGGTCCATCCAGCGGGCCTTCGGTCTTCCAACCTTCCTCTTCTCCATAGGCATGTGGTTAGCGACCCTTATCGGTATCCGATCTTGCCTCATTCTTTTTAGGTGTCCTGCCCAGCGAAGTCTGTTGAGATTGGTAAAATCCACCACAGGTGTGTCACGGAATTCTGCGTAAACCTCTCTGTTGTGACGCCTTCTCCAGACACCATTCTCCCATACTGGTCCATAGATCTTTCTTAATATCTTCCTCTCAAATACGGCCAATCTTTGCTCATCAATCCTGTTGATCACCCAGGATTCTGATCCGTATGTGAGGACGGGTCTGATCAGTGTCTTATAGAGAGTGACTTTTGTGGTTTTGGTTATTAGCCTGGATTGGAAGTGCTTGAGAAGGCCATAGTAGCTCCTGTTTGCTGCTTGTATTCTTCTTTCAATCTCTTTAGAACAGTAGTTATTGACATCTATACGGGCACCTAAATACACAAAATCCTGCACCGCTTCAAAGACATAGTCTCCTACTTGTAAGTGCGGATCTCTCCGGTCGTTTCCGACAGCCATATACTTAGTTTTATGCGTGTTAATAACTAATCCCATGTTTCTCGCGGAAGTTTCCAGGGCTGCAAATGCCTCCTTCAGGCCAGCTTCTGTTCTTGCAATCAGATCAATATCGTCCGCGTAGGCCAGGACCTGGATCTGCCTGTTAAATATGTGTCCCCCTACCTGTAGGCGAGAATCGCTTTTTCCTGAGCCAGGTTGAAAAGTAGGCAAGCCAATGCGTCACCCTGCTTCAGGCCATTCTCTGTTTCTACTGGGTTTGACTGGTGTGACTGTACTCTGATTCTGCATCTCGATCCAGACATTGTGGCCTTAACAATTTTTATCAGCTTTGCGGGAATGTTGAATTCCTTCATAGCCTTGTAGAGCATCTTCCTGTTAACCGTATCATACGCCGCACGGAAGTCTATAAAGAGATGGTGGGTGCTGATTCTATATTCCAATGACTTTTCCAATATCTGTCTCAGCGTAAAGATTTGATCTGATGTTGACCTATCCTTCCGAAAGCCGCATTGGTAATCTCCAATAATATTCTCAGCATATGGAAGTAATCTTGTGAATATTATAATAGAGAGGAGTATATAGGCGGAGTTCAATAGGCTCTCTTTAGGGGTTCAAATTAAAGTGCAGGTCTCTGAGAAACCGTTTTATAAATATAAATCCTGGCTTCGGCTATATTTGTTCAGGGGATGAATTTATGTGTTAATTTTCATTATACAGAAACTAATTTTTAGAAATAATTTTTTTTTACAGAGAACATCATTCCAGAAAGTTCTCTCTTACAGCAACAAATGAAGATGTTTTTCATCTTATGGTGACTTCTGGTCCCGTGATAAGTAATTTACGACCGGACATGAAATAGTAGACAAATAAAATATAGACTTACTGTATTCTTGATAGTTTAGTATAAAAAAAAAAAAAAAAAGAATTGCGATATTTTTAAGTAAACAAAAATCACTAAAAAATATAAACCAATAAAAAAATAAAGGACTGCCAAATTATTTTAATAGATAACCGTTGAACAGTGATCTAAATTAAATAATTAAGTGAAAAAAATTCAAAATATGTTTATTAACTACTCTTTGGAAAGTTAGTATAAAGCCTAAGTTCATAAGAAGTCATTTCAAAAATAGGTAAGCTTAGTGGAAACTCTCAGAACCGCAATTTCGCACTAATTATAATATCAGAATATGGTTTTTATCTGATTTTTTTTTTCAATCGGCTAATTCAACTATAGTAGGAAGTAGGTACAATATATAAGTAATTAAGTGATAAAAAAAAAACAACAAAAAGTTACTTGTTTTGTAACGTAAAGGAAAAAATAATTTTAAGATTTTATTGTCACCCGTAACATTGATTCAGACCTTTAAAAATAAAACATTCTGAAGCAAATGGGATATTTACTCTGTCACTCTAAACTATTGTACGGATAATAATAGAAACCATTAATTAATTTTGATTTATTTATTACGACACGTCTTTCATATTGACAATTTCGATTTGAGCCTGGGACGTGTGTAGATCACAATTTACAGAGGCCCCAAAGGACGGTTCGAAATAAAGAAGAAATAAGGCTAAAATCGCCAACCATTGGGAATAACGGCTGATGATAAAGGCAGAAAAGTGGTCAGCAATATAGGGGATAGACCGCTCCCCCCATCCGTTTGTCTCTGTTCGAGGGAAGACGGGGTTCAGAAACCCTTTACACAGCTTACCATCTCTCATCCAGCTCAGTGTAATTGTATCAACGCCCTCATCGGATTCCACAAGTTATATAAAATCTCGACCTGTTTCGTTTTCTTTGTAGCAATATCAGTATTAATTGGGCTGGTTTGGAGTATATCTGAAATGTATGATTAAAATGGTTATACGATTTTTCGGATATAAATTAAAAACTTTTTATACAGATTAGTTTTTGTGTTTAAATGAATTAAATATTTACGAAACACCTTAGAAGACATTAATAATCTTATCTATAGTGATGGAAATGTCTCATATGCTGCTCTATTGGCGAAACCAGACACCTATCCTTCCATCTCTTTACCTACTCAAATCCAAAAGTCTCCCACCCAACTTGCTTCTATTCTAATCCTGATAAACCTTTGAAGCATCTGAAAATATGGTGACCTACAGACCTTCTAAAATAAATCATGCTTTAAACTAAACTAAAAACGGGTAGTTTTTGTACAATTCTTGAAGAGTCATTGAAAATATTTTATGGCACGGCACTGAAAGTCGTGGGTTTGAATCCCACCTGGGCGGGTGAAAATTTATTTCTTGGCAGACCAACGAATGAATCTTGTCCTTCCCACCCTGGCTAGAAAAAGTTGGTAACCTGTAGAATAACCCGTCCTTCCTGCACTAGTTGGAGTACATAAGGACATTAAGCCCTAATAAACAAACAAACAAACAACATTTTACAGCACATTAACTAGGTTTACATAATGTTAAAAGTTGTAAATGTCAATAAATAAATCAAATAAAAACAAATTCTTACACACATAATTTAAGTTCTTGTTAGCTTACTCAATGTTTTACATCGTCAGGAGCACATTAAAAGTATATACTAAAGCCTAACACACCTACAAATCGATTGTATGTTATTTTAATTTTCGGCACATCTATTTAAAAAAATATATATATATATATATATATATATATATATAAATTAAGTTTACTGAAATTTATTTTTAGATTACATCTGTAATTCATACCATGCTATTCAGCATTTATAATCCCCTAAGAAATTAATGAATGCCCTCTAAACTTTTTCTGTGTATTTAATCAATAAATTATACTATGGACATCCTCTCCCCTGCCGATCCATCTATTTTTGAATAGAATATTTTTGTACAACGAAACACTATCTGGATTCTATAATTGTTTAAAGATTTTTTTTTATTTACTATATTGATGTTTTATTGAGAAAGTATTACAATCTGTCTCAAAGTGGGCAATAAGTAATATGAATGGCTTAATAGATCCATTCACACAATATATACAGAATGAAATAAATAAAAAGAACAAAAAAAAAAAAAAAAAAAAAAAAAGTAAAGAACATCATAATAGGTATATAATGCAATAAATTATGTGAGACGAAAAAAATAATAAATAAAGAACCTCAAACTATACAATATACATATAACGTTAAAAAATATATTTATAAATCAATGAATCAATAAGTTAAAAAAATATAGATATAAAAAACAATAATAATCTTTAAGCAACACAGGCAGAGGATGCTTGACTACTGGGCAAACATTAAATTAAAAGTTAAAAATAGATTTATATTTTATGAACAATTTACACAAATCTGAGGGATTCCCCTACCAGGCTTATCCCTTCACTTATGGAGGGAATAATGGATCGATTTTCGAAATTGATCATGAGGCCACAGCCTTATTTACCTGCGAGGATGATTAAAGGGGTGTGTGGAACTGCATAGGGATTGCGATAGTCGATTTTGGTGATGAGAAAGTGTTTGATGAAAATTTGAAAATTTGACGGGTATGGGTTCTAGGACAAAAGATGTTTAAAGAATTATTATCATTATAAACATTTTTTTGGGTGAGGGGACTTAGAGCTTAATATTAATTTTAGTAGTTTCAGTAATTTTTAATATAAAAATTATTTTAGAGTCCAGTCAAGATGGCCGCAACTGCATTACATGTCTAGTAGCGCTCCGTCTTTCTGACTATTTCTAGTGCGTAAAAGCCGAAGTATCTCTTTAATATTTGGCATATAGTGATATTACAGACAGTGGAACATTATGACATTATATTAAGTGAGGTGAGTGGGAACTATATTAAATTAACTGTGAAATAATACAGGTGAAGCAGCCCTGTATTAGACTAGCCCGCTGTCTAATCCTACTAGGTGTATACAGCCATTATCTAACAAGGTCAAGGGCTGGCTGGCATCATATGTTTCTGAAGCCTCTCGTACGAGTAGATCTCATTATTTTATTAATTTTTTTTTCACCTGGAACAATTTTTTTTTTCCTTTATAATTTATATTATTATTTTATGAATAACGTCTACTCTCAATATAAATATTGTCAGTTTAGATATTTAAGAATTCATTTAACTTTTTTATATATATATATATATATATATATATATATATATATATATATATTTTTTTTTTTTAATTTAACAGCTTCAGTATTATTATTATATTCTATTTTTTGTTTAATATTTCATTATAATGGATATAGTTCAAACATCTTGTGACGAATCGGAGGAAGAGGCTCCTTATTCAGAAATACCGAAATACGAAGAAATACGAGACCGATTCTCAATCACGAAGAACACTTCAAAAGCGCCACAGAAACCCCGCCCCTGGTTCAGCGGGCAATTCACCCAATAAAAAAAAAAAAAATAAGGCAGCCGAAACAAAAAAATCTGTGAAAAACACAAGCCATCAAACCCGCAGTAAAACATCTGCAGCCAGAACATTTAAACCAATGCCACCTACTAATTCAACTATCAATGAGCCTACCCCATCAACCAGCAATATTAATCAAAATAATAATAACTCTAATTCAAAAAATACCACTGATCCAGAACCACCACCAATCTATGTGACTAAAATAGAGAATTTTATGTCCTTCTGCCAAGAAATTTCTCAATTGATTGGAGAAACTAATTTCCATTGTTTTTCTGTGGGGAAAGACATAAAAATTAAAACTTCGAACAAAGAAAGTTATAAAAAACTCACGAACCACTTAGCCAGCCAAAATTATGACTTCCACTGTTACCAACTAAGAGAAGAAAAATCATATAGAGTGGTACTACGAGGTCTACATTCCTCTACCCCAACCAGCGCTATCAAACATGACCTGGAAGCTATTGGTCACAACGTGAGACAAGTTTCGCCTGTACTTCACCCTAAAGAAAAATATCCCTTACCACTATTCTTTGTAGACCTAGAGCCAGCTCGCAACAACTAGGAAATCTTTGAGGTAACAAGACTGGTATATTCCTGCATTAGGTTTGAAGAACCAAGAAGAAGGCCAACAATAGTTCAATGTACTCGGTGCCAAAGTCTTGGACATACCAAGACTTATTGTCACCACCAGGAAAGGTGTGTAAAATATGCTGGCCCGCATGCAACGGAAACCTGCCAGAAATCGAGAGAAACTCCTGCGATATGTGCACTATGTGGTCAAGACCACCCTGCAAGTTATAGAGGCTGCACGGTGTACAAAAATCTTCAAAGTCAAAGAAATTTGAATTCAGCCCCTAAACAAAATCAGAGAAACCAATCACCTGACATCACTAACCAGCAATTATATCCGGGAATTAAAGGAGCTCAATCCCACAGAATTGGACATCAGCAGTCTATGGTACATCACAAGAACACCCACCACGACAGCCAGCCTTCTACTCTGAAAAGATCAGATATCAAACGCAACCTCAGGCGCCTCAAATTTCTCAATCCAAGACCCAGACCTCACATTTGAACCTGAACCCCCACAACAGCAAATTCCTCCACATATTTTACCTTTAAAAGTAAAATTACCACCCCCAAAGCAATCAACACTGCCTGTCCAACATCATGTACCGATCAATCCTACAACTCAAGCTCCAATACAACTTGAATCTGCTCCTTGTATCTCTCGAATACCTCAGCCCCCAACCAACAATCCAATTGTAATAAATAATCCACCCCAAGCCTATGATTCAGTTCCCCTTCCCTACCAAAATCCTACCGATATCTCTACCATCCTCTCCTCATTCCTTCGAGAACTACAAGACACCATCAGACCGCTCATTACGCTACTCACCAGAGCACTAACAGAAATTCCATTTAATGTAGCAAGATGAGCGCTAAGCCTCTAGCTATCATTTTATGGAATGCCAACGGACTACAAAATCACCGAGACGAACTTGAAATATTTCTCCATGACAATAAAATAGACATTGCCCTGCTGACCGAAACTCACTTTACTCAACGTTCATATTTTTACATACGAGACTACACTACTTACAGATCCTACCACCCAGACAACACCTCTCATGGCGGATCTTGTATCCTTATCCACAAATCAATATCCCATTCTCTTATTCCTTCTACTACAACTGACACCATTCAATCCACCTCAGTATCCATTTCTACTCGCCCTTTTCACGTAACAGCTGTATATTGCCCTCCTGGCAATTCCCTTTCATGCAACCATCTTGACTCCTTATTCCGATCCCCCGGACCGCGTTTTATTGCTGGAGGAGACTACAACGCCAAACACCAGCGATGGGGTTGTCGAACATCCAACTCCCATGGCAGCATCTTATCCTGCATTACAACATCCAACTGTTATTCTGTCCTCTCACCCTTAAATCCTACTTATTGGCTTACATCCCTCAAAAAACGTCCTGATATCCTCTATATCTTCATTTCTTCCCGAATTTCCAGCCCTGTTCTGCTTCTCTTGCATTCAAATCGCGTTCTTAAACCCTCCCTTCCTAGACTGATTGGAGGACGTGTAGACTAGGACGGATTTCGATTCGATCTAGAAAATAAATTGGACCTGAAAGTTCCCCTTAAAACAAAAGAAGATATTAACACAGCAATTGACAAACTTACATCATCAATACAAAATAGTATAACTGAAAACACCTTACCTCCAAAATATCCTCATAGCGAGGGCGAAGTGGCATCGTACAAGATACCCATCAGACAAACTTAATTACAACAATTTAACGAACAAACTAAAGACAGAAATCAGAAAGTTTAAAATCCAAAACCTACATAACCATACTCAAAATCTCAATACTTTAGACAAGTCATTATGTATAACGACGAAAAAACTCCTTAGTTACAAAAATTTTAATCACCCACTCCTAATAGACTCTCAAACCTGGACAAGATCGGACGAGGACAAATCCCAAATTTTCGGTCTTCACCTCTTTAAAACGTTTAACCCCCATCCTGACGTCATCAATCCTGCCCACGTTGAATGTATTGAAGCAGAACTAAACATTCCGCTTCAAATGACTCCTCCTCCTAAAGCTTTCTATCTTTCAGAAGTATCGAACATTATCCTCAGATTACCTTCCAACAAAGCTCCTGGACATGACCTTATTACAGCCCATATCCTAAAACTCCTCCCTCAGAAAGCAATCCTATTCCTCACATATATATATAATTCTGTACTCCGCACCACATATTTCCCTGATCCTTGGAAATTATCTATAATAAAGATGATTCCTAAGCCCAAAAAGCCACCTTAACTCCCATCCTTATATCGTCCAATATCACTCTTGCCCATAATGGGCAAAATCCTGGAAAAACTCATTCTGCAACGCTTGTATCTCATCAACTTTCAAGAATGGTGTCAAAATTGGAGAATTAAAATAAATCCAAGCAAATCCCATCAAATAACCTTTACCCTTTGCCGTAAACCTACGACTTCCTTTCCAACCGTATCCTTTCATAATATCCCACTGATCCCTGTTGAACAGATCCGCTATCTAGGACTCCAACTAGACAAACGTCTGACTTGGAATCCACATACAAGACTAAAACGACAGGAAACCGCTCGTCGTTTTCGACTTCTACAACATTCAAACATTCCGATTTACTACAAAAGACTCATTTACATGACAGTTATCAGACCTATTTGGACATATGGTGTTGAGCTTTGGGGCTCAACTAAAACTTCTAATTCTTCCCGTATCCAATCCTTACAATCCAAAATCCTTCGAAAAATCCTTAATGCTCCATAATTTGTTAAAAACAAACTTATCTTAAAGATCTTAAAGTTCTATAAGTTGCTGATTTGGCCCAAACCAGTACCAATCAGGTCCTTTCATTGTAAACTCCATACCCACTCGAATCAACGAGTTTTCCATAGCCCAGTCAATGAGTGCTGCAATGAGGTAGTGCAGAGCGCATGCAACATTTTTGAATTTTTGACTTCATAGAAGGATACTCCTATAATTAGAAGTGGTTAGAAGGTAAACATACCGCATGTTCCGGCCCCTGGGGGGGGGGGGGAGCTAACGGTAGGGGGAGGGGTGAAGGTACAATTTTTAAGTTTTTAAGGACCCGAGTTCGAGTCCGGCTAAAGGCATGAACTTTATTCTCTGTTATTTTAACCGTGAATCAACAAGGTCAGGAGATCCTCTTGGGGCATACCCAGTCTTTATACAGTCGGTGCTCTTAATTGAAAACGATTGAGCGTGTGTTGTATGGCGACATTTCAGTGGGTAGAAAAGTTATTTTTATTTATTTATTATTTTTAATGTATTGAATATAGTTTTTAAAATACAGTCCGTTAAAAATAGGGAATAAATCGGAGTTAAATAGCATCGACAATCTTAAGCCTAGTCCAGACTGTAAACAAATGTTTCGGAACAATGTTCAGAAACATTGTTCCCGATGTTTCTGAAAAGCTCAAATTTGTTTATGACTTGTTTCGGAACTGTTCAAAAATATTGCGAAACAAAATCAGCGCTGTTCCTTGTTTCCCGTTGGAGATGAAAAACACGGGAACATTGGACAAGTTGCGACAAGTCTGGACGTGTTCCTGAGCACAGTTTATTTGTTTACTTACTTTATTTCTTTACAACTCTGTAGTGTTGTGATAATAATATTGATTCTTAATGTTTTTTCTAGTTTTCCAAATTGCAGTAACCCTGTAATGGGTGCATGTATTTCTCCAGCCTAGTCCAGACTGAAAAAAAATGTTTCGGAACAATGTTCAGAAACATTGTTCCCGATGTTTCTGAACAGCTCAAATTTGTTTATGACTTGTTTCGAAACTGTTCAAAAATATTGCGAAACAAAATCAGCGCTGTTCCTTGTTTACCGTTGGAGATGAAAATCACGGGAGCATAGGACAAGTTGCGACAATCTGGATGTGTTCCTGAGCACAGTTCATTTGTTTACTTACTTTATTTCTTTACAACTCTGTAGTGTTGTGATAATAATATTGATTCTTAATGTTTTTTCTAGTTTTCCACATTGCAGTAACCCTGTAATGGGTGCATGTATTTCTCCAGCCTAGTCCAGACTGAAAAAAAAATGTTTCGGAACAATGTTCAGAAACATTGTTCCCGATGTTTCTGAACAGCTCAAATTTGTTTATGACTTGTTTCGGAACTGTTCAAAAATATAGCGAAACAAAATCTGCGCTGTTCCTTGTTTCCCGTTGGAGATGAAAAACACGGGAACAAAGGACAAGTTGCGACAAGTCTGGACGTGTTCCTGAGCACAGTTCATTTGTTTACTTACTTTATTTCTTTACAACTCTGTAGTGTTGTGATAATAATATTGATTCTTAATGTTTTTTCTAGTTTTCCACATTGCAGTAACCCTGCGTTTTCCACGCGTACCATCTCTCGACATAACCCATATTATCATTAATATTTGTACAAACATTTTTATTAATATATAATGCAAAAATATCATAAATTAATATAAAAATTATTGTTGAGTGAATATGAAATATAAAAAATAATTAGTTGATGGAATTGGAAGTTAATTAATAAATACAGTTTTTTTTTTTGAATTAAAAGGGGAAAAATGAAGCAAAAAAAAGTTAATAAATGAATTTAAAAAATAAAAATAAAAATGAAATAAATTTAAAAAAAAAATAAATAAAAAATATATAAAAACAAATAATAGGTTTTCCCTCAAAGTTAATAAGGCTAGTCCAAATCCAAATGACTCTAAACCATAGCAAAGGAGCTGTCCAAGTGCAAGGAGGGGTGACTGAACCGTTTGATATACTATACATAAGGGAGTGAGGCAGGGAGACCCACTGTCACCGGTACTGTTTAATTTAGTACTAGAAACAGTCATAAAGGCAATAAGGACGATCCCTGGAAGCATTTATACCCGTATGACTCAGCATCTAGCATTTGCAGACGACGTCGTGATCACTGGCAGAACAGAAAACTCCCTACTAGGAGCATTTGAGGAGTGTAGCAGAAAAGCAAGAGAAGTGGGCATCCAGATAAACGAAGAAAAGACGAAATACCTAGTGACGTCGAAGGAACAAAATATTTTGGAAAACCTAGTGTGTGACAGCTAGCCTAATCGAGACTGGAATTGATAGTCTAAATGTAGTATTTTTTCGGGATATTTTCCCTCCAATCATAACTATCAATTGTTCAAAATCTGTTGGGGACATCCTTGTAAAATTTCTGAAACCTGCCCCATCTTCAAATTTTAGGTCCCTCATAAGGTCATTGCCATAACTGGTGCCTTCCATTAATGCTTTTCTTATCCACCACCTTCTTTTCCTTATTCTATTCCTTTGCCTGTTTAGCAAAAGAAATAAATTGGCAGCAAAAATTCCTGCAATAGCCTCACTCGACATGTTCAAAAACACAGACTCAGGTCTGGACGCTAAACATTGTTTCGGAACAAAGTTTCTGAACTGTTTATAAACAATTTGGGAACATGTTCAAATATGTTCCGAAACATTTGTTTACAGTCTGGACTAGGCTTAAATAACATATTTTTTGTTCCTTAGATACTTTCGATTATGTTGTATTATGTATTTATAATATGTACTTTTATTTGTAATTATTTGTTTTTATGCTATATTTGTTATTGTCATAACTAATGTTTTTTTATCTTGTTATTGTGAGGCTGCCAAGCCAACTCCTGTTTGTATGGGAAGTTTCCCAAACAATAGAAATATTCATTCATTCAAAAATCGGGATTTATCTTTTTTTCCCTCTAATTGTGTTTTAAAAATAGAAAAAAAAAATAATAATACCGTAGAAATAATAAAAACTAAAATATAAAAACTTTGGTAAAGTTAACATTTTCTGATATATTTGAAAATATCATTTTTTTTATTATGTATATCACAGATCTGTAGTTCAAGTTTCTAAAAAAAAAAATAAAAAAAAAATTTAATTTGTAATTAATCTACTTAGCCATTGAGATAAAATTTGAGAAATCTTTATCTATGTTTCATATGTCAAATAAATAAAATTAGTGTTTTTTCTTTTTTTTTCTTATTTTTATAACAGATAGAAAATGTAAATTATTTCTGAGGAAGAAGATAGTTTGGGCGTGTCATAATTTATAAAAAAATTAACATATAAACTATATTACTTGTTATATTTCGTTAACATCAGTGGTCGTGAGCCATCCAGTGTAGCCCCTGATGAATGCTTGATGTGGAAGCCAATACTTCGATATAATAATTTCATATATTTCTACTAAGTTATAAATCAACGGCACTCAATGATCTCCGTCAATATATATGTAATTACATTCAACAAAATTACACCATTATAAGTTATTTCTCCCTGAGGTTTATTTTTATTCATTTTTTTTTATAGCTATTCAAGAGGTATGATATATTCCCCGGTGGGAGCAAACCGTTTATACAGTGCGTATTCCGAATGTAGAATGCATACCTAATGTCCGGCCGACAAGCAGACAGACATGAACCCTAAAACCCTGGTCGTAGCCCTAAGGTCATGGGTCTTTCAGAGACCGCTCGGAGGTAAGCCCTATACATGAGGTACAGCCTCACTTATGCATGCTGAATGATGCTAACCCTACGGCCATCCCACTTGTTACCATGACAGTATCATATTTACGGAATATGAAGTATAACTCTTTGCGTTTTCTTTTTTATATAAGAAAAGATTATCTGTTGGATAGGTATTTATTTATATACACATTTATTATTATTATTTTTTTGCAATAAGTAAATTTGGACAAATTTTAACAATGATAAGTCAATTAAATGTAAAGAACCACTCACTAGTACCATTTCAATAAAAGTTCTATATCAGAAGTAGTCCAGTCAATAAACATATTGTAGAGTGCATGGAATATGCGAAAATTTTTGACTTTATAGCTTTGTTAGGAGTACTAATGAGGTAAACATATTAAAAGTCCCCGCCCCTGGAGGTGAGCTAACGGTGGGAGAGGGGAGAAGGTCTCGTTTTTGGGTTTTTCGATTATTTCTCGAAAAATGATGGACTTTAGAAATATATGATTACACTAAAATTAAAGCTAATTAGATTTCCTATAACATTAATTCTATACATATATGTCAAACATCCAACCATTTTCGAGATATACGTTATTGAAAATCGATAATTTTCGCAAACAAGTAATTATTACCTCATTTTTTTTCAAACATTTGCTTATAGTGCCTTCTACAATCGTTTCTCAGAAAATGATTATTTTTGACTTCATAGCTTCGTCAGCAGTAGTTAGAAAGAAACATACTAAAAGTCCCCACTCCAGGGGGGGGGGGAGGAGTGAGTTAACGGTGGAGCGGAGGGAGAAGTTGATTTTTTTTTTATTTTTATATTATATCTCGAAAAAGGTTGACTCTAGAAAAATATGTTTAAAAAAAAAATTAAAGCATATTATATTTTCTAAATAATAGTTCTTATAAATATTTGTTGAACTTCGAACAATTTTAAAGATTTACGTTATTGAACGTCGATAATTTTACCCAAAAAACAACCTTTTAACCTCACTTTTAGGCAAATATCTAGTGTCTTTTACGATCTTTTCTCAGAAAAATTGTTTGAATCAAAGTTGTAGAGGATTAAATTTACTTTAAATTCATATATACGTTTTTGGCACTTGAAGCATATATTTGACAAAAAGTGAGGTAAAACCTATTTGTTTGCTAAAATTATCGATTTTCAATAACTTATATCTCGAAAACGGTGGAAAGTTCGACAAATATGTTTAGAAATAATTTTATATGAAATTTAATTTTGATTTAATTTTTATTCTAATTGTATTTTTCTAGAGTACACAGTTTTCAAGATATAATCGATCTTAACAGTCTTGCGCCTTATCTACTGAGTTCACGCGACTCCATTTTGGTATATATGATCAACAATTGAATTGAAAGTGTCACTGTTTTGAATTAAACTATAAATAATGTGTTAGGTATATAAAATATTACAAAACAATTTCTTAGGCTTGATAATTATTATGTGTGTTGATAGATCCTGAATCAATATTTCTCTAGGTGCTTTCTCTTCTATTACTGTAGTTTTATATTATTTTCTTTTTTATATTTTTTCAAAATTTGATATTAAAGATTTAAGGAATGTTACATTAATGTTGAGTGATAAGTTTTAATGATACTGATAGAAAAAAAAATTGAAATATCGTACTCTTCTTCTAAATCAGATATTCTAATTTATTTTCTGTTTCTCTAAACTTGTTGTTATGTAATACTGGATGAGTATACTTATTGATTTTAGGTATATTGCCTCTTGTTTATTAAATTGATCTTATAAATCAGTATTTAAATGTGTTCTATTAATCATTTGATATTAAACGCCTCACTTTTCCAATCATCTTAGAAATAGAAATATTTTAATTGATCTCTTTTTTTTGCTGATTATGATGTCACTAAGGAATAAACTATTTTAAAAAAGTAACTATAGTTAATTCTTAATTGTTTAATCGCATTGAAACTATATAGTATGAAGGTATAATTAACATATCATATTAATAAAACTCATAATTCATTGATGAGAGAAGCCTATAATAAAGCTTTCTCTGCATCAAGTGCTTTGTAAGATATTAATAACATAATTCACAACTAGGGATCGATGAGGAGAGATTAAAAGTCGTAGGTTAAACAAAGATGGCGCTTTAATTATTAGAGAGAATTAATACGCAATAAAGGTGTTCGTCCCCTATTTTCAACTTGCCTATCCTGCAAATTACCCTAAATATTACATCAGAACTCGACAGAAGCGACATATACATGTTAAATGATGATGACGAAATACCCGTCAGTTGGGACCAACAGATAGATAATAATACGATGTCCTCTTTCGGCCTCCTATCTCCATTGCTCAGCGGTATGATGTCAGATATCCACCGCTGAAGTTCAAGGGCTGACGTGATCTCTGCCGATTTCATTGAATGCCTGATGTAATGATTGTTTGAGGACATCATGGCAGCAATTAATATGGATTTTTTACTAGTCATAATTCCTTATTTAGTGAACACTGAAAATAAACAAATGTATATATATATAAATATATTGAATATATTTTCTTATCTGTTACTTAACTTATTAACTTGAACTTATTTTGGTGACATTTCAAGTCTATATTATTCTCATAATCATGCCCTGCAGTGAAAAAAAAGGTTACAATAAAATAATATAAGTTGCACAGGCTATTTACAAAATAAAGTTGGCAACAATATAAATATATTAAAACATGCGTTAAAATATATTACTACTTATAAATACAATATAAGGAATTCCTTACAATGTTTCTGGTGGATATTGCTATTGATTATCTACTACTAAACTATAAAAATTTCATTATGTAACCGAGCACGGGGAAATGGGGGGAAAGTTAAGGGATGAAGGTTAATGTAGGTATTTCCAAAGTATTACTAATTTTTCACTGTAGGACATGCTTGTGAGAAAAATATAGTCTCGAAACGTCACCAAAATGTGTTATTTTATTGACTAAACCTCAAGATCTTATTAAACATATATGTATATATACAAACAAACAAAAATTGATTTTTTCATTTTCTTAGATTAATACTTCGTTTATTCTTTTTAAGGCGTTTACGTTCCCTTATACTTTAACCAGATCAAAGAAAACATTTATTTTTTAAAAACGAAATAAAATAAATTTATGAAAGGTTTATATCTGCCCTTCATTAAGGTCTTGTAGTCAAAGAGCTTGGATGTGATTGAGGTCTATCGTGATTTTGAATAGATTGTTTACTAAATATCCATAAATATTATACTAATTATTACTTTATTATTTTTGTAAAGATTTCTTTTTATTTATTTTTTTTTTTTTTTCCCTATAAGACCAATCCATTTTACTGTCTATTTTATTAACTTTGCCTATCGTTACCTTCTGTTTTATTTTCATTTATATTTTTATTAAAAGGTATTTTATTTCCATTTAATGTTATATTCTATATCATTTATTGTTTTAGCCAACTTGTATTTTATATAGAATTTTATTTTTATTTATTTATAACTTATATTTAGTTTTACTTTCAATACCTATTACCTCATATTGACTTTTATATTCACTAACCTGTATTTTAAATTACATTTTCTTCCAATTAACTTGCATGTTGCATGTTGATTTCCATTAACTAGTATTTTATATCAAATTTTATTTTAATTATTTTATATTTTACATTAAAATTTATCAACTTGTATTTTGCATTTACTTTGGTTTTCATTAACTTTTATTCTAAATTAATTGTATTTTATATACATTTTGTATCCATTAACTTGAACATACAAGTTATATTCACTTTTCTTTCCATCAGCTTGTATTTTATATGATCCTTTATTTCTAGTAACTAATATTTTATATAAATGTTTATTCTCTTTTAGTAGTATTGTATATGAACTTTTATTATCATTAATTTACTTTAAATTTTATTTTCACAATTGTGTATTTCATATTAGCATTTAGTATATTCCTTACCATGTATTACATTATTATTTTTATAAACATTTTTTAAGGTAAATTTTTTTGCATTTTGTTTATTTCTCTATGTTTTCTATTATCTGTTGTGTCGTATTTATTGAATTCTTAAGGTCTATTTTATAAATGTGATCTAGTATAGATTAGGCATCAACATTGACAACTTTATATACATGGGTTATATTGTTACTAATTTTATTTATGAAATTTACAGAGAAAGAACCTGATATTTACTGTTGAGGATTTTTTTTTTTTTAATTTGTTAGTCATTTTCATTTTTATATAGTTAATATTTACATTTATGTTCATTGACTAGTATTATTTTTTTTTACTAGTATTATTGAATTAATTATATTTTGTATTAGCTCTTATTTTCATTTATTTAAATGTTGTTATTTAATTTACTTGTATTTTGTATTTATTTATATTTTATATTAGCACGTATTTGTATTTTGTATTTACTTTTATTTTCTTTTAATTATTCTATGTATTTATTATTTTTTTTATCAGTTTCTGTAACTCTTTCGTTCGTATATTCTGCACACTCATTTTCTTTATTTTTCCTCTTTTTATAATTATCCTTTTATTTGTAGTGTCTTATTTATTTTCATTGTTTGTATCTATTTTATAATAGATCAGCCATCAATATTAACAACTAAATTGACTATTATCAACTAAAAATTATATTATATTGATGCTAAAAATAAATACAACAAAAGCAGGATCTATTATTTTTACTAAACGCAGACCACTTATAGACAATCCTAACTCGTACTTTAAACGGAGATTTCCCTGGTCTAAATCAGTAAAATACCTTGGTTCGACGCTGGGCAGCTCTCTAACTTACACAGACCACATAAACGATAACGTTGACAAAGTAAAAAACATCATATACAAGATGTTCTCTTACTTTCACAAAAAATCTAAATTAGGTCCTAAATGTAAACTTATATAAAACAGTTATTCGATCCTAGATTACATATGCCTCACCAGTGTGTAGCGCAACTTGTACAACCAAATACCGTAAACTAGAAAGTATACAAAACTTGTGTTTGAGGATAATCAATGATTAACCTCGGTATTCAAAAATATCAAAAATGCATCACGATCTCAATCTCATCCCTATCCAACTTCACAACAACGATGAAACCAAAACATAATTTGGAAAAAAACAACAATTCAGATAAACAACAGAAAATTCACATATCCGAGAAATCGGTAATTACTATTGCAATTACAAAAGAGCGAAACATGTACTCTTCACTTAATTTAATTTATACATCTCTTGTTTGCTGTGTTCAATGTTCGTTATTATACGTACTTTTTAGTTATTTTTCTACTATTATATGATGTAAGATATATACATGTAAGCTGTTTTAATGAATTTATTCATTTATCATTACTTTACTTTATGCGAATGAGCCCCAGGACTACGCAAAGCATTTATCATTATTATAATTTTTTTTTTACTAATTATTATTTTTTTTTTTTTTTTTAGTATGTGTTTTTATTTTCTTATTTTTTCTACCGTTTAAAGATAAGCTTTGAATTGTAAAGCCTGTTTACAATTAAATAAAATTATATTACTCCTGTAGAGGATGTATGCTGGAACATGAATACTTAATATTAATTGCTAATTGTTAAAATGTAAGATAGTATCTTATTTATTATATTGACACAACTTGTATTCATCAGATTTACTAAGTCCTCTTAAGTCAACAACTAAATCATTGAACCTACTGTAAAATACAACTACTACAATACAATTGTCTATACAACCATACAATCGATTGTCTATCGGTATGATTTTATTGTTTTCTGCACCGATCCAACTATTCCAATGATACGCGTTCGCGGATGAGGTTCCAAAGGAAATGCGTAGGGACGACAGAACATTTTTCGCCGGTAGACTGCTGATGGCGAGAGCTCCCTGAGCCCACAGATTGCCGCCTGGTCAGCAAACTTCCTCCAATCCTGAGCTGTCACATCAGTCACCCCCTCCTTCCCCAATTTACCGGCCCAACGGCTCTCCTACATCTCTACCAACCAGCCCTACTGCCGTCTTCAAATCCCCAGGGCCTAGATAAAGCGTTAATAACATTAAAATTAAATAAAGTTGGGGAAAATATTGCAAGCTTCGAATTATAAGGCAGTCTAAAATTCTGAATCAACTGAACACTAATAATTTGTCTAAACAGATTCTTTAAATCTATTATTAAAAAAAAAGTTTAATAACTCTTAATCTGATTCTTTAAAGATGTGAATAAAATACTCAAGGTTAAAATCTGTAAAAAAAAAACTCAATTTCTCCCTGACTAGGCAAAACAATATATCATGGATACGCCTCTCTCTATATATAATCTAATGCTATTCCGAATTCTGCTATTAGAATTAAAAGGATAAAATTACTCCAATTAATAATTAAATTAAATTGACAATTAAAATTATTCGAAATGAACAAAGTAAAGAGTAAGTACAGGCTTCATACGTGACTTTTTTTTTTTTTTTTTCAAAACAATATAGCTCATGAACGTAAGTCCTCGCGACAAATTTTATATCACAATAAATGTTCTCCACTAAATTTCTAATTAGGAATCTTTCGTCAAATTTTTGATCTGAGCAACACCATCAGAACTAGAGCGTATAAAAGAAAAGCCCGAAAAATTAAAAAAAGTTAGGAAAAACTTGATTGTTTTCAATAAAATCAACATAGCTCGTAAACGGTAGGTTCTATCGGCAAATCTAATATAATACAAAATATTTTCCATTAAATTACTAACAGGAGAGCTATAATTAAATTTTCGATTCAAGCAACACCAAAAATTGAGAGTGAAAAAAACATTTCAAATTTGAGAGTAAAATAAACGTTACATGTTTTTCTTTCATTCGAACCAATATAGCTCCTAAACAATAAGTCCTAACGACAAGTGTTATATAACAAAAATATTTTCCATTAAATTTCTAACGGGGATTTGTCTTCAAACATTTTATCCGTGCAACACCAAAAGAGCTAGAGTGTGTCGAAAAATCCCCAAACATTTAAAAAATGTATGCAAACGCGATTTTTTTTCATTCAAACCATTTTAGCTTCTAAACAGTAGGTTACAGCGACAAATGTTATATAACAAAATATATTTTCCATTAAATGTCTGATAAGAGACTGTCAGCAAATTTTCTATCCAAGCACTACTAACAGAGCTAGAGCGTGTCAAAATGTTATATTTTTGAATTTGAAAAATCTTTACACCAAAAAAAATACTGATCTCCAGCTAAAAGACATATCCATGTCAACAAACGTGTTATCATGCTAAAGTTAATGTTAAGTTTAAGCCTATTATGACTGAGAAATTAGGTATAGCTTTCCAACTCATTGGTACTAATATTTTACTATTAAAAAAAAAAATAAGCATTGAATTCGTCCATTCATTTTTTTAATATACAGTTAATGGGTTTGAGATAAATTTAGGAATCCCAATATATTGTATATCCCAATAAAATGTGAGAAAGATGTAGCCCCTTGGAAACATCTCGGTAATTCAGATAAAACAATGCATATAAGTCTCTTTAGTATAACGTATTTTTTTTCCCTTTCCAATGTTCAGAGAACCTTTTTTAATTAGTATTTTTCCGTTGAGTTGGATTCGTGTCTTGGGAAAATTTCGTAAATTTGTATAAAACCAGTCTCCTTGGTATAAAGTATTATTTCTCCTCCTAGGTCGATAAAAGGTCGTATAATTAGTATTTTACTTTTGAATTAGAGTTATTGAATCAGAATTGAGCCAGTTGAGACCATAATTAGAAACAACGGAGCCAAAATCTGAAATAGTTACTGTGAAGGGAGAGATTGTCCAGTAAAAAGGGTTGAACGGAAAGAGTGAGGTCCTTAAAAAAATGAAAAAAAAAAATTAATTTTGAAAAGGATTGGTTGGAAAAGGAAGGAGAATCCGAAGAATATTCAACCTTCGAAAATAGATAGAGCAGGTTGCACATAGCCTTTACTGGCTATGGGCTTAATTAATTATTCCTTACTATGACTAATTAATTATAACCAAAATAAGACAATTATTGTGACATATAGAATTACCATATGAGTATATATTAAAAGAAAACAAAATCTTGAAGTGTAAAAAGTGATTTACTGGAGTTTTGTTTTTAAACTAAAAATTTTCTTTTAATCAGAAAAACGAGGATTTTTCACAAATAATCATCAAAGAGTTCGATGTGCGCTTCACCCTTCTGATCAGTAATGTTACTTAGTGAAAAAAATGTAAATATTAATGAACCAGCTATTCCAGGATGAAGGACTTAGTATACACTACAAGCAAGCTGAAAACTTTCTATACCGCTCCTACAACCTAACAAAAGCAGGATCCTAAATTTCATCTTGAAAGGATGCAACGCAACTGGTCCCCTAGGAAGGGCTGGTTTAGAACAAAAAGACTCTACCCCTCACTGTAAAAAAGACAAAAACCCTAACAAAGCGATCCAAGAGGCGACAAGATTAGGCGACGTGTTTGAGTGGGCGGCTAAGACGGGAGGTAATTAGGAGGGCGGCGGTGTTCGCACTCGAGCTGTGTCAGCGCCCTTTGCATCCTGGCCTAGTTATCTCGAGGGCCTCCTTTGTCAGGGAAACATCCTCTCCGCTCTTCCTCCTCTATCATCCTCCCCATCTTGTCTTGTCCGTCCTCACAACTTCCGCAATCTCTTGTCTTCTACCAGGTGTCAAACCGGTGGATCGGAAGCAACTCCTATAGCAACGCAAGAAAAAACCCTGTTGAGCAATTTCAATAATCCTTGTAATCGTTAAGGTATAATTACATTTTTTTCCTTTTGCGATCAGCAAGGAATTAACTGGTGTTGTGCAAACGCCTTAGAAGACTGTCTAGACGCCTCAAAACGAGCCAAGAATCGTTACAACTAGCATAATTAAAATTAACAAACTGATAACCAAAATAACAAATAATGCCTCCTAGTCCGTGGCACAGTCACCCCAAAGCCTTCAGACATTCAATAAGCAATAGAGGAAACATTATTGTTCAAGATACCAGAGTATAGCCAGTGAAAAATATTAGATCTACGGTAGGAAAAAAACTATTGCCAAAGTAGCCAAAGCCACTACAGACTTAGATAACATCTAAAGACATTTGGAGTAGTAGGAGATGATACCACCAACTATGTAGAAAAGTACAGGAACTTGAGCTCGAAGTTAAAGGAGAGAACAAGAAAGTCAAAGAAATGATTTTTTTTTTAAATACCTCTGTCTCCACATAATTTACCATGAAAGGTAAAACAATTAACGTCTCAAAAAACAAGTTCCAGTTCATAATCCTGTTTAGATGAACCCTTTGCCCCAAGCACCATTGCAATTTGGTTCTGCTCCTCATACTCCCTGTATGAGATTCCGCTCCCAAACAACTCACTCGCTTAGACAAATAAAAAAAAAAAAAAAAAAAAAAAAAAAAAAAAAGCCTTCATACCTCCTTCCATACCAAAACGCTACAGATATCAAAGGTATCCTTTCCTCATTCCTCTCAGAATGCAAAGATGCCATAAACCTGCTCATGATCCTTCTCAAAAGAATCCTTTTGACATCAGCAAGATGAACTCCACATATTCCTTCACGACAATCAAATATATACTGCCCTACTGACTGAAACACACTTTACTCAACGATTGCATTTTTACCGATTTCAGCATTCACTGAGATTTACTGAATATTCTATATACAACTCCATTTTTTGTTCTGTATTTTTTAAAAGAATTTTTTGTACCGTTATTTCGTAAAATATAATTGACTTGAGAAGCTCACTGATGTGTTTTGTTATATTTTAATGTATTTATTTTTTTTCAATATAAACTTGAATTTCCAACTATGTTCAGCTTCAATCTGGTTGCCAGCATCACGGACATTAAGCCAACACCCAGATCTAAGTAACCCATTCTTAAACTGAGCAAATAAAAAACCGAAAAAAGCGGGTCTTTGCCTCTACCTACCCTACTTGAGAGCCTCGTTTCTAAACATTAGATGGCTACACAATATTAAAATTAATGTTCAATAAATAATTATGTTGCCAAATTAGTTTTCCTTTAAGGCCCGTTGTAGGATATAACATAACAATGAATTATATATACTTGGACTACAGAGGGCACAAATCAGGCGGGCACAGGTGGCCGATATCCAAAGCCTTGTTAGCCATCTCGTTACCGCCCCCGGCTCCCGCCCCATCGTTAGGCGGCCACTTAACCATTTCATAGCGCTCTATTTACCCCGGACTGCCTCTCGTCTTAATTCAACTAACTCTGTCAGGGCCTACTGTCCGGCGAGTAATTCTATTGTGCACTATCCAGTGAACAGAAAGCCCCAATCGTATTCTTCGGTCATGAGCGATAATCATTAGTGATAATTATCGTAAAATTATTTGTCGTTGATTTGTTCTAAAGGGTACTTAAGAAATAAGTTATATTTATTAGGAAAACCAATCTTAATAATGATATTATTGAGTGCTTGTTAAATTATATTCGACTGTAAAATCAATTTTGTAGGTTTACTGTTATGACGTTTATGAAGTTTATGTAAATGTTACTATTTTATATATTAGGGTGTATAAAAAAAATGGCCGTTTCTTAAACAAATATTTGTGTTATTATTGCTTTGATATGAAATACAATTAAAACTCAAAGCATAGTCCCGTGTTATCTACCGTCATTACCCCAATTGCTCGATGCCACGCTGATACCATTCCTTGGGATGGCTGTCAAAGAACTCTTGGTCAGCATTTTCAACTTCCGCAAAATTATCAAATTTTTTCCCTTGAAGAAAATGGGCCATGGATCAAAACAAGTAGTAATCCGAAGGTGCGAGGTCTGGACTATATGGTGGATGAGGCAGGAGTTCACACCCATGAAGTTCTGTAAACGTTTTCTGATGGTTGTGGAGACTCCAGTTTACAGGTCTTTTTTACCTTCCCCATGGAGAGAAGATGGCGAATAACATTATCTTTTGAACACAACACTACCTGGCAAGTTCGCGAGTACTTTGGACGGATTTGACTCAACAGCTTCCTTCAGAACTTCATCAATATCCATTAATGGCCGCCCGGAGCTCTTCTTACTTTCCAACGTCTTATTTCAATATCTAAATTTTTCAAACCAACGCCGCGAAGTGCACTCTTCAAGGACGCCTTCCGCTTCATATTTAATAATTTCACGAGTTGCTTCAGCGGCTGTGAAATTTTTTTTCCCGTAATGTTTTAAAATTACGAGAATTTCGTAGGACACTGTCATGTTTTTTCTTTGCAATAAATAACTGAACTGAAGCTTTTTTTTGAAGAAGTCCAGTGTTAGTAAACAAGCTTAAAGAATGCTCTAAAGGGATTATTAAGTATTGTTAAATAATAAATAGCATTAAGATATTTACAGAGTTTTGAACTCTGGAATTTGATAAAACCGTCATTTTTTTTATAAGCCCTATTATTTTGCCGATTCAAATGTTCAATTATATAATGTTATCTGTACTATTATACAAAAGGACAAGCCATTTTTCGTTTGTGATCACTAATCGCGAAAACTACTGAACCAATCTATACCAAATTTTGATTACATCATCTTTATGGTTCCACGATTAAAATCTTCCGCTTTTCCACTAATTTGTTATTAAAAATCGAAAATAAGTGGATAATAGTGTAGTTTGACCGATAGGTGGCGATTGCCATTCTACACGAGAGGTTACAAAACTACGGTGGTGTATAAAATTTGAAATTAAAAATTTAGATATATTCAATTAAATTATTAAAAAATATTTATAATTTGTAGTTAGCACCATTCCGCAATTCAGGATACAATGGTGAAACTACTGAAACAATCTGTACCAAATTTCGACTACATCATCTACATAGTTCTAGAAAATTTGAGCAATAGTAAAATTTGAAATAATAAAAATGTATATGTACAATGCTGACTAGCAGACAGGTTCGCGACAATGTCATAAACTTGTATGGTTAGAAACTAATATCTAACCAGATGAAATCGATGACATCATTTCTGCAGATTAAAAATTATTACCAAATCAAAATATTTATCTTTAGCTTTTTGATATTGTGTGTAAAAATGGGCCGTTAGATTTAAGCACTGATAGTGCAGTCTATTATCTGCAAAGAATTTATAAATAGTCTCTGTCTATGTGGATTACCATGTCATGTATTAAAATTAAATGTTAGATATCCAATTATGTTTTTACGTGAACTTCAACTAATCAGTACAATGGTACCAGATTTAAAATTACTGCTAAGCGTGGAAATAATATTGAAGAAATAATGCTCATACTTCATAAAAAATGTTTATCGATAACCAAACAAAAATTCAATTATTTGTTCAGATTATTTAAGTTCTTTAGAGCATGCAAAGCCGCGACGGGGGATGCTAGTTATGTAAATATATATTCAAATGTTATTATGTAAGTATATAGTTTTTTTTTTAACATTTCTTAAGTTTTAACTTTACTTGGTTAAAAACAAACGTTTTATATTATTCTTCACAATGATCTTAGCTACCGGTATTTTAACATCAGTATTCCTACTTGGAATCTTCAAAGCCTTTTACAGAAAAGAAATGAATGTCTTGAATATACCTTTGTTCTTCCACCAGTCAAATATTTAAAATTAGCATCCCCGCTCTTATAAGTAATTAACTTGGATAATTTTAACTAATAATTCAAATTTTATTTGTTTATCGATAAAAACCTTGTTTTGAAGTATGAAATCAAGCATTATTTTTTCAATGATATTTTCACAAATTTTTAAGATTTAAAATTACTTAGATTATGTCTAATTATACTTTTAATTAGACTTAATTTTAATGATTTCATATGGTTGGATTTTAATTTACAAACATATATAAAAGTGTGACAAACCTCGCATTTCCCACTCAAAATTGTATAATTAAATTTCTGCTATAAAAATTTTATTACTGCTAAACCTTCCTATGACTAAAAAAATGATTTAGTTAAAATTTGGTACAGACGGGTTCAGCAGTTAACTTTTATCATTGAAAACTCTATTGCGGAATGGTGCTAACCAGATTTTGGTCGATTTTAAAACTTAACTGCGATACAAATGCCACACCACATATTTTTTAATAATTTAATTAAATATAAGTAAATTTTATTATCCATTTCAAGCTCTGTATAACACAGTATTTTTGTAATCTCTCAGGTAGAATAAGTGCTCGCCTCATATCGGTCAATTTACAAGTTTCACTGTTGTCCACATATTATTGCTTTTTTAATAGCAAAATGATTGAAAATCAGTAGGTTTTACTATCGCTACACCATCCTGGAACTATAAAGATGGTGTGGTCAAAATGTGGTAAAGATTAGTTCAGTAGTTTTTGTGGTTACTGATCACAAACGAAAAATGGCTTGTCCTTTCATATAATAGTACAGATAACATTACATAATTGAACATTTGAATCGGAGAAATAAATGTCCTTTTATATAGTTGCATAAATAAAGTAATGTATTTTGTTGAATAAGTTCTAAGATATACGTTTTCAGAAAGGTTGTATATATGGGGATATGGTCAATGAGCCATAATTGGATGGCCGGCTCGTGCGAAGGCCCAATCACCTGAGTTAGATAACTATTTAACTGGTTTATTGGCGGCTATAACTCTGATTGGCTGGGGGATGATGAAGGTAAGGGAGTATTAATTCGCTCTATCTTGAAAAATGACGCTGGCCGATGACAGATAGCGTGCCTGTCGCTAATTGCGCCATCAGCTGGCACAGAGCAAGGAAAAAGACCGCCTCGAGACTAACGACTGTATTAGACAAATCACCGCCATACATTAACAGTTCCAGTTCCGATAGAGAACGGTTTAATACCAGTTCATAATTCAATTATAAAGTTATGACGGAATGGGGCCAATATCTGCGCCTTGTATGACCCCAATCCCTCCCTCCCAGTTTCTCTCTCTCCCTGTTATTTCAGTGAACCCTGTTTTTTTTTTATTATTATTTTTTTTTTATATTGTTCTCTGAGAAACTTCCTCTATACGATACTATACAGGAGTGGCCATAAAACATGTCTCCACAATAACACGAGTAGGGAACAAAAAATGAATTCATAAATTATTCAATAACCAGGCAACGCATGTCTTCGGAATACATTCGCAGGCTGATCTAGGTGATAATCTTACTCAAATAAAGTTACTTTCTAAAGTTCTGATTTCATCTCTTTCACTTTATTTTCATTAATATTTTGTCGTATCACATCAACAATACATTTACCACGGCGGGTCTTTGATCTGAGAACTATTTTCAAAAATTTTATTTTTAAGGAAGTTTCAATTTTTCAAGTGGACATCGTAACACAACTCGTTTATTTTCTCCACTTACTGTCGTAAAATATCAAAAAAATCAATCCATGTTACATAAACCCCGTTAAGCCATATTCGAATATATGAAAAAAAAAAATCTTTTACATTAACCATTCAAAACAGATTCACACAAAACGAGTTCAAACGTTTCATTCAATGATATTACGACCTACTTCTCAAGTATTTTTGCACGTTAGAACAATGTTATGGTGACCGTATATATTCCTTCCAACAAAGATGAACTTTTAGCAAACATATCCACCACAATGACATGCATTTGAAAGAAATTTGATATAACAAATGACTACGACTTTCATGTCATAAGACACAAGGGGAATACTAAATACCGATTCGGAATCTGAAAGTTTCGTAAACAGATGTTCAGAGTGCTATTCTTCTTTGTGATTGACATGCCATTTAATGGTAGCAGATTACAGTTTCGTATCTCGGATTTGATTTTTACCAGTTTTAGAAATAAATTTGAAAACAAAAATGCTTGTCACTGTATTGCCAGATCTTCAATAATATTACAGCGAACGCTTTAAGACATCGAACTTTTACCGCTTGCCAAGATGTTCTGGTCTAAGGATTAATACTGGTATCATTTAATTTAAAAATATTTTAATAAAGTAAATTTAATCTCAATAGAAGTGGCACTTAATTCATCAATCCTAATTGTATTGATCCTTCTATATCATCATGCGTACATCAAGTAATAAAGTAAATATGCTAGTAAAATATGACTGATTTTTTCCCCATATTTCTATTGATATTTAAACTAACTCTTCCGGCGCTATGGTCCATGGAGGATATTGGCCCCCTCAACAATCTTTGTCCTTACAGAACGGTCCTTCGCAGCTCTCATCCACTTGCACACACCCAGGGGTCGAAGGTCAGCCTCCACATCATCCAGCCATCGCAGTCTGGGCCTGCCTCTTCCCTTTTCCCCATCTGGACGCTCTTTTAGTATTTGTTTTGGGAGTCTTTTCTCTTCTGGAGACGCCCTTGGAGTCTTTTGGGAATTGATATTTAAAACTGTATTTAATACAGTAAATGTGGGGGAAAATGATTAAAATAACTTTTAAAACAACCGCCCATTGGTAGAAGTTCATCTTGTTTCAGATACCTCAGAGGGTCATCGTGTATAGAATGGGAAGCAAGTTGAAAGACAAGTGGATCTGAGTGGTTATGAAGTTTACGATGAAAGGATAGTTATTTAGTTTGGTCTAAATCAGCTACATATGGATCATAGGGATAATTGATGATTAAGTAAGGAGCATTGAGGATTTTTCTAAGGTTTTTAGATTGTAGGGATTAGGTAAGAGAAGAATTGGAAGGTTTAGTTGAGTCCCAAAGCTCAATGACGTATGTCTAAATAGGTCTAATTACTGTCATGCAAATGAGTCTTTTGTAATTAACTGAATGCTTTGAACATATGTCTAGTTAGTGTCGGAGGAGTCTATGAATGATTTTTAATAACGTTTCTCTATAAATTCAAGTGTATTAAAGAAAATAGTTGATTTTTCATTACGGAGGCTAAGGAAAATATATTTCAATCTGCTATTAGATTGAAAGAGTGCGTTTAAATATAGGGCTGTGGAGTGGGATCTCAGGGTGGGGAGGGGAGCCACTGGTAGTAAAGTAGCGACCTCCTCAGCGGTTTACGGCCCTCGAGGGCACTAGCTCCGCTCTGTCCTTTTTCATATCTCCTCTGCCTCTTCGGAAAGTGCCCCCGCTATTTCCCCCGAGGACTGGGGTCAGGACTGCAATCCTTCAAAACAGCCCATCACCAGGGGACCGGCTTCTAGGAGCAGCAGATCTCGGCGATAGGATTGTTGACCGGGCCCAAGGGAGTGAAAAACGAAATAGGAGGAAGTGTCGCTGAAAATTTTGTTTTTCTTTCTAGATGTCTTTGGGGTACATGTTCAAAAAAAAAACTACGTCATTCGTTTCGGATGAAGTTGGAAGCGCAACAGTGTATTTGACATAATACCAGAACAATAAAACCTCCCTAATCCGCCTCCTATTAATCCAACTCTCCGGGTAATCCGATCCCGTTGAATCCAGGGTGGGGAGTTGGGGTAATATTTTCGCGGAATCCCTAGGTACATTTTGGTGTGCAAAAGGTCGGGTAGTTTTGATTTATTTATATTACTTAGTTTTGGACCTTATCGTGTTTATGCTAGAGTTCCTTTATGTAACCATACTATAACTATTTATCCTTTGTGTGTAGAATTAGCATTTATTTCCACAATAAATATATGACATTTTTCGAAATTTAAAATGCTACTGGCAAGGAGGTTCCAATACCTTACATTATAGTGATATATAGTTCATTTTCAATGGAAACAATTTTACTTAGCGATAGAGAAGAATTGACTTAAAAATTTGTAACTTTTGACAGGTTGAAGATAAATTAGCATATATATGTGTATTTTGAAGTAAATTAAATTTTATAAAATATTATTTATGAAAAATTTTGTTGTAGGATTAATGTTTTAGATGATATGGAGGGAAGTTGAACAGAAAACGTGAGGTGAATTTTTTTTTTTCGGAAACGTTCACACTTTGTAAGCGTATATCTCGGAAACGGTACAGTGTATGTAAAATGTGTATATAATAAAATTTGTAGAGAATGTAATAAACATTAATTTAGTAAATAGTCACGTTTTGCATACGACGCACCGTTTTCGAGATATGAATGCAAAACCAAAAAAAGGGACCTTTCGCGCCTCCCTGTTCATGTTCCCGGGCCCGAAAACTCAATTAGTATGTTTACTTTCTAACGACCCTGAACATGTTTCCGAAGAAAAACCTTGGATTACAGAAAACACAATCGACACACTATTTCAGGCCTTTATTGATTGGACTAATAATCTTTATAAAAATAAACGCTATTAGTTTAAACGAATAATTGTCTATAGACACGATGATTAAAGTCGTCGAAGCATCTTTCTGTGCTTGCCAATTTTGAAACCTTTGAAGTTTGAACTAGTTTGCTGGACTTAAAACATGCATTTGCAACAAATTCAATTTTCTCATTCTAATTGATTGTGCAAACAACCATAATTAAACTACTTGTGATCTATATTATAAATAATGTAATTAATACTGATCCTTCTATACCATCATGTGTACCTCAAGTGATTCTGAGACCAACTTTGTGTAATTATTTACGAATAAGGGATATTGTACATGTTTCTAAAAAGTTGTAGATGGAGAAGTGGATGCTTACAAAAACGCATATATACAAAGTTTAATGTCAACCATGATAATTGTTATGTTGAAGAATAAAACGTAATTCAGTCAGGCATGACAAGAAACGTCCAAATTAACCGGTTAACTTTTGGGATTAGTAGCAGTTAATACCACTAACGAAAGGGCCAATTATGCGATGTCTAGTTTTGATTTAGTTCCTTAACATGGCTATGTTTAACATGACTACCAATTGTTCTTGACGTGACGTTTTGATGGTGCATTTAATTTTGAGGTTATTCGTTGGGTTTTAATCGGCTCTAAAATATATATTCCAAACTATATTTTTTGATTCTGACCTTTTTGCGTGACAAGATTTCTGAATAAATTTATTACTGTACAGGTAAGCTAAACTCTAAGCTCGTTGCATTACGAATTGCAACCACCCACTTTTTTACAGATTTATTCCGTATTCCGGATCGATTCTCATTCAACTTTTTATTGTAATCTGGCAAGCTGAAAGTGAACGTTCCAAACGCGGGACAAATTGCAAAGCCGTTCCAACAAAGGGCAGTGACCAGGTGCCCTTTCCCTAATGAGGAGGGGAGAGGTCCACTCTTTATTAACTGTATTTTTACTGACCAGCTGCACGCCTTTTTTGGAATACCTAAAAAGGCTGACGGTTGTTATTCGCCAGAGAGTCGGTGAAAATCCGTTAAATTTGCAAAACAGTTATGTGCTGTAGTGTAGAGTTAATGTTGCTTAAAATGGTATTGTGTATGTATTTCTTAATTATAAATGTAGATGATTAAAGTAATTTAAAAAAATGAAATCCGAACTATTCCAGATTATATATTTGAATTTTTTCATTCACAGCTGTAAATTATAATATACACAATCAGTAAATCTGTTAGAGAATATACTTGACGTGAAATCCATGAGAGAAAGCAAATGTACATGAGGTGCAGATAAGTCTTAACCCGGCGTTATGAGCATTTCCCTCACCCTTCTAAAAAATATTTAATAAGTCCGCCAGAACTTAACTTTCATCGCTGTCCCTCAGTATAGCTGAGTTTATGACATTTGCGAATAAGAATATTTGGTTTCTAAGTAAAATGGATGCAGGTGGCCTGGATATTGGGAGATTTTTGCTGAAATAAGCAATTACCTCATGCGCGTTCAACCACTCCTCAGTATCAGCTTATCTCTCGTGCAATTTATTCCTGACATTTTCTGAGCGATTTTTCTAATTTCTTTCGATTGATTGAAATATTGAATTTTTGCTTGGTTAGGGTTTTTTTCTTTTTTTTTTTTTTTTTTTTTTTTTTTTTTTTTTTTTTTTTTTTTTTTTTTTTTTTTTTTTTTTTTTTTTTTTTTTTTTTTTTTTTTTTTTTTAAATATTTTTGTAAATTTTGTGAAAATATGTTTTTAATCCTTATGCTACATACTATAATTATTGATAAATTTTGATGACCTTTATTTACCATTTATAATTAGTACATATTTGGCAACATAGAAGTTCATTTTTTATGAAAATTAAAGAATTGCGAGAAATGCTCACCTAGCGACTTGCGGTTTATCAGATCAGCTAGCGACGAACGCCGGGTTAAAATCATTTTTCTAAAAAAAAGGAAAAGAAAATAGATATAATTTGCAGCATTGAGTTAAATTGCTAATTATTTTTATACAGTGACTGTCAGAAATTCCCCGGTCATAAAGGTTTACAATATTAAGACTCAGTAAAAGTAATTTCATAGCAAGACTCAAAATATAAATCGAAATTTCGTTTATTTTAAAACCGTTATTTGATTCGAGGACAGATGTAAGAATCAATAAGGAGCACTTGGGACCGTCAATCATTGTTTTTTATTTCCTCCTGTACCGAGAAGAAAAAAAAAGAGAGAAAAATTGACGTGAAAGAGAGGCTGGATTGAGACATGTCAAATCCTGTAAAGGGGTTTGGTTTGAGAGGTTCCCGCCTTGGTTTTACTCCCCCGTCTCTTTTATTTTTCCCTTGAAAATTATTGAGGTTATTTCGGTTCCAATAATAATCGAGTATTTGTTCTTTTTTCTTTTCTTTCTTGTTTTGTATTATGAGCATTTTGTCTATGATTTTATAACGTCATCAAACCGACACAAGTTAATTATGTTACGAACTATTCCTTCTTTTATTTTTCAATTTTTGTATTTTTATTTAATATATTTTATATTCTCCATTTTATTTTAATTTGCTTGTTTTTATTGTTTTATCATATTTAGATTATTTGTTTTATTTTATTTTTATATTACCTTTCTTATATTTTCTCTCTTGTCCTTATCTTATACTTTCCTTCTTTGTTTCATTCATAAAGTATCTGTTTATTTTTTTACAAGACTAAAGCGACAAGAAATATGATTTCTTGTCAGAAAGAAGTATATTTCCTTTTACTTATATTTTTTTTTTCTTTTTTAATAATATTTTTTATTATTTCAGTGAAAATATATATTTTCCTGAATGATATGTAAGACGATTTTTTTTTCTATTAGTTTCCTTGTTTCCAGGAATGCAGCAATAACTGAGTGAGGACCCATATTGCTTCTTTTTTTTTTATTTCACTCTCTGTCTATTCGCTATATATAAAGTTATACCACTTGAGATTTCAAACTAAAAGAAAAGTATTATTTGAAATACTATTCAGTCTGAAGCTATTTGCCAGTAAAAGTGTTCTCACAACGTTATTTGATCTGACAATTATAGCGTGTTACTTTTGTTTTAATTAATTCCTACAACTCTCTACGATTTCTTTACTTGAGGATATAATGAGAAGATGACTAGGAAATTATATATTTTTGATGGTCCATTATAGGCTATACTTACATTAGGGGAAGTTAGCGAAATGACAGATATAAATGACTTTTTTTCATTGAATTATTTTTCCGTCCCCCTTGAAATGCCACTGTTTACAACTTGATGACTTAATTCAACGACCATTAAGTTTCATTAATTCTAATTATGAATTCAAAGCTTTGCCTTCAGCTGTTTTTAACCAGGGGTGAGGGGGGGAAGGGTAGTTTCTGCACTTGTTATGACTTTTTTTTTTTATGAAGCTAAAAATCAATACTTAGATCAACATTAAGTAATCTTAATTTGAATAAATGAATTTATTGACTAAATACGTTGTGTTCTCGATAAATCTAAGTGGACAGACCCGTGACAACCACGTGCCCACAGTTTATTATATGATTTTGTCCGATCTATTTAATGTTTTATTTTGCAACCTGGTATTTTTTTTTATTTATTTATTTTTTTTAAATTTATTGATTTATTTTTATTTTTTTTCAACCATCTGATAAATCGTTAAATTTTCAAAAAGGCCGATATGACCTTACCAGGTATGCAAGTTTAAAATGTCGTTTATTTCTTAAAATATATACACAGTAATTTAAAAAAAAAGTATAATATATTTTATTCAAAGTACTGACCCTCGCTTTCTACACATTTTGCCCATCTCTCGGGCAATATATGGATACCATTCCAAAAGAATGCTTCATCTTTATTTGAAATCCATTCAGAGCCATTTTCGTACGTTTTCGAAATTGTTGAAGTGTTGCTCCGCCAATGAGTGTTCCATCGATGAGAAGAGGTGATAATCAGAAGGCGCCAGGTCAGGTGAATACGGCGGGTGGGGTAGGAGTTCCCAACCAAGCGAAGAAATCGTTTCCTTAGTCAATCTGGCTGAATGTGCAGGAGCGTTATCATGCTGAATAATGACTTTGGCGTGCCTGTGAGCCCATTCTAGGCGTTTTTCGATCAATGCGTGACTCAAATTGATCATTTGTTGTCGGTAGCGCTCGGTATTGACTGTTTCGCCGGGTTTGAGAAGCTCGTAGTAGACTACTCCCTTCTGATCCCACCACACACACAGCATTGTCTTCTTCATAAAACGATCCGGTCTTGCACTCGATGTGGATGGTTGTCCTGGCGTTACCCATGATTTTGTTCGTTTGGGATTCTGAAAATAAATCCATTTTTCATCGCCAGTTACAACTCGATGCAAAAAACCCTTTCTCTTTCGTGGCGTAAAAGCAGCATTTCGCACACAGTTTTTCGTTTTTCCATCTGTCGTTCGTCCAATTCATGTGGAACCCATTTTCCAACCTTTTGAATCTTTCCCATAGCTCTCAGGCGATCGGAAATGGCTTGCCTAGTGACATTCAACTGTTCTGCCATCATTTGTTGGGTTTGGGTATTGTCTTCGTCTAATAAAGATTGCAATTCGAAGTCCTCAAACTTTTTTGGTCGATTTTCTCGTTTTTGATCAGTAACATCAAAATCACCACGTTTGAAACTTTGAAACCAACGTTCACATGTCCTGACGGTTGGAGCAACATCGCCATAAGTCTCAACAAGAATTCGATGACATTCAGATGCCTTTTTCTTTTGATTAAATAAGAAAATCATGACATGCCGCAAATGCTCTTTATTTGGCTTAAAATTAGACATTTTTAACACCAAAGAAAGGTATGATACGTCCACGTAAACGACTTAAAAACAACTGACTTTTGTAAACAAATGACTAACAAACAAAATAGCGTTTAGAGATAAGCAAATCCTTCAATAGGCTAAGAGCGCATTCTATTGGAATTAAAACGACATTTTAAACTTGCATACCTGGTAGAAAATGACGAACAAAAAAAAAAAAAAAGAAATTATGCATATTACAAAACATTTTCAAAAAATAGGTAATCTTACTTTAAAAAGGTCAATTGGTTTCAATACGAAAACAACAAAAAAATATTAATCATTGTATAAAAAACAAACAGTATTTTTAACGGAAAACAGAAACATATGATATAAACTCATAATAAATTCTTCAAAGAAGGAGTTACTTTTATTGATCAATAATAGTATTATAAACAGCATTTATCTCCTCTTTATTAAAAGTACAAACTTGTTACATGTTTCGGGAAACAAGGTCCCATCATCAGACTTTAAATCGATTTCTTGGTGTTAACACACCGTGTCTGTTTCTCTTTTACATAGTCAATCTATGTAACTATGTAAAAGAGAAACAGACACGGTGTGTTAACACCAAGAAATCGATTTAAAGTCTGATGATGGGACCTTGTTTCCCGAAACATGTAACAAGTTTGTACTTTTAATAAAGAGGAGATAAATGCTGTTTATAATACTATTATTAAACTCATAATAAAACTATCTGATTTTCACTTCAAAAATAAATTCATTCACTTTAATAATACATATATGTATGTATATGTATATTGAAGGGGGCACATGGCCACTTCAACAGGAAGCTATATACCAAAAATATAAAAAGAAACTACTGGAACACTGCAATATTTTAAAACTACAGAAAGATTAATTGAAAAATTGTAAAGATTTAATTGAATTTCTACAAATTGACACTCCCTTTTTTTTTTTAATTTATTCTAATTTTTTTTTTTTGATAGTTATTGATATTTCAAAAATTTATATTAAAAGAAACTCCATTTGAAACACTGTATGCATATAATATACTTTTTTGCATAGTATGTACACAATTTTTAAAATAAACGCCTATGCTAAATAAAAAATTAAATTTGTAAATGGTACTTATAATAAAAGAAACAAGGGAGCAAAACACTATATCTGATTGTTAGAGTATATAGAGTTTACTTATTGATTAAATAAAACAAAATTCACTAATGTACAACCACTTCTCATGTCTTTCAATATATATTTTCATGCTCTTTTTATAGTGTTGCATGTATATTTTTTACTCCCTATTAGCTACACAATACTGAAATAAACGTACGAATACGCGAAAATTATAATTCTTGGGTAAGTAATACTTACTTTGTAAGTTTTTACATCGAAGTTGCGGTTCTTAAAAAAAAATAAAATAAAATAACAAAAAGAAGAAAAAAAAGTTAACCAAAAATCGATGGTTGAACTGATGAAAGTTATTGAAAAGAACGTTTACTCAATAAGAAGTGAAGGTATTTCAGGAATGTTTTAGGAGAAGCGAATTGGGGACCACGCTATCTGCCTGTCACCATTCCTCATGTGTGGAGTTTTACTGAAATCTTCAACTGGAGACACCTCCCAAAAGGCGTGGTGCGCTGGAGAGATTTACACCTAAACCCAAAAATGGCGTGGTGCGCTATTTTGGAATATGTTAGATTTATTTTCACTATTTTTTTTATCTTTACTTTCAATAGACGAACACTGAAAATAAAAATCCATAGCTTTTTTAAATGAAATTTGCATTCTTTTTTTTTATGAAAAATTAACCAGGGCATTTTTTGTTAAAAGTTAACCAAAATTAAATTTACCAACTGAAATTTCGTTTTTAATTAAGTCGTATGATCTCCCCACAGTCGAAATGCCCCTTCTTATGCTAAGCTGTAAAAACTCTTTAAAAAATTGAAAAATTGGCCGATTTTATTATGTTAATATTTTTTAGAAATTCTTATACGTTTTATATGCCACGGTTACGTATAAAGTAAGCACATTTAAAAAAAAATTTTTTTTGTCCAAAATTTTTCGTTTTTCGATGATCTCTCCCTCTAATCTCATTAGTTATTTTTGACTTTTTTGTTTTTGTTTTTGTCTTTTTATTATTTTTTTTACTATACCCATATTCTTCTTTATTTGTTGTGTTGAAACCTTGAATCATATTACGAAACCTGATATATTTATTTTATTTATAACACGAGACCATAATTCATCCCACTGTTAAACGAAATAATAGATTTTAAGTCTTACAGCCTAACTCACTGGAATTCTGCTATATGAAAAAAACTTGGTTTGAGTTTTTTGTTTTTTTGATATTTATATTATTATATATTATCATTTTTTATAACAAGGGCCATGTAATACAAAGATTACTTTCTATCAAAAGTCATTGGAGACCCAAAACAAAAACAAAAATTGTTTTCGTAAATATTAACGAAATTTCAAAACAAACTTTCAACCGGTTTCATTAATCTATAAAGTTGGAAGAAGCAATAGCAAAGAATTGTTGAGCTTGTGGTTTATTTAAAATAATCTCTAAAGTTTAGTTTAAACACAATCATGAAGTTTGATTGCTGTTGATAACAAAAACATTATATTGCTCAAGTGAGGCCTCGGTGTATTAATACCGCCTCAAGTGAGTTGGGCCGAGCTGGAAGTTAAACGAGCCTAAGTAATAGGATAACAGAGGTAGGCCCCACCAAGTAAGGGCCCTTAGCGCCGCTTTTTATAACAGTCTCTTTTCTAACGTGGCCACATATAACACTCTCTCTTAGCTTCACGTTTCCAGTAACTGTAACTAGTTTAGTACTAGTT
Source organism: Euschistus heros (assembly GCA_003667255.2). NCBI lineage: Eukaryota > Metazoa > Arthropoda > Insecta > Hemiptera > Pentatomidae > Euschistus > Euschistus heros. The sequence continues at coordinate 881,984 of RCWM02000428.1, read as the reverse complement.
ATCTTGTTACAGAACCGTAATCTCCTCTGGCTTCTCATCTTTTTTCGCGCAGTGGAATATAATTCATTACAAGAAAACTCGCTGATTCGCAAAAGTCCTTTTTTTTAAGGGTATAATTAATAAAATAAGAAGAAGACGAAGAAATGAAAATAATAATAAATAATAACGATAATGAATATTATCGTTATTATTTGATTAATCAAAATAATTTATTGTTAGCCGCAAGATCCACCCAGAAGAAAATATGACGGTAGGTAAAATGAAACTCCGAATATATATCAATCATACTACTCGTATCGCTCACTGCAGGGCATTGATACCTGGTCTGTTACGGGCACCCTTGAGAAAAAGATTGAGAAATTTGAGCGTAATGTGCTCAGGGTGATAGTGGCCCGAAAGTGGGACAATAAATTAAAGATTTGGAGAAGGAAGAAAAATAATGAAAGTATATCTATATAACTAAAAACAGTCGCGCTGGACATGTAAGCAAGGAGATTACGTTGGGCTGGACATGCAGCAAGGAGCAACCCAACAAGTCCTTTCAACCTAACAATGAATGCAACAGTGGTAGGAAACAGACCAAGAGGAAGACTATGATGGATGGATTCGATAAAAAAAGGACGCAGCCGAATATCTTGTTATTAACTGGAAAGTCATTGCTCAAGATAGACAAAGGTGGAAGAGGCTGGTGAAAGCGGCTAAAAATCTCCAAGGTCTATAAAAGCCTACCAAAAAACAAACAAAAAATAATAATAATAATAACTGAATATACTCTATGGTAAACCCATGCATTTTACATTTACTGTAGGCAATATTTTCTGTGATTCACAGCGGGCCAACTACTCACAGGATTCGGGTTATGAGACAACCTCCAGGATACAAGATTTTCCTTGTCTTACAACAGTGATAAACAGGTCTGAGAAAGTAGACTCAGAAATATCAAGTAGGATAAGTAAAGCGAACCGGATCTACTACCAGATTTACAACACTGTGGTTGGTAAAAGATAAGTAGGCAGAAATGTTAAGCAGCATATATTCAAATCGGAAAATCTACCGGTACTCTTATTTGGTGCTGAGTGGCAAAATCCCACAGATAAGCAGAAGAGCCGAGTCACAGCGGCAGAAATGAAGTTCCTTCATAGAATTGGGGGCAAAACTATGAGGGACCATCATCCGAAATGAGAGGATAAGAGAGTATTTGGAAGTGGCCGTGTTGTACGAATGACAGAGATAAACTAAAGTAGGTGGACTATGCTCCTGTTGGTGGAATACCTCGGGGCCGACCAAGAATGTCCTACCTTGATTATATATAGACAGGCAGTACCGGCAGAGAGGAATATATCTTTGCCAGATCCGGACCCTAGAATAGAATAGAGAGGAATAGCAATTGCAAAAATCATGGCTGAACGCTCCACTACGCTGAGATGCACTCGAGAGGAACTGCGAAAGAAGAAGAGACTATGTAGAGTGGCAACGTCGTTTACAGCATTTTCGGAGCTTGGATAACGTTATTCGAGCGGAAAATTGTTTACAAATGATTCAGGAAATAAAAATCGATTTGTTGACTTTCATCACGTAACTTAAACTTTTTTAAATCTGTAATTTAAAACTTTGTTGGACGTTGGGAGGACGTTATAGTATAAGACGGTAAATATTTTGAATATAATATGTACTGTTTCTGAAAAAGGAAATTGTATGAGGAAAAACCTAATATATGCATTTATTTCACCCTCCAAAGGAAGAATTTTTGGAAAACAACGATTTTTTTGTGTTGGTTCTGGCTCGGTTCAGTCCGAGTCGGAAATTCGAGGCGCTTCGTTCACAGCATTGTATTCGGCAGTATATGTAGCTACGGGGTTTTGTTTATGATATATTTTCCCTTCAGAATTTTATAAACTGACCAGTATGTAACGGGGTTCTTTTACAAAAATATAGTGCAAAAGTGTGCATTGCACTTTACTCAGATTAGATAGTTAACAGTGAAATTTGAAATTTAATCATACCGAAAAAGATATCGTGATTATGGACTGATACATATAAAACACAAAAATATATTACATGTGATTGTAAATAAAAACGTATGTAGATTGCAAAAAAAGTAGTTTTCTTTTCGTGTTCCGAATTTTATATTACATTCAATTAAGAATTATTATTTTTAATGATGACATAAAACCAAAACTTTGATTAAAAAAAAAATATATATATATTCAGTTAGGTACGTTCTTTAGCTAGTACTGCAGAAGTTATCGAATTTATTTTGGTTAATATCATGATCCTTCTTAAAGTTCTTTAATTTATTAAATAGGGACTATTTTTTTATACCAATCAACCTATTTTCATGCTTGAAAACATAAATGAGTAAAATAATCTACTTGTCGGCACTTTTTGCCGGCTTTACCAACAAGTCAACCCATCTCCAGAATAAATACTTAATTACCAGCTGAGTCGACTGAATGTATAGTTGTTTTGAAGATGTTTTTCCTCCGGCCCATTGTGATGCAGCCGCCGACTCCAGACTGTTTCCGTTATTCGGGAGTACAGCTGTAAATATTAGTAAAAAACTAGAGACGCGCTAGTAGGTGTGCCGGGTGGATGATGGAGTGCCCCGGCCCCCTCTGTTTTGCCAAGGTCCTACCCAACACAAAAGTGTGAAAAATGTCCTGAGGGCTATTACAAGGCTGAACAATAGGAAGAGCATTATTCTTCCGCCACCTCCTCTCTCCTCCAGTATCGATAATAAATTATGCAAAAACAGAAAAAATACTACAAAAAAAAATCTAAAGAAAAAATGCTGGAGTGCCGGTGTATTTATCGATCTGTTATTCCCTTTTCCACCAACTTATTTATTTTATGGTACGGAAAGGAGCGATGGCTTTTTCACTTTTGGAGCGAGCGAAAAGAGATACATCTATCAACTTGCCCCACCTCCTCAACGTGTTTAGTAGAGACATGTGTCGTAAAGAACAGTGTTTTCCTGCAAAAACATTTTAGAAAGTCTTATTTTCGTTTGTACTTTCTCTGTTTGTTAGCCTAGAAGTTATATTTCTCAAGAAGAATCATGTCTGTGAAACATACTAGATGGAAATTAAAACCAGTTTACGCACAAAAGAATTAGAAATAAGAACATTTGAAAACAGTTTTTTTCCAATACATAAGATTGCAAAAATGATTAAAATCAATCGTTTTTTACCAAATTCCAATTTCATAATTAGATCCATTATTTTTTTTTTAATAAAGCACAAACCATTACCATTGTAGTCGAGCGAATTCTGCATGTCATAGAAAAATCCTTACCTAGCCTATCTGCGATTTTATATATGAAATATCGATGGTCACAGGGAATAAGTTGGTAAGTAAAAAATGGCCAAAATTTGTTCAGTGCACTATGACTATTTCCTAAACCTCCTGCACCCTGTGAATAAGTTGCTAACTCTTAGGCTTACTTATACCCGGTTTATAAAGATGTGAGTTTCTTGGCATCTCGCAAAATTGTGGATGTTCTATGCTAATTCAAATTACTATAATTCAGTAATGGATCTTCTAGGGAACAACTATAAAAGTAGAATAGTAATAATGACAGTAATAGTAATAATTAATAATAAAAAATAATTTAACAGTAATAGTTCAAAGTTAAAAAATGCTGTCCTGAAAAGTTGCGATTTTAGACTTACCAACTTATTCCCTGTGACCACCGATATATAGGCTTAGGCCGTTACAAACTTAGCCTATCGAGAAAAACAACAAGAAGAGACCATTTGTTTGAAAGATCAAAATAAATAAGACCCACAGCTGAGTAGTGAAAGCGTAAAAGTAAGAAAATATAAACATGCTAGCACCAGTGCTTGCAATGGTTACTCCATTATTGAAGGATGGCTAAGCAGGGAAAAAATAAAATTATTTACATTGTCATTCCAAATATTTAGTCAATAGTGAGCGCTAAAATTAAATACATGCAATCGGACGTAAAAGCTTGAAAAAGTTGTCTATTTTTCTCTCATTTATTATATAAATAAACAATGAAATGATCTTATGTAAGAAATAATTTGTAAGAAATTTAATGTATTCTATTAAGGTATAATTGATTTTAATGAAGAAACAATTTTTCATGTCAAAAAAATAAAATCAATGACATCTTCCTACAGAGTATCGCATTTTGGGGGAATTTTTACGTTATTGAGATGGAAAAGTTATAATCAGAATTAGCACACTAAAGAAACCTAAGAATCTATGAACAAATTAAAGAAAGTCTCCTTCAAAAAAGTTCATGAAATTGGAATAGGTAGTTAACAATGGAATATGCTAGAATTCACACTTCAATATTAACTCGTAGTTGGTACCGTTAAATACTAGCTAGAATTATAAATTAGCTTAAATGAAGGAAATATTTCATGGAGGGATCTTTATGGAAATGAATTACATGTGAGTGCACAAGCCATTAAAATAACATTAATGAATCTTCTACAAAACAGACAAGAAATATTGTAATTTTTTTTATAAACTTAGAGAGCATGTATAAAGAATATGAGCAGTTTTAGGATGCTTGCAGACATACTGAATTCGAAAGCACAGAAGGATTTCAAAATCATTTTTCAAAAGCCGAAATGATTGATGGAGAAGAAGAAACGAATAAACCAAGGAAAGGATAAGAGACGAGAAGTACCAGAACTCACGGTCCCTTTTTAAGCTCCCTCTAAACTGCCTAAAATATTAATAGCCCCCTGCCCTCTGAACACTTTTATTCAAATTTTTTTCTTTAATAATTAATAATAAAAGGGATGGGGTTCTTCCGTGCCAAGTGTTTCAGTTCACTTAATAAATTAATTGCAATATTATTCCTACATAGACTATTAAAGATACTTGATATTTGGAAACTAAACTAGTTTAGATGTTACTTTAAATATCTCCTTATTATTGCCTTGTAACCCAACTCTTCCCAAATTAATAATTTGATTAGTAAGCCAAACTAGTTTACTAGTAAGCAAGAAATATATGTTTGTTTTATGGATCACCTTTCTTATAAGAAAAATATGGATCACTTTTCACTCTATACTACCTACACCATAATCATTTAGGTATTCTTAACATTTTTGTACCGTATTAACATTTGTTTACCGCCTTAAGAAATAAACTTAGCGGTAAACAGTTGTTTTCAGTTTTCCAATCATAGTATTCTCTCAGCAAACTTTTACACTTCCATCTGAAACGGATAATGCATACATTTTATCTGTAAAGAGATCCATTCATTTTCATTCTACTGTATGAGCTCCAGACCTAAATGTGGAAGGACTGGTTTATTATGAGCTCTAGACTCGTGGTTTCCTTAGAGGTAAAAGCTTATTTCAGCAAGTATTATTTTCGCACGACCTTTCCTAAATACTGAAAAACGTTTCCAACTGTTTTAGTAAATATATTTGTATAATTTTTATGGGATTTATTTGACAGTAGAAATTTTTTATGAAGTAGGTAATCAGGGTTTGAAGTAAAGGAGTTAAAAATTTAATTTATTGGAAACACATTTTGGTTTTCAGAGTAAGCCTTTATCAATGCTACAGAAAAAAATCGAAAGATTGATTTAAAAATTTAAGTTTGATAGTCTCTTCAATGGAAACCTGAAACACTATCCTGAAGACCTATATCCTTCTCTCTTTGCCTCTTGAATTATCAAATTTCCGTACAATCGAAAAAAACAAAAAAAATTTAGTTTATATCTCTTTTCATAATATTTCTTTCACCATAGTAATTTATTGCTTTTATTGTTAATCGATTATCTCATACAACTGACCGCCTTATGAATTGTACTCCTATGGTGTCTTAATAAATTAAAAAAAAAAAAATGGTATATTTAGGTAATTGCATCGATTTTAAAAGTAAGTCATCAGGGAATTTTCCAAAAACAAACTACATATTTATAATAAGATAATATAAGAATACTTTCATATATTGTTAAATGAAGTTTACTAATAATGATTAATAGATTTTACGTTAGCTGATTAAATTTAATTAATGAAATGTATTTATATGTGTTACAAATGAAAAAAAAGGTTTGTTTAACCATCATTCTTTTAAATGATATATTCCGGGAAGTTGTTCACAACAGCACTAAGTAGTCATGGAAAATTTCTAATAACTGTTTTTACGAAAAGACCAGTTGTCTAAGCATGCATCACTAATCAGGGTACACAGAAAAAAAAAAGAAGAAAAGTTTTTTGATCATTCCGGTAGAATGCACGTGAAGTAGATACACGAACCTGATAAGAGCACTTACAGGCCAAACAAAAACTAATTTCCATCTAGCCAAAGCCGTCTACCATTCCACACTATCAATTTTCGGTAAGCTTAATCGGCATTAGTGTTCCGTTCCATTCGCTTTCGAAATACATAGCTATTAGAAAATCTGAGACGGTGCTCAGGATAACTACCGGCTGTACCAGGGAGGGGAAGTAATTAAACAGTTATTTTTTCCAAGCAGAAGTTAGCCTTATTCATAAATCTTAGGAGCATTGAGGACTCTATTTTTTTAGAGAGCATTTACAATTTTTTTTTGAAATTATCCTATAGATAAAAACTAAATATGAAAAAAAAAAAAAAAAAAAAATCATATTGCACCTTTCGTCGAATACACTAATATCTCAAAAAATTCATATGGGAAATAGCGCTTAACGTTTTTAATTTTTTTAGTTGGCCGTTTTTAATAATTGTTTTTTTCTGATCCAGATGCAGCCGAAACAATATTTACGATGTACTGATAGACAGCGTGTGATTTGTCACAGTCTTTCCCGAACGGCATCCGTTAATTCCCCACTTACGAAATCCAACTTCCGCCACTCTTCAGCCAACTAAACAACTAAACTTATTACAATTTAAACTACATTAAGATAACGTAATTTTGAATGGTTTGGTGTAAAAAAATTAAAATGGGTTTTTAGGAGATATTACACTATTCCACAGAAGATGCGATATGTAATGTATCACAATTATATTCATCTTTAATATTAGTATCTAAATCACAACAAATAATGTTTACTCTTCGACATTCTATAAAAGACACTTTTCACTACCTCAATCTGACATTCGAAAGGAGAATGATATGAAATCCGAATATCAAGAAAAGAAAACCCTCAAACAAAAGCTAAGACTTTTATACTTATACTTTTTGAATTCAGTATGACAGTTTAATTCTATATTATAATTTATTGTTGTTATTTATATATTTTGTATTTCAGTATTTTATCGTTTGCAATAAATTGTGAATTAACTTACCTTCATTGACAGACCTCACCACGTTCGCTGATGACACATGTGTGTTATCAGTAGATCATGATCCTTTTATAGCATCCTAAACACTCAAATCTCATATAATAAACCTTCAAGAATGGTGTCAAAATTGGAGAATTAAAATAAATCTCATCAGATAATCTTTACCCTTCGTCGTAAACTTACGACTTCCTGCCCTACACTATCCTTTAATAACATTCCATTGATCCCTGTTGAACAGATCCGCTATCTATGACTCTAACTAGACAAACTTTTAACTTGGAATCCACACACGAAACTAAAACGGCATGAAACTGCTCGCTGTTTTCCACTTCTGCGAAATTTACTAGACAGACGTTCAAACCTACCGATTGATTACAAATGGCTCATTTAAATGACAGTTATCAGACCTATTTGGACATATGGAATTGAATTTTGGGGCTCCACCAAACCATCTAAATCAACTCGTATCCAAGCTCCTTACTTTGTCACAAATAAACCATCCATAAAGACCTTAATGTTCCATACGTTACGGATTTAGCCTAAACCAGGTACCAATTCCTTCCATAGTAAACTCCATAACCATTCTAATCCACTAGTCTCTCAATGTTTTTCCTATTCTATTCCCGATAATCCACCGAGGCGTCTGAAAAGAAGATGGCCGAGAGACCTTCTTATATAGAATTATTTTCTTTTCATTGAAGTACTACTAGTGAGTGGTTCTTCACATGTTACTGACAAGTCATTGTAATAATTTCCTTTAATTTACTTACAAAATTACTTCGATGGTTTTTAATGCAACAAAATCCTGTCTTAACTTATAACAATTTGATTTATGTTATACAGAGCTCATTGGAGAAAATTTAAATCTTGGTTACTTTTCGTAATCGAAGTTTCAAATACTTGTAAGGACCAAATAAATATTTTCCTTGAATTTTAATGTTGGGTGGTAAAAATATTTTACTGATTGAATTTTTTTTATCTAATATTTTCTAATGATACAGAATAATAGATACATTTGTTGTTATAATGACTTTAAATAAGATACCTATCTGGTTATACCAATTATTGATATGTCTCCTAGTAAGTCTAAAGTTGCGAAATTAAAAAAATATTTTATTTTATAATCATAAATTTAAATAATGAATTCCAAAGAGCAAGGGCATTGAAAAGCTAGTAAACGTAATTTTATGTAATTGGTAATTATTCTCTATGAACTACACGATTTCCATGGTGCTGAGTTAATCAGAATAAAAGTGATTAATGATGAAATCTGGCTGGCTTAATTGTGAATTATAGTGGAAGGCGTGTGGTGACTCAGTTGATTGACCGTTCGAAACCAGTGCCTCGTTGTGGTTTGCGTGTGTTAATTTGAATTAGTCCGTGTGTAATATCCGTGTGCCCAAAATTCTTTTATTAAAAAAAAAAAAAAAAACGGTAATCTTTGGGGTAAGAGGAAAAGGGTTTTTAAAACACATACGTTGTTGATTTGATGTTAGTTTGAGTAGTGAAGAAAAAAAATGATAAATATAATTAAAAAAAGAATTTTGAGAATTATTATCAAGACTTAAGTAATGAATGCAAATAAGAGAAAAAAAATCTAAATCTTTATTTAGTGTTATTTTGGTTGAGAGAGTAACAAATGTATCAATTATTCATATACTTTTCTACATTATTTTGTAAAGTTCAAAATAGGTTTTCAATCATCCGAATAATTGGAATGAGTGTCATTGAAGGGTTTTTTTAATCCTTAAATATGTCCTTTCCTTCAATTAAAGGACGTTGGACACCGATCAAGAAAAAAAAAAAGACAATAGATTTCTAATGTTTATCATCAAGCATTAGCAAGACCATGGCTATGTTGTTTTTTTGAGTAACAAATTGAAAAAAAAGGTACGCATTTTTTTTAATGAGGTTTGCATAGTTTGGAAGACTTACTTTACGAATATAGCCTTTTCTTTTTTCTATTCCTTAAGTGGCAATAAACTACAACTATACAAATGGCCGGAACATTTACATTTAACAATCCTTCCTGCCCAAACAAGAACATTTGACCGTAAATAAACAAAATAACATTGTCTGATTTCTGAAAAAAGCATTATTCCTCCAAGAAAAAAAGATAACTCAACAGCAAATTATGATTCTTGTTCTATAAAGTCTTTTGATTATAAATATCATTCAATTTTCTTCTTCAAGTTGCATCACCTTGCTCTATCTAATAGTGGTTTAAACTGGTTTCAATCTTTCTTATCCTACCAAAGCAGTTATTAATCAACTCCAGTGTCATTTCATTGAGGTGTTGCTTTAAGTTACTTCTGTTTTCTTTTTGTTATAATAACTTACCTAATTATATTTATTACTTTTTCCACCATTCCCTGAGTTTTATTGATTCATTTCTACTTGAGTATCCATCAATTTTTGATATCGTCCCTCAAGTTTCCCTTTTTCTTCTATTACTGCTTAGTTGGAAGAGGGTTAGTCTGATGAGTCTAATAAATTGCTTTATTAGATTCATTCAAGGTCTCAAAGAGCTCTCATGTATCATACCGGTATTCTGAGCTAGGGTGTTTTTCCCCCTGATTTTTGACTGAAATACATCCTCGCTAGCTTTTCTCAATCATTAAAAACTAGAAAAACTTTTATATATTGTATTTTTTTAACGTCAATTTATTTAATTATTTTCTCGTTTGGAACTGCTGACCATGGAGATATTTAACCGAGTTAAATGATCCTCTAGGGATCTTTAATCGTGATTACAAAAAACACAGACAGTCCGCAGGTAATTACTAACTTCCCGTGGTATAAAACATTACTTTAAATACGTACTATTATAAACCCATAGCTTGATATTCTTCCACTTCAGGGACCATTCTTCTGTGTCTTTACCATCAAAGTACGTTCAAACACACGGTTTCAAGCACAGTGACAAAGATCCACGAATTACGGTTGCTCAATAGACCACCTATGGATCCTCAAGGAGGGATTTTTACAAACTGAACAGGAAGAAGGGAGTTAGTGGTTGCCTATTTTGGGCGGACAGCCATCCTAGTGCCCTACTCTCGACCGTTTCCCATTCTTAACTCTGGTTGTCAATTTAACGCGACTTATTGGCCATTCTGGCGATTTTTTAATACTATTTGATTTCACTTAATCTTGACTTCTTATTACATCTTTAATTTGTTGTCTGCAAGAGTTAAGGTACCGTAAAACGGCCTGACTTTGCACCTGTGAGTTAACTTTGCACCAAGCTGACTAAAAAGGTTCAGTTGAAGAAAAAGTATTTTGCTGTTGTCTACATGAGGGATATTTTATATTTCTTACTTATGACAATACTGATTGGGTCTAAGGAGTTTTCATCCTAATCGCCTCTTATTTTTTATAACAGTTAGTTGATTCTAGTGTTTCAACAGGTGTGATTCTTTTGTGGGATAAAGTCATGCTTTTAACAACTAAATATTTCTCAAATCGATTAGGTTTTAAATTATTATTTTTTTTTTATATCCATTTATTGAAATTTACAACCGTATAAAATATATACATCTATTAAATGAGTTGAACATGATTACAATAACATGCGAGGCTGGAAAACAAATACTTATCAGTAGCCCTCAAAAAAATAAAATAAAATAAAATAAAAAATAAATACACTAGAAGGCCTCGAGGCCATCTTCTTTTCAGACACCTCGAAGGGTTATCAGGAATAGAATGGGGAGCAAGTTGAGAAACTAGTAGATTTGTGTGGTTATGGAGTTGACTATGATAGGATATTTGGTTTGAGATAAATCAGCAATATATGGGACATTAAGATCTTTATGGATAAGTTTATTTGTAAGTAAGGAGCATTAAGGATTTTGGATTGTAAGGATTGAATACGGGAAGAATTAGAAGGTTTAGTTGAGCCCCAAAGCTCAACTCCATATGTCCAAATAGGTCTGATAAATGTCATGTAAATGAGTCTTTTGTAATAAATTGGAAGATTTGAATGTTTGTCTAGTAAATGTTGAAGAAGTCGAAAACGACGAGCAGTTTCCTGCCGTTTTAGTCTCGTATGTGTATTCCATGTTAAACGTTTGTCCAGTTGGAGTCCAAGATAGCGGATCTGTTCGACAGGGATCAGCGGGATATTATTAAAGGATACTGTAGGACAAGAATTCGTTGGTTTACAGTGAAGGGTAAAGGTTATTTGGTGGGATTTTCTTGGATTTATTTTAATTCTCCAATTTCGACACCATTCTTGAAGGTTGAGGACATGAGATTGGAGTTTTTGTAAGGCAATGAAGGGATCATTATTTAATGATAACACACATGTGTCATCAGCATACGTGGTGAGGACGGTGCTAGGTTGGATCGGAATATCAGCTGTATACACCGTGTATAGGATGGGACCTAGGATGCTACCTTGAGGAACACCTGCAGTTTGGACGAAGAGGGAAGAATAGGAGAAGTTATGATTAACTTTAAAGTTTCTATTACTGAGATAGGAGCGGATAGTAAGGAAGTATGTGGAAGGAAGGAATTTACGGAGTTTGTAAAGCAGCCCCTGGTGCCAGACTCGGTCAAAAGCTTGAATTAATTTTATTCTATAATTATTGTAATTTAAATATATGATATTCATTTTGCTCAAAATATTTGCCAGAAGTCATGGTATTTGCAAAATAAAATAGAATCCCCTCTTTGGATATGAATTAGGAATGACTTTGCACCAAGAATATTTTGTCGCAAAGTAACCTTCCTGAGGGAAAAAGTCTTAGGCAGCGTTGCTCCTAATAAACAAATCAATTAACGAGGATATTTTGCAAATAAGGAGTTAAAACCTTTTTAATAAGGTTTTTGCCATATTTTGCCATCTATAATATTGGTGTGAGTATAGACGAATGCTGTTAGAGTCTTGCCTAGTTATAGCTTTACATTTTTTCAAGTCATAGTGTTCATTTTTATATTTTAACAATTTTTGTATAATTATTGCAGATTGCATTTTTCCAAAAGTGCTTCTCTTATAATCTGTTTGCAATTTATTTTATAGGTTTCGTTTTGTTCATTGTTTGCCAAAATTAAAGCTGTTTACGTTATATAGGCATGTTTTAAGTCGTTATTTTGTTTCTATATAATATTATATTGGTATGTCCTTTTATTTTCTAACGTTCCTAAATAATCCTTTAAAAATTGTGCAATTTTCTTTCTCATTTCAATGAAAACATTGTTATTTACAATCGTTTCTTTTAACAAAATCCTTACAAACAGGCTGGTATTATACAATTAGGCTTATCTTCAAACACTATCAAGAAATGACTTGCATCGCATAACTACTATCAAACTTTGATCTAGTTTCTAATGCTTTTTTAATTGAAAAAATATGGTGGTGCAAAGTCACGGGTAACCGGTTGACTTTGCACCAAAGTTTAAAAACAATAGAATTAATTATAAGTTTTGTAAATATTGCAGTTCAAAGATTATGCGATGAATCAACAGCACTTTTAAGCTAATTATTCAAAGCAAATATTTTAATACATGCATTTTAAACATTACAGAATGAAGTTCAACAAAAATGGTGGAAAGTCACGCCGTTTTACGGTACCAAATAAAGGAACAGTTTTTTTTTCGCATAGAAAAATGTGATAACAAATTATTATAGTTTTCATTAGCGTCTATGTAAATAAAGAAGTATCTTGGTGGCGTTGATTGAATCGCTCTCCACAGAGTTCATATATTTTTATATAATAAAATCTACATTATAAATCTATTCCCATAATTTCCCGATAGTAGCATTTTTCTTTCAGATTCCTGAACCATTGTGATAGATGTCAATAGCTGGAGAACCCCAGAATACAAACAGTAACCGGAGAAATAGCTCTAATGGAAGGCACAATTATCTGGAGGACAGGGACTGTTGCACTCCCGGCCCGAGAGGGAAACTAATATTTTAGCAGAATAGGAAGAGGGTCCGGTTTTATTTATCTCCAGAGAGGGCTGTGTTTATCCATTCCGCTAAGTACGTCAGCTGACCCCTCGCCGGCAGATTTCTTCCCTTGTGTAAACATCCTGTCACTAGCGGAGATGGACCGCCTTCCGTCCGCCGACCGAAATCAAATCCATAAATTCGCTTGGTTTTGGCTCCGACCTCTAGCCTTCTTGTTTGCATGTGGTTCTTTCGGTAGGAGTTTGGCTGTGGTTTTGTAGTCCCGATAAAATATGGTTAGTGATGGAAAATAAAAGAGTGAGAGTAAAGATGCAGTATATTTTTATTCTTCATCTGAGCTTCCATGTTAAGATAGCCAACACGGTTATAATACCAACGACGAACATATTTTTGTTTTTATTTCAGCACCGAATTTGTACTCCATATTGATGGGTTGTTACCCATAGCTTAGTGATTCATTACATACTTTTATTTTTATCAATATTAGATCCTTGTGTGTCTGAGTAGTTCGAATTATTTGATTCATTCCTATCCTACCGTGTAACCAATTCTACTGAAATTAGTGGCCGTTGGATGAAGAATACTTAATATTGGTAAAAATATTTTAATTAATATTATGATTATAATAACAGCGTAACAGGCATACAAAAAAAACAACAGTATAATTTTCAGAGTTCGGCCATCTGTGGACCACGTTCAACAATTTATTCCTCACTCCTCCGTTCCTTCCAATATTTCTTCATAACCTCTGCCTGAAGTTTTGTCCTTTCATCTGACCAGTGTCTATTAATTTGTGTTTTAACTATTTCTTATTTTCTGCTGTCCGAAATTTGTCTCTGCCCCACATTGAATCCCGTTGTATATTTTCCACCATCATATCTTCTTTTACCATCCGTATCCATGTATTCTTTTTATTTTTCTGGAGGCTTATTGGAAAATTTTCTTTGTCAGTCTACTCTCATCCATCCTCATTCTCATCCATAGAATGTCAATCTACGTTTCCTCATGGCATCACTTAATTTTTCAATATTTTGATATATTTCTGCAATACTTTTTAGTTTAAGACCTTCTTCTGTCTTTATTGGTCACAATATTTTCCTTCATCTTTTTCTTTCCTTCTTTTCTATACTTTCAATTTCTCCTTTTTTGTTGAGAAAGAAACATTCAGAGGCATCTCAGCTTTCACGTCGAACAAGTTTTATAATGACACAATTTAGCTTTAATAGAAAATTTTTTTTATTATATATATCTTTAGTTTTTTGGAAGGCAAATTCCATTTTGTTGGCTCTTGTGAGATTTGCTGCTATGTCTAAACAATTAGATTGATTTATTTCACCTAAATATTTAAACTTATCCACCCTTTTGTTACCATATTCAGTTTTTAGTATATTATTTTTTTTACTATTTCTATGTCGTTCTTTATTATCTTTTAGATTTTTTATATACACGTTTGTCAATTGTTCATCCGTCGATTATTTTTTGATCGTTTTAGCACAGAAGTGGCATTGACACTCTGTTATGCTTTTTACTTGAATGTGTTGTTTCTTCCTGACTGTATCCATGAATATCTTCTTCGTATGTTGGACTTAACAGTTAACTATACTTCTGTTATATTTTTTATTTTATTGTATCGACAGGCCTAAAAATAAAAAAGAAGAACATCTATGTTGGATAATTTATTATTTTTTTTAGTATATTAAAGTTTGCAGCATGCCATATTAAATTGAATAATTGTTTCGTAAAAATAGAGTACTACCATCCAACAAAACGTCAGTTATGAGTTTAGAACTGACGTTATTAGAGAAACAATACTATTATATCTGTGTGAGATGAAGCTGTTAGAGACCGGTTGGCTGGCTCTGCTGTGAGTGACGGTCTGGGAGAGTTGCAGGCTGTTACTGCCAACAACAGGAAATCTAAAACACAATTTCTATTAAATTCTGCCGCTGGCTTTTCACGCGTGTGCCCCCGCCGGACCCTGGAGTGACTTCTGCTTCGGTAATGAACTCGCCCCCTATCTCCGCTGTGTCCGGTCGCTCAAAAGATCAACCCAATAACTTTCTCAAATATATTTTTATCTATTATTACTTTTTTAAGTTATGAAAGGTATTTAAAATTTATGTTATTTATATTTTATTTTATTTTAAGTTTAGGTTTCAGGAAAGAAAATCTTCTAGGAATTACAATATTTCAAAGTTATGATTAAAACTTTATTATTGGATTTGAATAATGATTGTGTGGTAACAGAGTAAATTGTGTTTAGTCCAAAAGTTTTCATTTCGGTATTACTTTTTTATTGTTACTTCTTCATTCCAACAAAAATTCATCAATTGTAAGTAAAGGTCCTCACGCAGAGGAAAACCCGAAGGCAAGCCTTGGGCGAACTTCTATGTGTGTATAGAGAATTCTGTTGAGGTTTTTCTGCAGGCCTGACAGAATTCTCCATCCTCAGGCCTGGCGCCTTCAGGCATGCTTTCGGGTTTTCCTCTGTGTGGAGGAGTTAAGGAGCTACCTTAACACTTTCTTCATAAAACATTGCCATTCAGCCATATAATTATTGCCATTAGAGGATTTTAAATAATTAGAATATTGTTTTAATAACATTGCTTTAACAAATTTTCAAGTCATTTACCAAATATAAAAATATGAATATTTGTAAGTGTCTATATTCTCTCTCTCTCTCTCTCTCTCTCTCTCTCTCTTTACACACAGATATATAGTCCAAGTGAACCGCATTTCCCGATTACGTTTATATGATTATTGTAATCGTTAACTCGAAGTCAAATTTTTGTTTACACAACTCCCGAGAACCGTGCACATGTACAAACCAGTCTCAACCCTATCCTTGTTTATCCTCTACACTGTTTCTTTTCGGGCAAAATACAGAGTTTTATTGTGTTAAATGTTTTCTTACTAGCCAGGGCTACTAAGGTTAGAAGCAAGTGTATAACACAGTTCAGTTTGTGATAGATCGTCAAACTCAAAAAATTGATAGCTCGAAGTAAATATGTTCACCCTTCGACTTCGACTTATCGAGTTTTGAATCCGTGTAATATAAGCTTATACTTATAATATGTATATTTATAAGCTAATATATTATATAAGCTTACCATTTTGATCATTTATAAAAATAAGATTTTTAAAATAGATATAACGGTTTTCTCAAATATTTACCGAACTTGAAGACGACACCTGGCCCAAATAACAGAATTTCTCTCTCTCTCTCTCTCTCTCTCTCTCTCTCTCTCTCTCTCTCTCTCTCTCTCTCTCTCTCTCTCTCTCTCTCTCTCTCTCTCTCTCTCTCTCTCTCTCTCTCTCTCTCTCTCTCTCTCTCTCTCTCTCTCTCTCTCTCTCTGTCTCTCTCTCCTCCTGACTCCCTTCCTGATATCATATCTTTTCTCAACGTATATTGTAGGATCCAATAATATTAAACGTACAAGAGTGTGCTTCGTTGATAAAGGAATCGCGATAAAGCTTGGTACTTATCTGGATACTATTCCACGGAAGGATAAAAGGGAATGAACCTGTAGATGAGCCAACCAAGGAAACAGCCATTACCTGAATAGATGTCAAAAGCATCTTTGCCCCTTCAGATATATGAAACATCTTAAAATATTGAGCCAGGAATATTCGTATTAAATAATGAGAAGAAACTCAGGAAAATTATAATTTGAAAAGTACAAAAAGCGATCAAACGACGATTATTGGTCATACTTGCCTTACACATGGCTATCTTAAAATGAAAGAAATATTAATGTTCATCTCGCAAGACTCAGTTAACCACCAGATATATTCTTGAGGAATGCTCGATATACTCGTACGATACCGATTTTTAGTAGGACTGCTTGTATCTTACCCGACTTCCGATGGCTTGAATATTTATAATTATAATTGGTTAAGTATTATCATAATTTATTAGTTTCAAATAAACGAATTTTACTACATAAGATGCATTGAACTGACATTTTTCTGAACTATGCATGAATGTAGCTATTAAATACAGACGTCACATTAAATATTACAGAGCCATTACATTTGAATTGTCCAATTACTCACCTGTGCTATTGAAGGGCAGTTCTGTTTTATTGGCACTTGACTCTAAGCAGACAGTCACCTCCGTTGGGGACTGACGATTTCTTTACGTCGAGGTAAACACATAAAGTTTATACGGCATAAATACGGCATTACAGTCCTTCCTTTATGGCCTTGTGAAAATATCCCCCGGCTTTATGGCTAGCTGGTGTCTGAGAGTAATATCTAATATCTCACTAGAGGTAATGGCCACCGCAGCCTCTGTCTCCCCTCCTCTCAGCTCTCTTCTTTATATCTCCTGGAATTTGGCTGTGGTATCAGTCTACAGCTCCTAAAATAACTTAAATTCAAAGGAAAATAAAATAAAAAAATTAAATAGACGTTAAAAAAGTTAAGAAAATTTAATTTAACGTATTTTAATTAGAGATGTCGATTCTTGAAAAAAACGGTCGGAATCGTGATTCTATCATTCAAAACAAAATGCAGTTGGTTTTAAAACAGTATTAAAAAAATAAAAAATATAATATTCTATTTGCATTTAAATACCCAACTGATTATTGCTTATAGTTCTTAGAAATATTTTCCCTCTCTCACTCTCACTCTCTCTCTCTCTCTCTCTCTCAGACACACACACACACACTCTCTCTCTCTCTCTCACTCTCTCTCTCTCTCTAAATTTCTCTCTCTTTCTTTCTCTTTTCTTGTTTACCTTTTCTCCATCCTCTTTTAATCAGTCACATGTATCTACTTATTTTGTTATTTTTAGTTTTCTGGTTTTTATTTCTTTTTTTCGTACCCTAAGTTTGTTTATTTATGTATTTTGTACATTTAGTTATAGTTTAATTATTGTATATAAAAAGTTTGGCACAACATTTTTAGATGTAACTTATAAATATATATTTGTATGCGATGCTATTCTTATTGCTTAGGGTCCTTGAGTATAGCAACGAATCTCTCTCTCTCTCTCTCTCTCTCTCTCTCTCTCTCTCTCTCTCTCTCTCTCTCTCTCTCTCTCTCTCTCTCTCTCTCTCTCTCTCTCTCTCTCTCTCTCTCTCTTTCTCTTTCCCTCACAAAGATGTAGTCTTATTATAGATATAATCTAATTTGACTTTCGTGTACTAGAGGTGTCCTCCAGAAGTCATAAAGACAATGCATGGTCCGTAATAAACACAAGTCACAGATGGCAATATTCTTTTCTTATTGTTGAATTTTCTCCAAACTGAAGGATACAGTACAATATTTTACTCATAAACTACTAGAATATACATTGTCTACGTGCAGTAACCAAGCTTAAAAAATCCTAATTTACCCTCAATACATAAGGCATTGAGAGAGCAAAGGGGAGTGCTCATTAACAATAAATTTTAAGTTAGCTTTTATTAATTGTTGAAAACATTTTAAATAAATAAATACATTCTAATCCATGGCTGATGAAAAAAAAATCCTAAGAGCATACAGGTAGTATTTCAAAAATAGATATTAAAGAAATTAATGTTTTCCAAAAAAAACAATTTCCGGCTATGATTTGTGTTTATCATGGTACATGGTCTTGTGACTTCTTGGCGACACCCCCAAACAATCCAATTATCTCAGTTTGGATCAAGAATCGAAGCAAGGATACATGGTACATGTTTTTCGAATAGGTATATATTTACATGTGTACGTACAATCATTAAATAATAATAATAATATTATATAATTATCAATAAGAATATTAATTTCAATTCATATTAGACTCTAGAGTGACCTTGAAGCGTTGGTCGCTAAGTGAGCATTTCCCCAACCATTCTAAAAACTATTTAATAAGTTCGTCAGAATTTAATTTTCATCGCTGAATCTCAGTATAGCTGAGTTTAGGACATTTGCGAATAAGAATATTCGGTTTCTAAGTAAAACGGATGCAGGTGGCCAGGATATTGGGAGATTTGTACTGGAAATTGCCATGTCCACACTCCTTAGTATCAGATTATCTCTCGTGCAGTTTATTCGTGACATTTTAATTTTCTAATTTTTCGATTGATTCGATATTGATTATTTGGGTTCAATGAGTCGTGGATCTAAAATTCTTCAATTGTTGGATTAAAATCCAGTTGAGAAGATAAATTGTGAGTAATTAGTTGATAAATCGTCGTGAATTGTATTTATATAATTTTCAATCATTTACTAGGAATCTGAAATTTTTACTATTCCAGATTCTTGTTTGTGGGTGCTCGAGGCAATACAAAATAGATCTGCTATAGTTGTGCCGAAGAAATAATAACATAAAAACGAAAAAAAAAATATAAATAGTGCAATGTTCCAATTCGCAATAAACATACTAAATATACTTGCCATAATGGTGTAGAAATAGCAGAAAATGATCTAGCTGATGAAAACACATTATGTAAATAGTAAAATATTTAATTTTTTTTTGTTGTTTTACAATAAATCTTTGACAAAATATATTTTTAATCCTTATACTCCATACTATAATTATTGATACATTATGAAGACATTTATTTACCATTTTTTAATACATATTTGGTAACATAGAACTGCATTTTTTTCAGAAAACCAAAGAAGTGAAGGCTCACCTAGTGACTAACAGTGTAACAGATCGGCTAGCGACCAACACCGGGTTAATTATAGAATTAATTTTTTTTTTTTATCAGTGAGTAGCAATAAAATAATTGTTACGAGAGTTAACAGACGGATGGTTACACTCTTGAAACCGATTTAGTTCCCGTAAAAACATGTACCATGTTAGAAGTCAGTATAATATCATATATACTACAATAGGTAATAGTTAAAATTATTTGAAGTATAATCGTGTACTGCATCTAGGGGGCATTGGATTTTATATTGTTATTTTTAGGAATAATTATAACTTTTTTATTGGGCCCGAAAAACCCCCTTATACATATTACATAAAAATAAAAAGATGTTTATTAAAAATTATTCAAGGGTTTAATATAGTTACAGCTATTAAGAATTGAACCAGGTACCTCTTCCTACTATCGTTAGACTCCTAATGACTCCTTACTTCTCGAACACTAATTGAAGGAGTAATTGAAATAACAGCTTCGCTACAAAATAAATTATCCTTTCTGGATTGTTTCATCCTCAGAATAATTGCCGAAAAGACTTGCTCGTTAGATGGGAGCGGCCCCTTTCCACTTTGCCCCACTGCATAACTTCCATCGGCAGTATAAATCCTGAGGGATATTGGAAGTTGCGGTCCTCCGGCAGATATGCTCTTTTATGAGCGCTCACCCTCGGCCGACTCAGCACTTTTGGATCAGAAGAAGCTGGGGTCAGGTCTCCAGGTTTTTTTAGTCTTCCTCGGGGAGCGGTTTCCAGGTCCGGAGAAAAAGTCAGCAGCGGATAGGGGCAGAAAATTATTCCAAGTGTATTAAGAAGTAAACGTATTTATCCCAAACTTACGATCTGATTTACATAAAACGGTTTAGTCAATAAAACTAATCTCAGTTTTTCAGCTTACCGCCTGGATATCGTCTGAATAATACTAATTAAAAATGATTCAAATTAATGCAGAAGGAGATTTCATAATTATACAACTCTTATTGGCAGAGCTCCTAGTTTATTCATAAGTATGTTGCTTCATGTTTCAGGAACCTAGTCCCATCTTCAGGCTTCTAAAATATTTTCCAAGTACATTATTTACATAATTACACTAATAATTTTTACAATTCTCAATACTATATAATTTTTACATTTTTAGCTGTGGCTATTTTGCACATTGTCTCTTCATGCTATAGGTTCATACTAACTGCTAATCTCCTGAAAAATGTTCAGCACTTGCTTATTTGATGATTTACTCTTATCAACTAAAATTATTAAATTCAGTAATTATATTAACCAATCCATTATTTCTATTACTTTAGTATTGTTAATAATATTCATTTTCAGAATTTTTAGAATAATAATAGAAAATTATATCAATAGAATATATATTGACAAAACAATAGACAAAGCTGTCAATTATAGAACAGACTTAGATAATTGGATTCAATCACGCTAATAAACAACTTAAAAATGTAATAATTATTAAAGCAAACATTTTAAAAATTTAATATATAAAAGAATATAATAAAACAATAATTAGAATAATTAAATAATATAAATTAAATAAAAATGAATATTATTAACAATCCTAAAATAATAGATATAATTATAAAGAATTTAATAGTTTTAGTTGATAAGAGTAAACCATCAAATAAACCAATTTTGAACATTTTTCAGTAGATTGGCAGTTAGTATGAACCTATAGCATGATGTGACAATGTGCCACAGCCAAAGAGGTAAATAGGATATAGTATTGAGAATCGTATAAATAATTAGTTTAATTTTGTAAATTAACGTACTTGGTAAATATTTTAGAAGACTGAAGATGGGACTAGGTTCCTGAAACATGAAGTAACACACTTTATACTTTGTTATGAGTTATGCCTTTAAGAGTTGTCTAATTAAAAATATTATTACAATATTTTATTTTTATTTTAGGAAAACATTTTACTACAATAATTATTTGAACATATACTGCTAAAAAACATAAATACCTTGTTATTGTCATTTTAAAAAGTCACTATCAATATAGGTATAAGTAAAATGATAATAAAAAGAATATATAACTATATTCTTATAGTATCATATAATATACAGGGTGTCCCAGACTAAGTGTAAAAAAAAAAAATTGGGTAATACTGCATACTAAACGGGGTAGAATGGCGCAGAAACTAGTTTCATATCTCAAATATATTTATATATAGTATACAGATTTTTTAAATTTTGTTTTCCTTTTATGGTGACCTCATATAAGGACGGTTTATCTATATTTATATTATGTATTAAACTTCTTCTACTTCTTTCTTCTATTTATATGGCCAAAAAAAAAAAGGATTTAAAATGAAGAACCCGATGGTCCTCCAAAATTGCTCCAGGCTTCCATATAGTTTTTTCGCACCTCAGTCGGAGAAGCTTGTAATCTATTGTAGGATGATCTCCTCATACATATTCATTTGGCTTTCTAGTTCTTTGGTAAATTTTTTCAATCCCATATTCCGCTTAGGCTTGAGTGATTGTAATACTGATGCGGTATCTGAGTAGAAAACAATTTTTGAGTTCACGGGTCTTTTATGTGTTTGGAAGCAGTTTGGATGCTTCATAGATTGCCTTCAATAATGTTTCTTGCTGGGAATTGTATAGGGATACCAGCCCCACCATTATTATACTTATGGGCATACTGAAGATATGATAATAAAAATACAAAAATTTATCATGATTAGTTATCTATACTATTATAAAAAATACGTCTTTTTTCGTTTCATTAACCACGAAAACTACTGATCCAATCTGTACCAATCTGTTATCAGCAAGAGTTCTTGATAGTCTTTGTCCATCTGGATTACTAACTTATAAATTTAATTAAAAATTTTATGTCCATTAATGCTTTTACCAACCAGGTTTTAAAATACTGCCGTTTTTGAACATACCATAGTAGAAATAATTCTTAATCGCATATTTCAACACAAAATTTTTACCAATAAAGAGATGCAACTTCAATTATTAGTTAAAATTATTCAAGTTCTTTACTTATGAGAGCGGGCGAAGTCACGACGGGAGATGCTAGTATAAATATAAAGTAATAAATAATAAACAGAATAAGTAAAACATCACAAGACAAAAAAATTCAGAAATAAAAAAACATAAGAATTCATATGAACAAATCCTACAAGAATTATGTACAATTAAATATTGTGTACAGTTGTAAATCTCAATAAATCAAAAAACAAAACAAGTATACATGTTTGTAATATACAGTTTCTCCGACTACTCATATCATTTACTAGACAAGCGTTCAAAGCACCCAATAAATTACAAAAGACTTGTTGCACAGATTCGAGTTTTGAGGCTTCACTAAACCTTCCAATTCTTCTCGTATCTAATCCTTACAATCCAAAATCCTTCGTAAAATCATCAAAGCTTCTAATTAAATCACAAACATACTTATTCATAAAGATCTTAATGTTCCATATGTTGCAGATTCGGCCCAAACCAGATACATATCCTTTCATTGTAAACTCCATACCCACTCAAATCTACTAGTCTCCTAATTTCCCTCACATTCAAATCCCCAAGACGTCTGAAAAGAAGGAGGCCAATAGATCTTCTAATGTAGAACTTTTATTGAAGTGCTACTAATGAGTAGTTACTTTCAAGTTTTACCATGTATTGTAAGCGTTTTTAACACATTTACTAAATGTATATTTGTACAGTTGTAAATTTCAATAAATTGTAAATAAAAAAATAATAAAAAAAATTGAACATTGGATTTCAAATTATGTTTTCAAGTGAATTTCAACAACCAGGAGTAAGTAGTTCTCGACATGTTATTGACATATCATTGTATTCATTATTCTAAAATTTACTTCTTGCATATAGTTATACATTTGTAAATATCAATGAATATTTAAAATATGTATATACAGTTTAATAGAAGAAATTAAAAAAATAAAATATCGAATAAACTGTTTAATGGAAGGAGTACTAAAACAAAGAACACAATGATGCGTCAGCTGATAATTACCATTGTGCAGATAGGGCGGGAAGGAACATGTAAGTCCCTATTGAATAGAATAATTTTATTTGGTGAGAGGACAAAGGAAAGGGAGTCCAATTTGCAGATTAGGGCAGGATTGGAGGCCCAATATTTGGACAAGGGCTATCTAATTGAATGCCAACTGGTGTGAGCCTGTCCCTATCTACTCTCGGTTCTTTCATCCCGGCTACGGGTCGGTCCAATCAGCGGTGGAAACTTTAGCTCACTTCTTTTTATTTTTTTTTATTTCCTTTTTTCTGTTCCTTAAGATCTTTTCTTGCACTTTCATCTAATTGTTTATACCATTTTTACGCGAAGTCTGCAGCAGTTTTTTTTATAGCTTGAGAATACCCCAGAAAGCATTACGTAGTGTTCGATGACACCTGAAATTATGACCAGGACATCACAACTAATACTAAAATTGGCAATAATTTATAAACGGAATGATTAATTCTTAATATTTTTTTATTAACCCTATTTATTAATTCACACCTGTCTTCAAACTGAAGACCATCACAAAATTGGTTGATTATATCTTTAAGTATTGCTGTATTTTATTTAATTAATACTTTAAATAATCCTAATACGTTTTATATGTCTTGGTTAATAGAGAAAAAAATGTAAATATGAGCAACATCTTTTGTTTTTGATTTAAAGTGATTTTCAACTTGAAAAATTGTAGATTTTTGTCTTTCATCGACAACTATAACAAGTTTCTTAAATTAAAGAAGGCAAAACAATGTTTAACATTAAATTTTTCATTTTAAAAACGACTATTTACAAAAAGCTTTCAAAATAGCACCAGAAAAATCGGGTTGAAAATACAGGCCATCTTCAAAACGGTTACCAAAAATAGTTTAAAACAGGATGAAACTATTCGAAAACGGTAGAGAGTTTCTTTATTACAGAAAAAAAATTAACACAGAAATCGCAAGAAATCTTTCCATCACAAAAGATGCTAGTTGTGATCTCCAACAAAAGATATATCAAGTTCCCGGAGAATTGGTGGTCCATATTAATACCAAGAAAGGATGCCCATATTTTCAACAACTAGAAAGATGGCCACTATCAGATGTAACCTAAAAGCGTGTGAGACTGAAGGTGTGCTTCAAAAAGTAGCTTAAAATTTCAGTTTTTCAGATATTGTTGTGATTTTTTTTTTTTTTAAACATAAGAACATGAAACGAAACCTATTTCATATGTCTCTCAAAATTTTACAGTCCAGAATGAACTGCTATTGGCATAATAATTCAAGCGGCATCCACACTTGTTGAAAGAATAGTTACAACTGCTACTAGTTACAAAATAACTATGAGTATATTAGTACTATTAGTATTATATACTATATAACCATATAGTATAATACAATTACATAATTAGTACCTTTAGATCCGAAAATCAGTCATTTGCGATCTATAGACATCTTGCAACTTTTTTCAAGTATATTTTAAAGTCTTATCACGTTGAATGGGAATTAAAAGTAAGAAATTCATTCAAATAAAGTAATGAGTAGCTAATCCGTTTAGCGATGAATAAAGAAACAGAACGACGAATCTTAGAGGTGATTTCATGAAATTTGTTTAAATTTCATTTACAAATTAAAAAAAAAAAGAATAAATAGTTTATTTGAAA
The DNA here is from genome assembly GCA_003667255.2 of Euschistus heros. Lineage (NCBI taxonomy): Eukaryota > Metazoa > Arthropoda > Insecta > Hemiptera > Pentatomidae > Euschistus > Euschistus heros. The sequence goes on along the minus strand of RCWM02000428.1, from coordinate 856,551 downwards.
AACATTGACACCAAGCAACTTAAAAAAAACTATTGAATCACGGATTGAAGGTTATTTTACGTCGTCTTAATAAATGTTTTTGGAGAAATCTAATTGATGTCAGATTCCTTTGTAGGAATTATATCATGCAAATAGATAACAATTATTGTGTTTTTATTAAATGTTGATGAAAAGACAAGCTGAATCTACAAATATTATACAGTATATATGTATATCTTATAGTAAATATCTTTTATTAATCTGTTATACCTTAAAAAATAAAAAATAAGAAAATTAAGTATATTTTTAATTTTAATGTTAAGCACAATTTCAATTTAATTTTTTCTAAATCGTCTGAAGACAAGCTACCTTTGATATTTAAAAATTGGTTTTAAAACAAAACCAGAATTAAATCTGATAAATGCGCTCATACCGAGGAGAAAACAATTAATTTTTATTTAACAAATTATTTATTATTATTTTTACATATCAACAATACTAAACTATAAAGACGAAAACTGTTTACATAGAAGCTGAATTCCTTCATTGGTCTAGTTAACCTGCGGCGGATGGAGCCTGCATTCAATTTAGCCCGGCCGGCACAAATATTGGCCCTGGTAGTGCGGACGCTGAATGCTAAGGACTTGAGTTCCGCACTCACACTGGGACCCCGCACAGCTAACGATAATTATATCCAATTACGGGAATCCCCATTCCGAATTCTATTTGAACAAGCCACCCTGCCTCCTTCATTCTCTCCTCAGTGTATTATCCGCCATGGTTAGGTACTGTATGCCTGAAACTGTATACTGTACAAAAGCTATATTAAAATTAATTATATGATTTTGAATTATTTCATTCGTTTTACAGTATAATTTAAATTATTTTTAGAAGGATAATTTACATTAAAAAAAAATTTATAAAGTAGATTAGTTTAGAAAAAGAAATTAGTTGTCTGTAGTTAATTTACTTAAATCCATATAGATATCGGCTATACAAATATACAGGAGTTCGAGTACTTCAATGAGAAATAATAATCCGGGAATCACTCTGATGGATCACAAAACAGACATTCCCCGCAAACGTAATGCAATAGTAATATATACGTTATATTTCACAGGAATGACTATTTCGATCAATATTTCATTGTAATTAAACATGTACACAATTGATTCTATTTTGGCAGTAAATCACATGGGGTTCGCTTTGTAGGATTGAGCATAACAAATGACAAAAAATGCTAGAAACAGAATTCAAGTTATGTGGAGGTATTAAGTATTATGAAAGGCATGGAGGATAGTAGAACCCTTTACTATTATCCTCAATGCTTTTCACGCCAAGTAATTCAGTATTTCATTAAATTCCCTTACTGTTGAACACTTTTATTGACAGTTATGAATAACTATTCAAAGTTAGAACAAATAAATTTTGTATAGTTTCACCTAGCATAATCTATACTATTATATAAAAGGACAAGCGATTTTTCGTTTGTGATCACTAACCGCGTAAAATACCAAACCAATCTCTACCAAAATTTGACTATATCATCTTTATAGTTTCAGGGTGGTTTAGAAATAATAAAATCTACTGATATTCTATTAATATGTTATTAAAAAAAAGAAAACAAGTGGATATTTGTAAAGTTAAGAAATTGACCGATAGGTGATGACATGAGATTGACCTACATGAGAGGTTACAAAAGGATTAGGTTATATTGAGCTTGACATTTATAACAAAATTTGCTTATTTTCAATTAAATTATTATTAAAAAATCGACTGCGCCATTCAGCAACATCGGTCGCATTGCATTAAACCCATTATAACCAAATTTCAACTACATCATATTTATAGTTCCAGAAAGGCTTACAATAATAATAATAATTTAAATTACAGTATTGACTGCCATAAACGAGGTTTGCCACATTGTCGTATACGTTTTTGGTTAGAAATTAAAATCCCACCAAATGGATTGGAAAACAAATTATTTTTGCCTATATAAAATTATACTAAATCAAAATGTTGATTCTTTGCTTTTGGATATTTTGTGTAAAAATATGATCGATGGGTTTTTAGTTGTAAACACTGATAATGTAGCATATTATCGTAAGCTTCTTAATAGTCTCTGTCCATCAGGACTACCAACTCATAAATTTAAATTGAAAATTTCCGCACCACATATTTCCCTGATCCTTAGAAAATATCGATAGAAAAGATAATTCCTAAGCCCAAAAACCCACCTGAACTCCCATCCTCATACCGTCCAATATCACTTTCGCCTATTATGGGCAAAATCCTTGAAAAACTCATCCTGAAACGCCTGTATCCTATCCTAGATTCCAATCATATCATCCCAAACCACCAGTTTGATTTTCGAACTTCACACTCCTCTATCCAGCAATGTCATAGCGTGTTGGATGTGGCCTCCTCAGCGTTAGAGCGCGGAATGTACTGCACGGGAGCCTTTCTCGACGTAGAACAAGCTTTTGATCGAGTCTGGGACCCAGAACTGCTTTACAAGCTCCGCAAATTCCTTCACTTTCTTATTGTCCGTTCCTATCTCAGTGATAGTGAACCATAAATTTTCTTACTCTTCCCTCTTCACCCAATCTGCCGGTGTTACTCAAGGTTGTATCCTAGGCCACATCATCTACACGGTCTAAACAGCTGTCATCCCAACTCATCCTACCACTGTCCTCACCACTTACGCTGATGACACATGTGTATTATCAGTAAACAACGATCCCTTCATTGCCTCCCAAACACTCCAATCCCATATCCTAAACATTCTAGAATGGTGTCAAAAATGGAGAATCAAAATAAATCCGAACAAATCTCACCAAATAACCTTTACTCTTCGTCGTAAACCTACGATCTCCTGTCTTACAGTATCCTTTAATGATATTCCACTAATCCCAGTTGAACAGATCCGCTGCCTAGGACTCCACTTGGACGTCTTACTTGGAATCCACATACAAGACTAAAACGACAAGAAACAGCTCGTCGTTACAGACTGCTTCAACATTTACTAGACAAATCATCAAGGCTCCCAATTATTTACAAAATACTTGTTTGCATGACCGTGATTAGACTTATTTAGGCGTTCGGAGTTGAGCTTTTGGGCTCCACTAAACCATCCAATTCATCTCGTATCCAATTCTTACAATCCAAAATCCTTCGAAAAATCCTCAATGCTCCTTATTCTGTCACCAATAAACGTATCCAAAAAGATCTTGATGTTCCATATGTTGCTGATTTAGCCCAAACCAGATACCAATCCTTTCATAGTAAGCTCCATATCCACTCAAATCCACTAGTTTCTCAACTCTTCCCTCTCAATTCCCGATAATCCTCCGAGGCGTCTGAAAATAAGAGTTCTTGTGTAGATTTCTATTAAAGTGCTACTAATGAGTAGTTACTTTCAAGTTTAACCATGTTATTGTAAGCGTTTTTAACACATTTACTTAATGTATATTTGTACAGTTGTTGTTGTTGTTCTTGGGCGCTACAGTCCTTGCAGGACCTGGGCCTCTGCCACCATCCTTCTCCATTCCTCTCGGTCCTTCGCCGAGAGTTGTACAGTTGTACAGGGAGCCTTGTACAGTTGTAAATTTCAATAAATTGTAAATAAAAAAATAATGAAAGAAATTGAAAATTGGATTTCAAATTATGTTTTCAAGTGAATTTCAACCACCTAATTTGCGGAATGGAACCAGGTAAAAAATTACTGCTATGCGTGGAAATATCATTGAAGAAATAATGCTCAATTGGATACTTCAATACAAAATTTCTGTGATAAACTAATAACATTTCAATTATTAGTAGAAATTATTTAAGTTCTTTGCTTATGAGAATGGGCGAAGCCGCGACTGGGTATGCTAGTAAATAAATAAAAGGATGAGGATGCTATGAAAACTATAACTATTGAACTATTTTTAATTTATTTACAACTGCTATATGTGTGATTTCAAAATTTTGGTACAATTTAAATCACAAAGGTATTTTAAAAAATTGTAATAAACATGAAATTTTGATTTTAGTTTATATGATGAAGTACCTATTGTACCATATACATATATACAGCCGGACCATCAACATTTTTAAATGTTTTTACATTTTTTTTATTTAATGTTTATACGTGATACCCACCTACTTAGTTATAATGAAAGTTCAAGGAACATTATTTTTATTAAAACAATGTTTTTAATATACTCCTATTTTATTTAATACCTATGGTGATAGTCTTTATTTCGTAGCTTATTTATCATTCACAATCTATTTAGGTTTTATTGTTTAAAAGTTAATAGAACTGTCGTTATTATTTATATTATTTTAGTATTTTTAAAGTTTAGTTTGAAGGATTTAAAGGTTATTATTTATTTAATATATCTTGAAATATTGCAGATTATGTATGTCCACTTCACAGACTTACTTTAGTCATCTTAGAGAAACAATTTGTGAAAAAAAAAAGATCAATTTACATGCTTTATGTCGTGAACAATTTTTTATTTATTTTTTTTTTAATTGAAATTGTCCCGAAATATTGAAATCACCCATATCAAATTTACTGGAAGGAAATATTTTAATCACTGTATTTTTAACAATCAAAATGTAATATTGTTCCATAATTTAAGTATTAATACCCTCTTAATAATGAGGGTGCATTTCAAAGTTCTGATGGAGATAACACGAAACGGCGAGGGCTGGGAAGGAATTCCAAAGGGGAAGGATAAAAGCTGAGTGAAGTTGCTAAGAGTGAAGAATTTCAAAAGCTGAGGGCTTTTGAGAGCCCCGGCCTCAGAAGAGTTTTTCTCACTGATTACATCTCTTTCTGGCCCTGTTGCTCGGCAACTCGCTCTCGTCCACTCCACATCTTCACCCTTTACCATTTAACGATTTATACACACTCTCATCGTTTGTTTTTCGTAAACAGCCATGTATATAGTTTGTTATAAGGAATAGTATTTTTTGTTGCTGATAGTATAACAAAAAAATAAGTAAAGTTAATTAAAAAAAAACAAAAACGATTTCAAGATAAACCTACACGTTAAAAGTTAAAATAAAAAGTGAAAAAAAATATTTTCATTACTTCAAAACAAAGATCATTAAAGGACAATCAACGAAATTATCGATGCTTTAACTATTCGCAATATATTGTCAGTTTTTTTAAAGTCGGTGCCAGCCAAAAGAAGCGTTTAATCCTGCCTTTACAACAAACTTCCTGCACTTTACTATTATCAGCATTCATTCGATTTTTAGAAATTAGTAAAGAAATATTCATACTAAAATTATAGAAAGAATAGTTCAATAAATTTGAAATTTACTGTTAAATTTCCTTAATTACTATATTTTAAAGTAAACTAGAAAGTTCCCAACAACCATAATTCCTGGAATGTATTTTACAAGATAGGGTCAATAACTACGAGTAGTTGTACGGTTTGAAAAGAATGTTCTTCCTTTTTTTTTTTTGGCAATAAATAGTTTATTTTTTTAATTTGTAAGTTAGGGTGTCAATAACTGTCTGATTCACCCTAAATATAGATGCTACAGCAATTTGATTCGTTTGGATCGGTTTGGGAAAAATATTTTTTTTGTGGGTTTTGTAGAACTGGTGGAAGGCGTTTTACATCCAAGCCCGTTTATTCTTATGATTTCTTTCTTTATTATTTAATTTTTTAAAATTGTTATCCATATTATCTATTATTCACAAGAGTTTCCTAATAGTCCCTGTTGAAATGGGTTTCCAACTCATATAGTAAAATTGAAAATTGGTATCATACATACCAGGTTAAAATTAATGCTATACATGGGAATACCATTCAGGAATTATTGCTCAAAGCATATTTTAGGACTTATAACTATCTCAGTTATTTACTTATGAAAGAAGGCGAAGCCGCGATTGTGAATTATAGTATTGTATATATGTATGTCCATTACGGACATTTCGTCGTCATGACTACCGAGACTAATGTTTACAATATTATAGCCTTCTGGTAGAAATCATTAATTTTTTTATTTAATTAAAAAAAAAAATTAAACATTTTATTTTATTCTGTTCCTTATATATAAAATATTTTAGATGTTTCATTTTTTTATAACTATGTGATCAATGAAAAGAAATTTTTAAATGCGATAAATTATGAACTGTGCCAAATCATGTAATTTCCTTCCATAACAGGCATTAGCCAGATATATAGATAGCACGCCCCAACGTCCCCCAAGCGTTGCAGATAGAGGGATGAGATCGATGGCCGATGTACCACAGTACCAGGAGTACAATGCACTAGTGACAGATGAGGTAATTAAAGCGGATCTAACAATGGACTAGGTTTGATTCGCCAGGAGTCGAAAGTTTGCTCGCCGCCAACAAAGCCTGCCAATCTGCCGCACCCGCCAGAGAAAACAATATGAATCCACCCCCATCTCCCCCTTCATACAAAGGGTTATCAAAATTTTTGCCGGACCATTGCTCCCTTTTTGTTGTATTTTCGTTCATCGTATCTCTCTGCCTTTTCCGACCGCCTACGGTAATTACTGTAAACTGATAGCGAACATTTTATGAATGTTATTTTTATTCGGTATTTTGTAAAACGTTTATACAGCTTGGAGTAGGAGTAACATTATAAAAAATTATCAATCTGCGTTATACTTCTATTTGGAGAGATAATATTAATCACTTGGTAATTTTTATATGAAATATCCATTTTTATTTTTTCAGAAATTCAAAGTGGGATCGGAGGACTTCTTGTTTACTAAGTTATTGATTACAGATTATAATAATCCGTTAATAATCCTCTCTGTTTTGAAAACATTTACTATCACTCCAATTAATGGCACATTGTTTAGTATGCTATCAAATATGACCATGGAAACAGGTAATTTCAGAGACATTTTTTCATGAGTTTAAATTTGGACACTCGGCAAGAATCATTTAGTAAGAGGGAAGGATTTTCCAATCTCTAATGCTTTCCACGCCAAGCATTTTAATATCTCTCTGAATTTATTTATTGTAATAAATTCGATTGACACATGTGAATAAAGGTTCAAATTAGGGGGAAAAAGTGAACAAAACAATTGTATTTTTTTTAATTGTCTATAGTTTATTTAGTTACAATTAGGTATACCATACGGGACTACGATAATTATGAAAGTTTAATAAAAATAATTTTTAGAAAAAAACAAAACCGACTTATCGCAATTCGACACATCAAGATTTGACTATATATATATTTAAATTATTTTTCCTGAAACAGAATGTGTTTATAGTGGAAGGTTATATAACACTGATTAATTATTAATTGTTTTTTTCTAAAAAAGCGTTGAGTTGATTTGAATAAAATCTTTATAGGATCACCTCTGAAGCATGACTTACCGATTAATAATTATTGACGGAGTAGTCGGGTAACGAAATAAAAACAATAACAAAAAAACAGACGAATTGAGAATCTCTTTTTTTAAATAGATTGAAAATACTAGTATTTCAATCAAAAACACTAATCACGAATCACCCTGGTTAATCAAAAACCACACACTTTGTTCATATTTGTATGTTTCCATTATAAACAGGTATATTTACAACTGATTTTTATATTTTGAGTAATATCCCCTGTGTTTTTTATATTAGTATTGCTTAAAAAACAAAAGGAAAAAAAAATATTGTTCGTATTTTGACATGTCTTTTGGCTGGGTGGTCTATATTTTTCTTGTGTAAGGTTTATTTCACTCTCAATTTTGTAACGTTTTTTTACACTCAAAAATGTAACAATTTGAAACACCCTAGCACCAACAGAGTTTTTTATTTTGTATTTTCTAGATAATTTAGTTATTATTGATGGCATGGATTCTATTCTATCTTTTGGCTAGGATTCTATAGTTTTCTTGTATAACTCTTTTTTCTTTTTACTCAAAAATGTAACATATTTTCTCCCTTTAGCTCTGTTTTTGTTTACTGAAAAGCAACATTTTTTATTTAACTAATACCCAGCAAATAAAATTATAAATTTAGAATAAATATTATTGTTTTGAATATTTTAGATATAATCATGCAGGTAGAGAGAGAAAAATACAATGACTGTATATGTTAACGACAAAAGGGCCAGGATAAATTTAATTACCAATAAAGGTGAGGGAAGAGGGAGAAGGGGAATGTCCCTCGGGAACAGACCCCGGCCCCCAAATCCCTGAGCATTAGAGCAAATCCTCAGCTCCAATGCTGTTTGTCCCCCATAAAAAAGGGAAAAATATTTTCCCCTATCCTGCTTGGGATTCTCATTTTGTTTATTTCTTATCTAAGCCAATCTCTCGGCTTTATAATTGCATCTAGCTGTTTTAACGATACATAAATGATAATAAATTGATGAATAAAAACAATATTAAAAATTAATAATACAATTATAGAAGGTCTGAATTTAAACAGTAAAAAATATCATGAATAAAACACTAATACTTTTTAATCTATACTATTATACAGGGTGACTAGAAAATAGATGCGGAGCCGGTAGGGAGAGACAGGCTAATCTGAGTTAATTTTACTAGTAGAACTACTGTTCGAAAATTAGCCATTTTCGAGTTAGACTAATTTTTAAGAATTTTATATGATTAACTAAATTAACTTATATAATTTAGAATTATTTATATAATTAATGTCCTTCATACGTTAAACAAGTCATAAAACGTAAAAATTGGGTGTTATATCTGATTTTTTTTTTTTTTTTTTTTTTTTTGGTTTACGATTTATACTCACTCAAGTTTATATTATTAACGTTATTTCATGCAGTAAGCTTCAAAATAGTTCAATTTTTGTTTTAAAAAATCTTCGTTCATCTCAAAAAGCGCCATTCTGCAATTTCGTTTACAATACTAAATCGACTGAAACCATCTATACCAAATTTTAATAATTTTTACTGTTGGTAATGGTACGATGGTTTAGCAATAATAAAAATTTAAATGTGTAATGTTGAGTGGCAGAAACCAGGTTTGCCAAACTGTCATGTACTGTGTGTGAAAATATTATTCATGGATTTTAGTTATTAGTAGTTTAACAAGAGTTTGTTAATAGTTCCTGTCCATCTGAATCACCAACTCTTACATTTAAATAAAATGTTCTAATTTTGCGAAGAAGCCTCGAAGGGGAATGCTTGTTTACAATATTTATACTACATATTTTGAGATAACTAATTCATATGTTTATTAAATGTGTTACTTGCATATAAATAAATACCCCTTAACTGTTTTGCATTCTTAATAAATAAAAAATTCTAAAGCCTCTTATCGGGAGTAAGTTTGGGTAAGAGATAATTGCTCAGGTTTTTCCTCAAGTTTCGAAAAGCCGACTTACCCAAAAAAAAAAAAAAAGTGCAGAACATCGCCTTTTTTAAATTTTTTTACACGATTAATTGCTATTATACTTTAAAAAAAACAAACAATAGATTGTCGTTTAATGCCAAAAAACGACAATTTAGTGTTGTTTTTTTTCTGGCGATCCTCAGTAGAGTCAGAACTCCCTATATATAAATGTAAATGTTGAATCGAAGGTATTTGTGGAGTGTTCCAAACATTGGTACATTTATATAATATTGATTAAACTTAAAGTTGAGTGCTCAACTCAATCGAAATCAAGCCTTACGAAGTGATTGGGCAACCCGGATATCACTGGCTCTGATCACAAAAAGCAGCTTTAAATGCTCACTTGTCCAGTTATAAGGCAAAATGGTACGAAAATCAGAAACCTATTGTAACATATTTTTGACAAATTATCTGCTACCCTTTATATTATCTTTCACTTCATCATCCATTTAAATATTTTTTAAATTACCTGGGCCATACCTCTCTCTACCATTCTGTAAAAGTTAGCCGTTTTAAGGTAACTTTAGTAAGCACTTGACGTATTTTAATCTACTTTCCTCAAAAAATTCCCAGTATTCACTAACTCCAACCACAGCTGAGTAAAGAAGTGTGCTTTCCAATGGGGGTAGTTGAGATTCAGTTGTGGATTTGCATGTTTAAATAATATAAGTAACCACTGCGTTTGCGGAAGTATGCTTCGTAATATTAGTGGCGGTAGTAAAATTAATTGTTTATTTTGTAATATATTTAAATGTTTTAGCAATTGGAAAATCGTAGAAAGTAGGTTTATCTGATGAAAATTTTATCAATCTTACAATGCCTAATAAAATACTGATCCAGTTCATTTATTATTTGCAAGACACTTAATGGTCCAGCCAAGTATGTATTTATATGCATTAGAATGGACTGTTGTTAGTCTGAATAAAGAAAAAAATGTAAAAAGATATATTTTTAATTTGATACAGCAAATTGTATTAATCTTTGTTGTTGAGAATTTTATCTATTATTTTAATTTAATTTAATTTTTTTTGTTGTGTTTACCAAATAATTTGGTTTTTATTAAACCAGGATAGTTTTTATTTTATCAAAAAGATATTTTTTTGTGCTTGCCAATCTAATTTAGATAAACAATAACATTAGAAAAAATTATAGGCTTGAAAACACAGATAAATGATTTTCAGCTGGCCAGTTAACAGTAATTTTTTTTTCTATTTTCACATAACTCTTTTGATTTCTTTTTAAATAGCATTTAATCTCAATAAGTTTATAACTTATTTTCTATTTTATTTATCATTATATATTCATTTCATGGTTCCACCATTTCCATAGCAAAATAGCTTGGTATACTTTAGAGAAAGCATTTGTTTTATTTCCACTTTATTTTATTTTTTTATTTTTTTTGATATCCCACTATTTTCCACTGTGTTTTATCTCGTAACAATTTCCGTAACACGAGCGGTACAACACCCGGCTTTTTTTATCCTTTTTTGTTCAAATTCCATTTTAAATATATTAAATTAAATGTTTTGACCATTCTAAATTTGAAATTAAATATATATGTACAGTATATTACCTTAGAAAATAATATTTTTGAAAATATGTTTATCTTCGAAAATAATAAAAACTAATTTATAACTAGATAAATTTTTATTCACTATAATACAGTTAAATATAATTATTTGCATGTATGAAATGGTTGTTTTAACAAACATTTATTGCAAAAAAAAATTTTTTTTAGGACTGATTTTGGCAAATTAACTGTAAAAATCCCCAAGCTCTTTTCCTACATAATTTCCATCACTTCCCTCACAATTGGTTTATGTATCATAATCAGTAACTTTCTCTATTTCCTCTTGACTCAAAACCAAATTTTGATTTGATATTTTGGTCCTTTTTTTTCTTGTCTACATCCTGCAAAGCATGAGGAAAATCTTCCAATTTTATAGGTTTCCACTAAACGAAAACATTCTTAAAAAAACGAAAAAATTAAAAAAAAAATTACTGGTGGCATAAATAAAAACCTAATAAAGATAAACACTTTTAGCTCCAGAAAATTGGCTTTTTAGTATGCACATCCGTTGTTATTTACAGAAAAATTAATTTTTCAGCATTCTGATAAGAGACATGATAACACTATTCAATATTTTATCAAGGCCCGAGCTGAAGAACGTTATCTACAACACTCTGATCGTTTACACGACGATTAGAGGCGACCACCGCGAAATATTCAACACGTTATCATTTCCTTCAGTATACAAACACCAAGTTTTCCGTGCTGTCCGGCCCCTGTAATATTTATGTTCCTTCACACCATTTCGTAGATAAATGTTTAATGGACCTTCGTGGAAGGTGCAAATAATACAAGGAACCTAAGGAAGGGCTTGATGATTAGGTAATTATGTAAATATTTAAGGGCGGGCCAGGCAGGTACGGGCAGACTCGGAAAGGGCTAATAATAAAAAAAAATTATAATTAACAGAAGGCTCACCCTTTTGTTGAACAGGTAAAATAAATATTTAAAGTCCCCAGCGGAAACAGAAACTGAATATTTAAAATGCCGTAGAGGTCAGTTTTCTGAAACGTATACTTATTTGATTAAAAAGAGAAAAAAAGTCAATGTTATATTATATTTAATATGAAGACTATTAATTTTTTATGCAAGATGATCCGAAATAAATAAGATAAACAATTAAATCTACAGATGATGAACTTTGACAATTTGAAAATTATTCGGAACTGAGATTCTTTTTTATTTTTAGAATGGAAGACCATTGAATTATTTCTGAATTTACTATCATCAGAAATATGGAAATATTGCTTTCAATACATATTATGAGTCTGATATAAATAAAGTAAACATGAATCACCTTTTTTATAAACAAGTTAGATAATTACAAATTATACATACATATATTTTCGTGACTTTTATTATTAGATGTTTAATATGGAGGTTCAGTCAATTAAGTTCCTTTTGTTTATTTATCAAGGCCCGAAATGTTATCTATAATAAATTAATGTTCTTACCCTCATCACATTTAGGCTTGTGAGCAAGTGGAGGCAGAGTTAGATTTAGTATGTAGTTAAAGGTTCTCTTAAGTTTTGGTCCTTTAAGAGCAAAATACTTGTTCCACAAGAGTATTTTGTTTAGGATGTAACCAACAATCAATCGTATATAAGGTCTTAGGTATTTTAATTCTATTTTTTTAATCAATATAGTAGTTGTTCATTGGGGTTTTAGAGCGTAAAACATCTAGGTCATCAACGCTCAGTAAGAATAAAATTATAACGAAAAACAAAATTGAAACGAAAAAACGTTACCTTAATTTGAAGATCCCTCCAATCAAGACATAACGGAGCCGGAGGCACGAAGGTAAGGCGCCAGGAGGCCACAAGGGACTTACCAATATAATTTATATTGTTTAAAATTTAAAAATAATAAGAAAGAAAATAAGGGCTATGATAACCAGTAGCAGTTTTTTAAAAACTAAAATCCAATATACATAGATAAAACATTAGACATATTTCTTTGGTTTGTATTAGTTATATGTTTGATTTATGGTTATTTTATTATAAATGAATTAATAAGCTGGAATTTTGCGTCTTATTATTATATACCCTTATATTTTATTTTAATATTTGATTCACTGTTCGTCCTGTTTTCCCGTAAATTTAGCCATTGTAATCACAGTCACAATATTAAACTAGCGTTAGAATACACAAAAACACTGGGCATGGACCAAAAAGAATACCTAATATGCTTTGAGTCACTTTCAGCTCTCAAATCTTTCAGTTTTAGCAACAAAAACCATGGCGTAAAAAACAAAATTGTATCTGAAATAGCCATCTTAATTGATTCCAATTCGAAACTCAAAATTATTAGCTTTAAGTGGATTCCGGGACATTCAGTTATAGAAGCTAATGAACAAAGCAGATTTAGCAGGCAAAGAAGCGAGTTATCTCTTTCCATTACACTTAATCCCTATCCCTTTACCAGAACTCAAATCCTTTTTAAAACATCAAGTTAATATAGTTTGGCATGAAAAATGGCATGGAACCGACAACAATAACTAACCAAAAAACAAGGCATTTAAGACTACGAATTGGATATTCAAAATTGACCCACAGTTATTTTTTAGAAGATAAGCCACCTTTTCAGTCCTTGGTCAGTTCGTTAAAGTCTAAACTTTAGATAAATTTTGTAAATTCAGCTCTTTATTTGTTGTACAAGTCATATTCTGTCACAGGCCAATTTTCACCTTTGAAAAACAGAGTCATAATTAGTTTGGATCTTTGTCTGTCATATAATAAGCAGTCGTAAATTATATGTTTAAATGTATGTTCCGTCCGTCATATGTACATATGTTACTATTTATTAAATTAAACCTTTTTAGATATGCTTTAGTTTGTCCATGTTCTGTTAAGACCTGTGTCAGTTTGTAATGTGTGGTTATGAGTATGTTGAAATTAATTTTGGTTGGTGGTTTTAAAAGTCGCATTATATATTTTTCAATATGTTGTGTCCATTTTAGTTTTTTGTCGAATAGCACGCCCAAAAAGGTCAGTGTTTCCGTTCTTTCGATTCTCTCTTTGTCTATGTGCAGGTTTAGGTCCGGTATATTTCTTTTTCTGCTAAAAATGATATATTTACATTTCAATGTGTTTAGATTCAATTTGTTATTTTTTGTCCAATCTGATATTTTTTGTAGTGCTGAATTTGCGGGTTCTGGTAAGTTTTTAAAACATCGCCCTCTGATTAAAAGAAGTATATCATCGGCATAACTTAGTAATTTAATTTCGTTCGGTAAATTTAGATCAAATATTGTATTTATTAGAATATTCCATAAAATGGGCGAAATTCCTGATTCTAGTGGCGTCCCTATTGTCAACTATTTTGAGTAAGTTAATGTATATGTTTTTAGTAGTAGGCGTCTATTATCGAGAAAACGTTTAATTACTAAGTATAGGTCTTGAGGACAGTTATATTGTTTCAAGTTATAAAGGATAGCAGGTCACCAAGCATTGTCAAATGCTCCTTTAATATCTAGACTAATAACTAACAGTTGGTCTTTTTTGTCTAAAGCATCAGTAATATGCAAATTTAGGAATTGCAATGCATTTAGTGTACCTGTCCTTGGTAAAAAGGCAAATTGTTGCTTATTTATTATATTATTTTAAAGAAGAAAATGGACGAGTCTGTTTTTAATAATGCTATCCATAATTTTGCTCATGATTGGAAGCATGCTGATAGGTCTTAGCTTATCACTTGATGGCTTTGGTATTAAAACTAAGTCCAATTTTCCAATTGTCAGGAATTTCTTTTCTTTGATAAAATAATTTATAAACGTTTAGGAGTAATTTTGGCATTATTTCAAAAAATGTTTGGAAAATTGTTGGTGTGATTCCATCATAACCAGAATATTTTTTGTTTTTCAGTAGTTTTACTGCGTTACAAATTTTTTGATTTTCTATCGGTAATTCAACAGGAGGTTTTAAAACATTTGATCTTGTTATTTTATTCTCGTAATTGTCTGATTTATTCGTTAATTAGATCATTCATGATATGTTTCAATGTTTCGTGTACGTCATTCGTGTAATTGTTATCAGTTGTTATAACAATTATAACATTATAACCGTTATAACCCATGGTTTTGCATTGTTACAATATGTTTTCCTAGTATCAAGTTTTGATTGTTTAATTTGGTTTTGATAGGTGTGTTTAGTGGCCTAGTAATTGTTTTTGGCTGCATTTCTAAGTTCTTGGTTATCTTTAATTTTTTGATATTCTTTTCTAAGTTTTTAAGTCGTTTTATGTATATTTGTCAGTTCTTGTTCCACCAGGGTACCTGCTTGTACTGCTTATTGTTATGTCTTCTGTTTGAGATTTTGAATGGCATATTTAATGCTTTAATAATTGCTGAGGTCAACTTTCGAGAGATTACATTTGTATTCATATCTTTAAGTATATTAATATTATTTTCTTGCAGTTCATCGATGGTGTAGGGTTCATTGGAGCACGGTAGAAATTGTTTTTTAAGATGATAATTTAAATTACTTTCAAAATTATTCCAGTCCGCGTTTGCAGTGATGTATTTTCTAGTTTCTGTCAATTTGACTAAATTAATATTATTTTGGATTTCGAAGAAGATAAAATTGTGGTCGGTAAGGTTTTTGATACGCCCAGAGGCTTTTATATTTGTTATTGTCAAATCCATATTGCTTTTACCTCGATGTCCTTCAAAAGTAGTCAAATCTGATTTTACATTCATTATTAAGAAATTATTGGTAGTGAGAAATTCCTCTAAAGAAGTTCCCCTTTTATTAGTGATTTTGCCATACCTTACTTTAGATCTACAATTTGTATCGATGCCAACAATGATCTGATAATTTTTAAAGCAATCGAAGAGTTCATTAAGTTTATTTAAATCGATGTTTACATCTCTATTTTTATCGAAATAACAGCTTGCAATAATATATTTATCATTCCCAATTATAACCTCCATTACGACCCTATCGTTGTTGGAAAATTGAGTTATCATACAGCCGTCAAGGTTAGGGTTAATTAACACTATACCTGCGCGCAGAGTTGGGCAAAAAGTACTTTAAGTACAATTACACAAGTACAGTTACAGTAATTGGAAAGTACTTGCAACTACAAGTACATCTGTACTTGTACTTGCCAGTTCATAAGTATTTTTACTAACAAGTACTTGTACTTAAAAGCTTCCAAGTACAAGTACAGTACTTAAAAAAAGTAATTGTGACGGTGAATACTATCTAGTATTTGTAATTGTACTTACCCAGCCACAACTACAGTTACTCTGCTTTGAAACAACTCAATTGATATCTGAAAAATTTGAAAAGGTGATATGGTCACACTTTTTACTATTGGTGAAAAATCACTAAATCAATTTCGAATTTTTGAGGTGGTGGGGGAGGTGGGCTTAAATTTTTTTTTAGGGGAAGGGGGGTAATACGGATATAAAAACCGCGCCCGATTTTCGTAAAACTTAATATCGGAGTTAAATACATATATACCAACACTATTAGTGTGGAACGCCACAGAATTAATTTTGGGGGGGGGGGGGTGAATCAAACATAAAAATTTTTTCGTAAAATTTAATATTGCAGTTACATACATATATACCAACACTATTAGTGTAGAATATTTGAATGTTTATAATATAATCATCGAATGTTTGAAATACCTTATAACCTTTATATCCTGTAATAAGCTTGTTACGAGTATATGAGTACGGTTCTTGAAGAAGAATTATATTTAATTTTTGTAGTGAAATTATTTGCTGCATTACGTTTTTGAAGTGTTTTAAGTGCATTATATTAATTTGTAAAAAATTAAGATTTATGTTGTTAGAGTGAGTCATTTAAAGAAGTAAAAGTACATGAAATAACTTTACAGATTTTAGTTGTCTTGTCCTTTTTCTGATTATCTACGAGTATATGTATTAGATATAAAATGTGGTTGTTGGTAAATAATGTGATCAGTTAACTTACTCTGTCTGTACCACGTAATCAGTCCTGTCTATTTGTCTTTGGAGCTCGAGAAGGTAGGAAGGGCAGGTGAGGTCCAGCGCCGAGTAGTTGCAGTTCCTCTTCTTGTGGAGGTCTTTCTCCTTCAGCGAGCTGTTGTACCGCAGGCTGTTGGTGCAGCGTCGCCCTTCAGCTTTACTCTGCACAGAGCGGACAGGACTTCTTCTGATGGCATTCCTCAAAGCTGTGGTAAAATTGTGAACATGTAAAACATTTTCTTATCCGATGATAGTCGTCAATCTCAACCACTTGACATCCAAGAAAAATTCTTTTGTGTCTCAAAAATTCTCGATTTAGAGGACTTACTTCTAATACCGCATGCCTTGATCTTTTCTTTTTATTATCTAATATTGTGACTACTCTAATGTCATCTTTTAAAGGTGGTGTTCCTTCAGTTTGATTATACAAATATTCAAGAAAATTAGAAGAGGTTATATTTTCTTCTATATTCTTGACTATTAGCCTTAGGTTTTTCTTTTCCAATCTAACTAATTATATAGTTGGGCTATTAGAAATTTCTTTTTCAATTTTTTTAAAATCATCACGATTGTCCGAATGAAGGAGTACCGAACCTGATATTGTTTTAGATGTTTTGGTAAGAGTTAGTTTTAATGTTCTTGGGTTAATTAAAGTCTTAAATGTTTTTTCAGTTTCTTCAATATTACTATTTTCTTCGATTGGTTTTATAATGGCCTTGAAACGGGGTTTGATTTTTGATTTATTAATCTTATTTTTAACTACTTCATTATAGGGAATCTTATGAATTTGAATTTTAAGGTTAGATGATGTTCGGTTTATTTCTGGGGAGTTAGATTTCAAATTTATATTACTACTTACATCATAGTTTTCTAATATTTCAATCGTTTGTACGACTCTTTCTTTTAAATCTTTCCTTAGTGTGGGAAATTCTCCAACAGCTTTCAAAACTTCATGGGCTGATTTAGAGCTTGCGCTTGGTCAGCCATCTTGATAACATATATAAATATATATATATATATATATTCACAACCACATTATTCACTTTTTGAAAGAAACAAATCTGTACAAGGACTTATAGTTCTCAACCTGAGTATGGTGCTTCTAACCAAATGTGGTCGTGCACGGCACCAGAAAGTAAATAAATAAACATCTCCTGGATAATGGGACGTAATATGGAATCGTAAAATAATATGAACGTATTCCTTTATCTTCATTATTAATATATTTTTTGAAAAAGACTTACGTTATGTCTTCTTCAGTCCATTCTACGCGTTCATTCCCCATTGGCTTTATGAACCCCTATTGTAGACCATAGTACAAAATGCCTAGCCACTGGCCAATTTGCGGGCGGGAAATTCAATTAGCCGCCGATTTAATGATAGAGGCGATATCGAACGGACTGTTTGCTAGTTCCAAATTAGCTTATTGGCGGCTCTTTGTGGCTCCAACGTCAACAGCATTATCGCTGCCTACAGAATGCCTCCATCCCCTCTCTCATAAATTAATGTTTTAGTTAGTCTCTTCACATATTTTCCTTTGTGGTTTCTTTCTACTTCGTTAGATTGGATCATTATTTTCTAAAGGAACGTTATAGTACGCCGCCTTCTTTCAGGAACAAGTCCCCCTGCAATAACATTCGTATCGAACGCTAACAAGAAATAGTAGATGTTGCAATGCTAAGAAGTGTTGCTACTTGAACTCGAAATTAGGTAATAAACATTGTTTTACAATCTGTAAAAGTTAGGAATAATGAATTAATCCTCTAGAAGTAATTCTGGAAGTCATTATCCAGCAACATCTAATCGAATCCCTGTACAACAGGTTATTTTTTTTTTTCAGTGAGAGATAATAAATTATTGGATCTATTATCTATAATATTTATGCCAGTATTTGTTTTTTTTTTAAGCACCTTTTTTGTTTGAAGGTTATGTAGAACTGCTAGTTTGTGCTACACACCTATGAGATGGTCACTTCAAATTTGCAATTTATTTTTAATTTATTCATTTTTTACTTTATACTATTTTTTTCTTCACTATTTTTTATTTGACTATTTTTTACTTTATTCTTATTTTTTTAACTGAATTATTGTATTTTTAGTTTATTATTATTTGTTCTTTGTTTGTTGCCTGCAATATATATTTGTTTACGTTAATCTATTCTTTAACTTTACCATTCTTTTTACTTTATTAATCTTTTTTACTTTATTTATCCATTTCCTACGTTATTCCTTTTACTTTTTTTTTCTATTATATTTTATGTTTTTTATTTTTTTACTTTTATCTATTCATTGCTTACGTTATTATTTTTACTTATTTATTTCTCCCACATTTTTTTTTTTAGTTTGCAGTTGTTGTTTTTTTGCTTCCTTTTTTCCTATGCTTTATTTATTTATTTATTTATTCCTTTATTTTTTTCACCTTTAGTTTTACATATTTTAATAATTGATTCAAAGTCACCCATATTGCCATTGAGTGATGTAACTTGTAATTTTTGTTAAATATAAGTTTCTTTTTTTGTTTCTTTTGATTACTTCAAAGGCGGTGGATATGATTTGAGCTTTCCAAAAAATATAACATAACACCAGTAGTTTAGCACTATGAAGATTTGACAATATGTCAGTGGCAGTTGAGAAGTGTATTTTGTGTTATGAATAAATTATTTTACTAACGGAGGGGTTTCGTTAACACAGAAATTCGATATTTGAGGCATAGAATTCCAAGTCCAATTTAAGTTCCAGATTTTTTATTTTAATGATTTTCCACTCTATTATCTTTAGGAGGAAGGTTTTCTCCCAAAAGTAGTTAAGTCACATTCGAAGTCCTGTTCCTTATCCAGCCTTACCTTTACCTTTATCGACCAGCAGTGAAAATGTTTCAAAAGTTAGCTTGGTAAGGTTTGGAATTCTACGCCTTATTTCTTCCGACAAATATTTATATTAATGCAACATTAATTTATATATGATCACAAAATTAATTTTAGATCGAGGGTCTTGAAAGCGATACTATAATTAAGCGATATTATAATTAAGATTTTCTGCAAGCACCAGCAGCAGATTGTAAAACGAATATCTCTCAAGCAAAACAACCTCTTGTCAATCACATATTAAGGTACTTTTGGCTATGTAGCTAGAGAGTTCTGTGATTTTAGTTGTTAAGTTGCCCTTTAGCATGCATATTTTTTTAATATTCATTTATTTTTTGAATAATATATCTACTTGGGACTCTATTAACAGATGAGGTTTGGACCGAGATGGGCTCGAATAACCAAATCCTCGGTTAATCGAGCCCCCCAAAAAGAAAAGGAAACACATAAAAAAATAACGTAGGACAATTAATAAATAATGATAATAAAAAATAAATAAATATACTTTTAAATTTAAAAAAAAACAATATTTATTATGTATGCAATAATGATGTATATATAGTAGCGTTATTAAATTTGTAAATCAAAAAGTTTGTGACTTGAAAAATCATGTTTTTCATTTTTAAGCAACGGAATTCACTAAAAACAACCAAATCTAACTATGTTGCATATGTTTTGCTTCAAGATAAGTGTCATTCAAATCCCAGCAAACCCTTCAGAAATTATTAATGAGGATTATTTTCCTATTAGTACATACTCCCTATACTCTAGTCTTCCTGTAATATTGCTTGGACAATGGTATCCTTATACCATTTATGGGAATCAGATGTATAGGAAAAAATAAATTATAATGCGATTTAAAATGAAATAATAAAAAAGAAGGTTTGGTGGATTCAGACACGGTTACTCCAGTCCTGAAAGTAAATATATAGGAGTGTAACATTCTTATTTTCAACTAACTCATTAGAACTTTGAAACAATCCTTAGTTTACCTTTGACATCTCTTTCTCAAATCTATAACAGAAATATAGCTGCCAATTTAGACGTATTCCAGTAGCGTTGCGCTTTGAGAGTGGTGTATTGCTGGTGTAAAGGGTGTAGCAAACTCCATCAGAGTCAATCAGCTCCATCAATATTTGTCCTGGAGGTCCTGGAGAGAAAGAAAACAACCGCTGGGAGCATAGAATACTAACCCGGAACACTAAAGGCACAAGACACCTTTCTTCAAGACGGTGATGTCATGCGGAATAGTAGCTCGGCATCTAGCTCCTTCAGCTAGGCGTCTTACAGTGGTTCAGAATAGCAATCTTGCGCAACCAATATCATTTTCTTGGTAAAGATAAACTTTTATTAACAAATTTATCTTTTATATTATATTTTATATTAGAAAGACATATTGGGTCAAACAAAAATATTTTAGTTTTCAGTAAGTACAATAATATTCTAACGAATCTAAAGAGGAATTAATTCCTGATTGTTTATACAGCCTGGAAAACAAAATTTATCCTTTGGTTACTTTTTATTCGGATTTTATTTTATTTTAATATTGGTCTTAAAACAGCCAATAAGCCAGATTTCAGTCTTTATGAGCGAAACATATTGATGTCTAATTTAATACTCATTAACATTTATTCTCACGTTGGCGATATTGATAATTTGGTAAGTTAGATTAATCATTTCATTAATGTAATTATAACAATGTCTTCTGTATCTAAAAAGTTGCTTCCCTAAAAAAGAATAATAATAATAATATTAATAAAATATAAATATTTATTTATTTTTTAAATTATGGAAAGTGTATTGACTTCTGTACCTCGGAGGTACAGAAAACTCCATAACTTTACAGGAGAGCAGTTTGAGTCGGTTTTATTTTTTAAAGATTTCGTTTCCTTAACTGTCTATTGTATTTATATGTACGAAATGAATCACTCAGGCTAGAATAGGTTGGTAACCCGTTCTTCCTGCCCTAATTGGAGTACATAGGGTGTTATGCTCTCCCACCACAAAAAATACCTATACCTCCAAGGTACTGAACTAATTTCCATTAGAAAGTTCATTCAAAGAATGATTATTCAAGAAAATGTTAACAACATATCGTTTATTTCTTTTTGCCTTTGACGGGTTTCTGCATTTTTCTGGTTAACTAGTTAAGACATCATAGCTAATATTTTTTTTTTTATTCATACGAATATAACACTATACGCTTGGGAGGCGTAGTGACGTACTGAAAAGTTAATAAATAACCACGATTTTGAATACCACTCACCAAAGTCTAGTACTCTATTCACATTAAGTCGTTTATGTTATCATTGGAATAATTTCGTTGAAGCTTTCTCAAGATCAGTTATAATGTACTTTTCAAAACATACCACGCCTCTGAGGCGTAGAGTGTGCTTTTAACTTAAATTCTTACATGCTTCTTGAGAGTAAATTGTTGCTGAATCACATGACAAATGTTTAATGTTTCTATCATCTCTTCAAGATTACTTAAGATGTCATGAAAGAAAACAAATTAAAAAAAAAAGTTATGACAAAGCAGGAAAAAAAAAATCTGTTTATTAAAAATAAGGTTTGTACGCTTCGGAGTGTCTGATTTTTAATTAAAAATAAAGCTTTAACAACTCGAAAAGAAAATTCTGCGAAAAATACTTGGTCCCCAGATAACTTCTAATGGCACTAGGAAGGATAGGAAAAATGAGGAACTCTACTAGTAAGCTACCAAAATCACGGACACTATGAGAAAGCGGAGATGACGTTCTATGGATGCCTACTAAGGATGGATGAATTGAATGACAGAATGACCAAAATAATCTGCAACTAATAGGGTATAGTGTTAAAATACACTTCTGAATGGGTGGATGAGGAGGGAATTACTCTAAGGATGGTCCACAAGAGAAAAGCAGAAGCGATCGTATAAAGAGGTTCTGAGAGGAGAAGAGAAGAAAAGAAAAAAGTCTTGAGCTCTTTGTGGTCCATAGTTGGCTAAAATCAGCTTTAAAATATAAATAAAATAATAGTAGTACTAAAATAAAATAAAACTGGACGTACATGAAATCAACTCTAGGGAAACATTTTACTTTTTTGAAAACCAAACCAATTCGTACTGTTGGAAAAACTCCATTTAATATATTATGACCAGAATGGCTCGCTATAAAGGTAGGTTTTAGAATGTGAAATTATAAATATGTCTAAAATATTTATACGCTTATTGAAATCAATGTATATTTTTTGTTTCTTATGGCAATCAGTGAGTGTACTTAACTTTACGCTTGCTTTCGTATTTGCTAATTGTAATTTGTGACCAATATAAACAATGTTATCGGTCATTAGAAACATCCTTGCTCCGGTAAACTAATATAAATAAAATTAATATTTTTTTATTATTTTTAATGCATTTCACTTTTTAAATAAAAAAGATCAAGAGATATTATTGGAATTTATATATAAATAGGGGGCTTCAATATTTAGGTTTTCTTTTTACATCCACCCGAGAGGCGTATAGTGTTACTAACAAAGTTAAAATCGAGAGTGTTATCCGCAAGGTTAAAGAAAAGACAAAAATCGTATTTGTAATAGAGAATCAGGTTATTAAGATATTTTTATTGATAAATTCAGCTATTTCATTATCGTTTTTAAAATATCATATTTGTTCTAGCTACATGATTTCGGTTAAAAAGTAACGTTTTGGGGAAGTAAAGCGGTTCATTCGATCATTATTTACTGACAAGGATTCATGGCTGACATCTAACTTTCCTGTTCACATTAATAAATTAATTTTTATTGTAATTTAATCATATATTTTTTAATAAAAACAATGTAGGGCCGAATCGCTAACAGTCCAGAGTTGTAAATGAAGACGAAAATTGTGGAAGCACAAACGATTCCGTGATTGAAGAGGGGGATCGGAACGATATTATTAGAACGGTAGAGGAGGGTTGGAGGTTCATTATAATATTTTCCGACTGATCCATTAAATTCGACCATTAGGCCATCACCAGGTTCTGATTTCTTAATTACAATTATCCAGGCAGTGATTAAACACCTTTTTTGTACTCATTAATGAAGTATATCTCAAAGGCTGTGGCTTGATGAGTATTATCCTGTTACAGTAACTTCAGACTTTAGGTCACAATTTTTTTCTATTTTAAAGACGTTCCATCAATTAAATTAATAAATAAAATAATGCCCTCAACGATAAATTATTTTGGAGGTTTTTGGCTAGTCGTAATTCTTTTATATACGAATATACACTTAAATCAAAACATAATTTCAGAAGAAGATATTATCGATAGAAAGGAAATTCGTAAAAAAATTAAAATTGTGAAACAGATAAAAAAAAATTACAACTTAAAAGAAACAGACAGAAGAAAGAAGAAAGCATTACAGTGAATTGATGAACAGTTTTTGAGACAAAAAGACAAAAGCGAAAAAAATGTGAAAATTCTGTTTGGTTCTGATTCTCACGTTCTCTATAAGGGGAATGATCGAAAATAATAATAATAATAATAATATATATATATATATATATATATATATATATATATATATATATATATATATCGTTATATTTTCTTGACTGTTAATATTAGATGTTTAATAAGGTTCTTGAGGTTCAGTCAATAAAATTATTATGGCAACGTTTCAAGACTATAATGTTCTCTTAATCATGCCAATGTTACTGGTGTTTATTGCTATTAGTTATCTACTTCCAAATTGTAACAAGTACCCTTATAAGGTATACTATAGACGCGTCGCCAAAATAAGTTGTTTTTTTATTGAGTGAACCTCAAGAGCATTATTAAACATATATATATATATATATATATATATATATATATATATATATATATATATATATATATATATATATATATATATATATATGTGTGTGTGTGTATATACTACTAAGTTGCCTATTGAATAAATCACATGAACATCAATGATAATGATGTTGTAAATTAATTAGTATCAAAAATATTTTCACATTTTGTATACTATGTATCATAAAGAACACACAATTATTTCGTGATAGTAGTGCTGTATTTTATTATGACAAAAATAATACTTAAGCACAATACCAAATATAATTTTTTTGGTTATTTTTTTAAACAAATTAAAAAAAAAATAGTAATAATGAAATTTAAATAATGCATAAAACCCATAAAACGCCATTAAATCCAAATTAATAAATTTGATTAACATACACGACATATACATTAATGCAGACACAATAACATATGCAGTCGATACTGCAATGCTGACTAGACATTCAGACATCAATCAAGGTTCACTCTTTTCAAAAAAACTAAAAAAAATGACAAGACTGGTTCAAAAAATGGAAAATTAAACTTAATATCAACATATTAAAACACATTACTTTAACACTTTGACATGATACCTGTCCTTTCTCTTACCAAATTTACTTAATTAAAGTTTCAAATGATCAGACTAACTTTGTTCAATATTTAAGACTACTTTTTGAAAGGAGGATGACATGGGGCAACAGGTGAAACAGAAACGCCAAAGCCTTAACACAAAGACAGACTTTAATATCTGCTTATTCATAAACGGTCGACAATGAACATTATACAATGCCTAATTCTTACACATCTTAAAACCACTTTGGATGTATGCCTCATAAATTTATAGAACAGCAAAAAAATAAACTTCCAAAAAAAATATAAAGACACATTGCGCAATCATCCTTTTAGGTCAATAACACAGTATTGCATACAGACTTAAGCATTGTAAAATATCGTATCCAGATATCATACAAAAGATTTCAAAACAAACTCAACGGCGATGTTAAGTGTTTACAACAGTTATTCTAATTGACTATTAAAATTTTGATTTAATAGTAAATATCTTCCATTCGTTCATTATGATAGACATGTATGATTTTCCTTCTTCTTGAAGAAAGCTCTCAGATGCTGCAGAGCTTTTTAAAAAAACTGATTCAGATGACGTTTTACACGAAAAGATTCTAGTATCTTCTTAGTTTTTCCTTTCATTTTTAAAAAATCATCGAGTACAGGGGGTAAACATAAGAGGGAATAAGTATTATTATTGATTGATATTAATAAATTTATAAATGACGAATTAAAAATTTACAGTTGTTGTACTCTACTAAAACCTTTTAATAAACACTGAAGATGGAAGTTTGCACTGATATTTCTCTGGTATTTCTTTTGATAGTACATTAGCTCTAGCTCAAAAGCTAGCATACTATGGAGAAAAATCTACATATAACATTTACACAATTAGGCATCATAAAATTATCGCCCAACATCATTATCGATCGGTTCCAAGGGATCCACTTTGAATCATCGATTCTGGATATCGACTCTTTTTTCAGGAATTGGTGAAATCGGGAATCGACTTTTGGAATTACCACATCTCTAAATCCCAAGTTAAATTCTTAATGGACCACCATTGTTCATTGACGGTCATATTTTTCATTGTTAGAATAAATTTTCAGTTTTTGTTCTTGGACAATGTCATTTTTTTATTTGAAGGTTACATACTTAACATTTTGTTGAAAATTTTATTCACCTAATTGCTATAATTAAAAAGTATTACTAAAATATATTATTTTTTCTAGGTTTATACATTTTCTATTTATTTTTTATTGCATCTGATTGAAAATTTATGTTGCCCAATCCAACCCGGGACTAATGGTCTAGCTAAAAAGTTCAAACCGATTTTTTATTAATACATATTTTTTCATATTAATTGGATAGTAAAGTAAGAAATACAGAATTCCACTCTTGTCACACCTGTTAACCCAGAAATCATAAAATTCGAATCTTGGAAAACGTTTAATATTTCAAAATATTACTTTAAATTTTGTGGCTAGAAAAGTTTTAACAAAATTAATAACTTTTGAATTATTTAAATGTTTAACTTTTAATTTTTTTTAAATAGCAACATAGAAGTAGTTGGTAGTTCATTAAACAATTTCACATGTCATTCTATTTATATTAATCTCGGACTTCAGTTCCCTTATAATTAATTTAGCAAAAGTTATTATTTCATAAAATCATCATCCATACACCATTTTTTGTAAATGTCTCAAGCACTATCTTTTCTCATTAGTTAAAAAACAACAATTCAAGCGACAGATGGCTCCCCTACCATAAAAAACAAACAAAACCGGATTGAAAACCAATTGATCCACGACCGGCGGCTAAGGGTGGAGATGATAAATTAATATTTAGACTGCGTTGATGGTTTGTATCTAACACTTTCCGGAGCTGGTGACTGATATTCAACCGTGGACCATTTGTTACAATATATGTCTACCATCAACAGCAGGCGTAATACCCCTTAGCCTGTAGTCATCTCCCCGCGTCCCTTCTCTCGAGGGGCTGGGAACTTAAGCCTGATAAGTTTCATATCGGTTAAAGGAGAGAAGGAATTTGAAAAATTATTTAAATTCATGTGGTGAATCATAATTAGAAATGAAATAATTATAGAACGCTTTCCAAAAAAAAAAAATATCTACTAGAATTTAATCGGATATAGTTAATAAGAAAATATGTATTGGAAGAACGATTACATATCGTCGTATAAGTCATGAGAACAAGTAACTGAAATCGGAAAAAAGTTTTAAAAAAATAATTTTCTTGAGAGATATAGGTTAATATAAGAACGCTAAACAATCTTTAAATCATTAAAATATATATTCTATAAAAGAATTTTTGCAACTTTTTACCATAGAATTTAAATTAATAAATTTCTTTATAGTAATAATATCATTAGTATCATAGTAAAGTTTTTAATATTATAATTATTGACGTTAGAGATCCCTTTGGGATTTCTGCGTAGAATCACCTGTGGTTTATGTTAATGGTGATTTTAGCTAAAATTATATTGTTTTTTTCAATAGATATGTTAATTAAATTTGCGAATATACTCTTCAACGAATTAGAATCAGTTTCTGTTGTTAATTTGATAATAAATGAAGAAAGGCAAGGTCATATTCCTTTTTATATGATTGATTTTGCAGTGCGAGCAGTAGGCTTATAGCAGGAAAATCATTTAGATACCTTAAACTTTATATATTGCCTTTATATTATCGTCTTTAAGAATTCACTTGATTCTCATAAGTTATTGTTTTTATAAATTTTTTATACTCTTTGCAATATTGTCATATATTTTTCTTTGTTTTGAGGTGAATACGTCTTTAAATTTGCTACCATACGGGGCAATAAAAAAAACCTTATGATAACAAAATCGGGAGATACAGTTTGGTGTCGTAGTCTCGAATCTATCATTTACATCCAAAATTAAATTATACCACTGGATAGCTGAAGGATTAAAAAATTCAGTACGATAAGCGAAAACAGTTACGGATCTAGCGCGGTGGAAGGCAATTTTTGCGCAAAAGCCGCAATTTCGAGGTTACTTTGCTGTGTATCAAGATTCGCTCTTAGTAAAACATTTGACTCGGAGAAGCAACACTATATGACCGAATCAAGCAATGCCGAAAACGTAAAAGTTCCTGATCAGTATTTTATACTTATAACCGCCATTAATGCACAAAGCTTTAATGGCTCAAAGTAATAGAGAACATTGACACTTCGGAAATTTATTTGGAAATGAAAGATGCAAAACCTGTTGATGTCTGTCTAGTAAACGTAAAGGCCAATGACATCTTCAAATTCGTACTCGGGTGTGTTCATATCCACCCGGGCAAAACGTTAGCAGAAATTGAACTCTTTATGTTACGATCGTTGTTCAAATATTCCTTATATCTTACTACACCACAAAACCGCTCATTGCCCAACTTCATGCTTAGCGAGTTCAATTTGTCTTATATTGAAGCTTCTCCAACAACATTAGGTAATCCCTTTATTGATTTAACTTTTACCAGAAATCTCGATGTACGTTTTATGTTATTTGTGTCGTACTTTTCGTATCACAGACCTATAATTAATGAAGTTATATTGTACCACAATAATTATTTGTTTCCTTGGTTTTATCCTAAATACATAAATACAAATATTTTATTTAAAAAATATAACCCGTTACATAAACTTATTCAAGTACAACGCACAGCCGTGTCCATGACACAGCCACCTCCCCCACCCCTTTTTTTTCTTTTTATTCTAGTAAATTTAATTTTAACTGCTTTGTATCGCGTACTGCAAATAACGAATAGACCCCTAGCGAACTAGGAATACTACCTATTAAAACGATAAGTGAAGAAACTCGGATAAAGATAAATAGTTTCATTTTGGAATAGAAGTTTTGCAAGATTAATTTCTAAGGAATGATTCCGATATGAATTATTGGGTTCCTTTGTAAGTTATGTATTTATAAATCAAATATACTGAGCTATGAACCGGAAGACGGAAGGGTGCAAGGGACCAATAAAGATCTAATAAGACACTTGATGAGTCAGGATACGGAGTGAAGATGTCGACGTGTGCACCCTCACACATGGCACTCTTCGGAAAGTCCTCCTCAGCCAATAAGTGCGCACTTACCCGGGGCTTATTGTCTCATTGTTTGTCGGGGCCTTCCACTCCACAACGGCCCAACCCAGGGGCCCTAATATGGAGAGTAGGCCAATATTCTAGTCCTGGAGAGAGGGAGTTCAGGAGTATCAGAAAAATATCATAAAGGTTAGTGAATTATTAGCTATTAGTTTGTCTGGAAATTGATGCAAGATTTCATTTGACGGAGTATTTCTTTGTGTACATTTCTGGACTATGTAATATAGTTCGTCGCCTAATTTCTTTATACGAGCTTAAATCAGATCGGAACGGAGCCTAAACAACAGGAAGTATAAGTGAGTATATTAAGTTTTTAGCCTCGACGACAAAGGAGGAAGTGGAAGGACCTCGTCTAGATTTTATGTACCCTGAGCACCCGAAAATGCTTATAACCTCATGTACCCACTCTTACTTATAAAATATGTCTTAGCAGCTAAACTCACCCCCTAGTTTAGCTAAACACTAAAGTTTACATAATATAAAAACCGAATGATGCTTTTTTCGAAGAAGTCGAAGATGTTCCAGAAGTGGAAACACTTCGCTCAACACTAAACCTACTGACATTTCATGTGTACATATTTCTATGAGAATTTCTTGGTAAAAAACAATAATAAGAGAGGAGAGGATATTAAAAAAAAACAAAAAAAAAATACTTTTGGCATATATTCTTACGTTGTAAAATATAAAAAAAAGTAATGAATGTTGTGTCCAAGAACATCTACCAACAAGTCCAAAAAGGGTCATTTGACCCGTCACGGTAGGTTTAGTGTTAATTAAGGTTAAACGCATTTTTTTTTTCCAGAGAAAGTGACAACTCTGAACATCCAATATCTGTAATAAGTCAGGATTAAGATTGAGATATTTCCATATCTCATTAAATACCATAATTCTGCAATGATTATGAAGATGATGATGAGTATTTGAAATTTCGTAAGATCATAGCTGAGAGAAAGACTATACTATGTTACAATGTTTATTTTATCAATTGCTTTAGGACTGATATGCGTTTTAGCGAATTCTACTGGGTGAGTATCTCTTAGTGTAAAAAAAAAAAACTAGATTAAACTAGATTAAAAATGTAGCAAAATGCCGCAGATCTCACCTTTCTATTCCAGTCTGTTACAGAAATACGATAAATCAAAGACTTTTTTGAGGAAACCACGTTTTTTTCCATAAAAGCTGTAATATCTCTATTTTGTTTATATTTTTCAAATGTTTACCACATTTTCAGATTTAGCATTAAATTTTCTATAATATCAAAGTACCTGTAACCTTGAACTTTACAAACTTGGGATCTAAAGAACAGCTTGATCTTCACCATATATGGGGAAGTCACAATGTCTTAATTACTTCAACGCTCACTGTTTTTAGAAAAAACTATTGACCAAACTGCAAATCTCTCAAAAACTTGAAAATTTAATGTGCTTTCGAATGATATGTTAAACGTAATGATTTTGTTTCGATTTGATGGAGAAATTTACTTTTGAAACCGAAAAAACATGTTTTCATTTGGCATACAAATCAGTTACTTGTGTAAATAAAACATTATGAAAATCCCTTAATGGAAATGTGCATTTTAAACATAATAAACTCTTCATTGGAATAAAAAGCAATGAAAAAAATTATTGTTTCATAGAAAATAAAGGAAAACTGTTAATAAAGCGACACCTGGGCAGAGGATCTTTTTTTATTACATTTATTTATTTATAATTATTATTTAGAATTTATTTTATTAGATTTTCAATGTAATGTTTAAAATCCAATGATTATGAACATATACCTCAATGTTGCCATTAACTTCTGAATGCAGATTGTGTTGAAGAATACTACATTTTGAGGTGAATTATACTGGTAGATGAGTCTGTTTTTACAGGGGAAGGCATTTCTACGTATCCATGAATATCGTTGGTTTATATTTGTATTGCTTTCGAATAATGTGAAGGAGCACCATGGTGTTGGAAAATCGTATTTTGCCGAACTTCAGGTGGAATATCGTAATGTAGTTGTGGTAGGATATTTTGTAACAAATTTTAGTAACCTCATCATTCAATATGTTGCGCAAACTATGATTTTTCAACACTATTCGAAAAAAAAAAAAAGATGAATAAACCAAAGATACCCCACATGGAACGGTGGAAATGCCTTCCCCTGTAAAAACAGACTCATCTACCCATAAATTCACCGCAAAAAGTGGTATACTTTAATATCATCTGCATTCAGAATCGAACGGCAAAATCGATAGAATTTTGATCGATAGAACAGAACCGAAGGTCTATGTTCATTATCATTAGATTTTAAACATTGCCTTGAAAATCTAATAACATAAATCCTAAATAATAATTATAAATAAATAAATGCAATAACAAAAGATCCTCTGCCCAGGTGTCGCTTTATTGACAGTTTTCCTTTATTTTCTATTAAACAATAATTTTTTTTATTGCTTCTTATTCCAATGAAGAGTTTATTATGTTTAAAATGCACATTTCCATTAAGGGATTGTCATAATGTTTTATTTACACAAGTAACTGATTTGTATGCCAAATGAGAACACCATGTTTTTTCGGTTTCAAAAGTAAATTTCTCCATTAAATCAAAACAAAATCATTACGTTTAACACATCATTCGAAAGCTTATTAAATTTGCAAGTTTTTGTGAGATTGGACGTATTGTGGAAAAGTTTTTCGAAAAACAGTGAGCGTTGAAGTAATATAAGACATTGTAACTTCCCTAAATAGGTGAAGATCAAGCTGTTCTTTTGATACTAAGTTTGTAAAATTCAAGGTTACAAGTACTCAGCTATTATTGAAAATTTAATACTTAATCCGAAAATGTGGTCAACATTTGAAAAATATTTAAACAAAATGGAGATATTACAGTTTTTATGGGAAAAAAATGTGATTTCCTCAAAAAAGTCTTTGATTTATTGTATATCTGCAACGGATTGGAATAGAAAGATAAGATCTGCGGCATTTTGCTACATTTTTGATCTAGTTTCACCCAATGTTTTTTTTACACTAAGAGATATTCACCCTGTATATCCGTAAGGGGAGGAATAACCTTGTCAAAGGTTCTATTTTACAAACTATTTGATTATGCCAAATCAATGTAAGAAATCGCTAAAGATCGGATGTAAAAATTGCGTATTTTCACATGGTAGGGATGATAGGAGGCGTCGGATTTCAAAAAGGAACAAGTGCGAATCGTAAAACCTTTCAATAGACATATAAAACGGCATAGCTAGAATGATTTCAATAATTTGCAGACTATGATACAAACACTTGTAATTCATGAGTTTCTATAAAAAAAAAACAAACTTTAATTTGTAAAATTCTTATCTTCAAAGGTACAAAGGGACCTATGGACTTATAGATGGAATTTTTGTTGTCAAGTTCAAAATATTCGAAGTTTTCTTTTTCATAGGTCAAAAGCTACCTATGTCTATGCTATGGGTTTTTCAACCTTTTTGGAAATGGTCAATTGCAAATCTTTTAGCTTTTACAAATGAAGCGTAAAATTCCAAAACAATCAAAGTCCAATTTCCAGATTATTTTTATTAAATAGTTTTTTTCTACTATTATATCTATGGATGTTTTATCAAAAAATAAGTTAAATCAAATTGGAAAAGGCCATTAAAAAAATTTAATCTGACTTTTACCTTTATCTCCAGCTGTGGAAAAAAAAAAAAAAAAAAAAAATGCCACTGGTTAGGAGGTTTCAATACCTTACATTATAATAGCATTCAGTTCGTAATTTGTTTCGTAATTAGAACAGATTTTTGTTACAAAAAATGGGTTCATCCCATTTTGAAAGTTGACTCCTCATGTATTATATCAAAAACATTACCGGTCATTAAGACCGCTGGTTGAAGCAAAGCATCCTAAGGAAGAACCTTAACTAAAACATTCAGTGGCATTCGACTATTTCAGTTTTTATGCTTTTCTTTAAAAAAACATTCAGTACATGTACTCCTTATAAGTACTGTGTTTTATTAA
The DNA here is from genome assembly GCA_003667255.2 of Euschistus heros. Classification (NCBI taxonomy): domain Eukaryota; kingdom Metazoa; phylum Arthropoda; class Insecta; order Hemiptera; family Pentatomidae; genus Euschistus; species Euschistus heros. The sequence goes on along the minus strand of RCWM02000428.1, from coordinate 823,349 downwards.
TTAATTCATTTTATTTGTTTTATTCATTCATTTGATAAATAAGATTTTGGGCCTAAATGAGCAATATTTAATAAAAAGTACATACACTAATTTCCTGTTGATTTTAAATAATAAGAATAATGATAATTTATAAAAAGTACTTACTTTTTAGTTGGTGTATCATCTTGTTTAGTTGTACATATAATTGACCGTGAAAGAAACAGTCCAAATATCTACTAAAACATTTCTGTATGTCTGGCATTGCGATTTTTTTTTTTTTTATAGCTAGAGAAACTTTAATTGACGAACATAATATTTTGAATTGAATTGGTAGATCAGTAGAAATAATTGAGATTTTAGAAATAAATAAGATTTCTCCAGTCGCTGTACAGTGAGAATTCTAGGCTCAATGATATTTCCACGCACATATGCGATTTTTAACCTAGTATCATTGCACAGATGGTAGACGTACACATGGTAGAAGTTTAAAAATATTAAGTTTATTGTTGACACGTATTAATCGATTTCAAAATTCACTGGGATCCACAGGTTGTACCATATATTTATTAATTTTTAATAACAATTAAATTGAAAATAAGTAAATTTTATAATAATTTTCAAGCTCTAAATACACACAGTACCATTATAACCTCTGTTGTAGAATGGCGCCCGCCCCCTATCGGTCGAATTTCTAATTTCTAATATTATTATTGCTAAGCCTTCCTAGATGTATGAAGATGATGTAATTAACATTTGGTGTAGATTAGTTCAGTAGTTTTCGTGATTAGTGATCACAAACGAAAAATGGATTGTACTTTTATATAATAAATTGTTAGACGATCACATATTTGTCAAATAATATTTATGGTTTATTATTTATTTCAGATAAAATAGATAGTTAAAATATGCAGCACCGTAAAGAATAGATTTTTTTTTTGTCAACGTAAATGATTCTGTATCTGAAAAGACAGTGGGGTGACGCTGTCCACTCCATCGGTGGAACAGAGACGGAGAACAAAAACTACCCCGATGATTTACAAGCTGGCAGAGAAGCGGTAGCAGAACATGGAAGTGGGGGAGGCTCAATGGTCCCTGTAGATTTATGCACTGCCCGTTATCGTCCCCTGTTCTGCGCCACTTCCGCCCGCCCGTTTTGGGTTGTGTAGGAGCGTTAGATGTTATGGTCTTCTTCTAGGGATCGGATATTGAATACTTAGCCAGCTGGGCTGTCAGTCGATGGAAATAGTGAACCGAGCGTGTGTGTATCACAAGATATATTTATATATCTTTGAGGTCTAATATCGATCAACAAGCGTTTTAATTTACAAAAGTATCCTAAAGCCTATCTTAAACCACGAACTAGAATTTAGGAGGACAAAAAAATATGAGGAAATCATATCCAATCCTTCCAATCCAAATCCCTGAGAATTATAACCAACGCACCTTATTATGTCCTCAACAAAACCTTGAAAAATGGGCTCAATTAGTGATGTGTTGGTACCAAAATGTTTCGATTATCGATAAAGGTTGTGATACCTCATTTAAAAATAAATTTATATTTCAAAACATAATCCAAGAATAATTTAAGAAATCAAACCAAATCAACTGAATAAACGATAATTCAAGAAACAAATTAGTAAATTGCAAGTAGTATTAATTATCCATAGCATATAATATATGTTAGCAATTGTAATTCAGTCCGTGAACAATAATAAGATTTGATTCACAAGTTATTATTTACGAAGATAAACATTTCAAGGTTTCATTTATTGATGAAAGAATAGGAACTGCTACTCAGCATTTGAGATGAACTATATTTGTTTGTTGATTGGATATTACGGTTCGAAAACTAGTATTTACCCGTAATAAAATGAAAAATAATCTTTATCCTTAAAGATATTGTTCCTTAATAGTACAAAAAGTATGAAAAAGAAATTATACCGTAAAAATCATTTTTCATCGTTTTCTAATAGTGGATCTTCAACACATTTTAAGTATAGCCTGCGGTTCCATGGGATTTGTTTTAAATTCTGTTTAAAGGAGATATGGTCATTAGGAGAAGAGTTTTGTATAATAATAACATAATTAAATATTACAAATATATTGTCAACGTCAATGGTATCTATCGGTTCCTAGGAGTCGACTTTGGATCATCGATTCCGAGTACTGATTATTTTCTCCAGAATAGATGTAACCAAGAATCGGAACATCCTCAACACTAATATACCTTTTGCCATAGAATCCATACTCATGAAAATTTCAAAAGTTCATCAAAAACTTTCCTTTCATCCAAATCCACTAGCTCAGTCTCTAACCGTCCCTATATAATCCTCCTCGCAGGTTAAAAAGGGGTTACAGCCTCGTGATCTAATATATAATAAAACTTGCTCTGTGTGACAGTGACATAGCGCTCTCACTTAGCTTCCACAGGATTTTTTTCTTCAACAGTGACGTAGCAAAAAGAGAAGCGCTGGGATCTCTTTGGGCCTGGCTGGTTTGGGGATCTCTAGGACGTGTGTATATTGTAAATCAAACATGATTTTATTTTTACCTTTTAATTCAATATTTTTTTTATTTTTATTGAAATTTACAACTATATTTACAATATAAACATACAATATATCAAGTAAATATAATGATAATGATGAAAATAACACGTCACTTGTTTTTAAAGCTACTAAACTACCTATTGGTAGCACTTAAACAGGTTCTATATAATGAATTACTATATTAGAAGGTCTCGAGGCCATCTTCGTTTCAGGCTCCTCAAAGGGTTATCTGGAATGGAATGAGAAGCAAGTTGTGACACTAATGGGTTTGAATGGTTGTGGAGTTTGCTCTGAAAGGATTGATAACTGGGTTGAAGTAAGATACGTAAGGTATACTAAGATGTTTGCGGATAAGTTTGTTTGTGACGAAGTAAGGAGCATTTAGGATTTTTCTAAAGATTTTGAATTGTAAGGATTGGATATGAGATGAACTGGATGGTTTAGTGGAGCCCAAAAGCTCAACTGCGTATGTCCAAATCGGTCTAATTACTGTTATATTAATGAGTATTTTGTAATTGATTGGAAGGTTTGAACGTTTGGCAAGTAAATGTTGAAGTAGTCGAAAACGACGGGCAGTTAGTCTTGTATGTGTATTACAAGTAAGACGTTTGTCGAATAGGAGTCCTAGGTAGCGGATCTGTTCAACGGGGATTAGTGGGACTTCATTAAAGGATACTGTAGGACAGGAAGTCGGTGGTTTACGACGAAGGGTAAAAGTTATTTGATGGGATTTATTTTGATTCTCCATTTCCGACTCCATTATTGAAGGTTTATGATATGGGATTGGAGTGTCTCTGAGGCAATAAAGGGATTATTGTTTACTGAAAACACACAAGTGTCATCAGCATGCGTGGTAAGGAGGGTGCTAGGATGCATCTGGATGTCAGCTGTATACACCGTTGAGGATTGGACCTAGGATAATTCCTTGAGGAACACCTGCTGATTGGGTAAAGACAGAGGAATAGGAAAAGTTATGATTAACTTTAAAAGTTCTATCACTGAGATAGGAGTGGATAATAAGGAATTATGTAGAAATTAGGAATTTACGGAGTTTGTAAAGCAGTCCCGGATGCCAGACTCGGTCAAAAGCTTGTTCCACAACGAGAAAGGCTTTATTTTAATATATTAATCCTAGTTTCGTTTTTACTATTATTCTTGTTTTTTTACATTTTTATATTCATTTTTTTCCTCTAGTTTGAAAGAGCACTATGGAAGATTTGAAACCTTACTATTTTTGGCCACCTGTTCATTCTTTTTTTCCTTCCAACAATCTCCATAAATCCTTGGTTCTTGAATAATTTTTTAATATCTTTTTGAGCTCAGTTTTTTTATGGCTTCGTTCTAGCCATTGGGTTTACTACCGCTAAATAATAATAGTAATAGTCAATTTACTTTTCGCCTTTCACATGCAGGATGATAAAAAATATGTTGAGAGGACAGGACGGGATAGAAGACTACGAGGACAAGAGATGCGAAGGCATGCACAAGTGGCTGCTCATTACTTGGGGCAGAGGCTGCTAATTGGAGAGGCGGGCTGGTCATTAAGAGCTCCCTGGAAAAAGAACTCCATCGGATCAAAGGGCTCTATCCTACTTGTACTCGCTTCTTTCATCTAACAACCTATTCTATAGCCTTAGTGAATAGTTGGAATGAATATTTTCTATTTATATAGCCAAGCTTTCCAAATAAACTAATTTTTATTAAGTTAAAAAATTTTAATTTATATGAATACAGCTACCTAAAGTATATATAAGTAACATGCCATATCCGCCATTCCGAGCATAAATTTAACAAATAATAAAGTTCTAATAGAATATTTAATTAAAGTACTAATAGAATATAACATTCCAAGAAAGTTATTAAGATTAATCCAGGTGACGCTGCGTAACTCTTATGCGAAAGCAATTGGCAACGCTAGTAAAAGTGGTGCATTTCCAATACAAGAAAGTGTATATTCTCTATCTGCCACTCTTTTTAATTTGGCATAACATAAAGTGGTGAATAGTATAAATGTACAGGGAATTGTAATTTATTCAAGTAGCCAAGTCTGCTACTTTGCATGACATATGTCTTGTAGCTAGAAATGTTCAAACCCTCACTGAAATGTGCAATAGTTTCAATATATTAGATACATTTGGTTACATTAATTAGCTCCCATATATATTTTTATTATATTTTTTTCTAACCGAGGTACCCGTATGAAGAATGGAGATTATATTTTTGATATCTGTACCGCTATCGGTCAGAATCTATTATTTATTAGCAAAAACCTTCTGGGCCACACACAGCATCTTTTGAGTTCAGGAAATAAAATATAAAACAAAGAAAAACTTGATAAAAAAGGTTTCTTGATTTTATAATCAAATGTTCATGACGGGAAATCAGCGCATAGAAAACAGCGATATTATATAGCATAAACATAATTTCTCACTTATTGGGAAAACAATGTATCAGGGATACGTCTATCTATATTCTCCTACTTTTCCCATTTTGCATTTAGGATTTAAAAGAATCAACCTCAGACTACTTCAACATTTACTAGACAAATGATCAAGGCTCCCAATTATTTACAAAATACTTGTTTGCATGACCGTGATTAGACTTATTTGGGCGTTCGGAGTTGAGCTTTTGGGCTTCACTAAACCATCCAATTCATCTCGTATCCAATCCTTACAACTAAATTTCTTTGAAAAATCGTAAATGCTCCTTACCTTGTCGCCAATAAAGTTATCCATAAAGATCTTAATGTTCCCTATGTTGCTGAGTTAACCCAAACCGAATCCTTTCATAGTAAACTCCATAACCACTCAAATCCACTAGTTTCTCAGCTTATTTTTTGAAGTACTTCTGATGAGTAGTTCTTTTCACGTTTTGACATGTTATTGTAATAGTTATCAACAAATTAACTTGATGTATATATTTGTGCAGTTGTGAATTTCAATAAATTGAAGTAAAATAAATGAATAAAAAACTTACTTCAATTAAAAATTAAATTAAATTAACAATCAATGATTATTTTAAATGACTAAAGTTGAGGAAAAAAAGAAGTTTTAAACGTGACTTTTTTCATTCAAACAAAATAGCTCCTAAAGGTTTAGTCCTAGCCAAAAGTGCTATGCAAACAATAAAATATTCTACATTAAATTTTTGATGAGGAAAATGGCGTCAAATTTTTGATTCCTGGAAGGACAAAAGAACTAGAGCGTGTCAAATAATAATTCCAAAACTTAACAAATGTAGGCAAAACATGATTTTTTTTTCAATTAAACCAATATAACTCCTAAACTGTAGGGCCTTGTCACAAACGTTATACAACAAACAATGTTTTACATTAAATTTTTTTCTATCGTCAAATTTTTTATCAGAGCAACACCAACTGAGCTAGAGCATTTCAAAAAAGCTCCAATATTTAAAAAAAATGTAAGTAAGCGTGACCTTATTTATTTAAAGCAATATAGCTCCTAAACGGTAAGGTCCAAGCGACAATTGTTATATAACAAAAAGTATTCTCCAATTAATTTCTGACTAGAAAACTCGTCAAGTTTTCGATCAGAGATAGTTTTGAATGTAAAAAAAAGTTACACCAAAAAAGTATAGACCCTCGCCTAAGACATATCCATGTAAAAAAAAAAAAAAAAAAAAAAAATGGTATGAGAGTACAAAATCAAAACATTAAATCTCTCCAAACAAGTCAAGAAAAGAAGAATCTAAAATTAGCAATTGTGCTTCTTTTTGAATGACGTATATGGTAATAACTGTAAATGATTATAATATAAATATATTTCAGCTAAAACTAATCATATTACTTAGATTCCTTCATGAAAAACATTATGAGATTCTTCTGCATGGGTACTAGGGGTTCTCATTTTAACATGGAGGCTTTCTTTTATTTCGTTCTCTATTTGTTGGACATCTTCCAGACTAAGGCCATACCAATCGTCAATCCAGCAGAACAGCTGGCGATGAAACCTCAAGAACAGTTTATGTTCTGTTTCATGAATAAAATTCTCAACTCGGTGTTGCAAACCGAACCATTTGAAATCTGCTCTGACCAGCTTATAGCAAGTCATTATTGGGTTAGTATTCCTGATCCAGTCATTTCTGAGAGGTCCCCTTTCAGTTTTAACGGACTTGAACAAAGAGGGATCATATCGTTTATCGTAGGTCGGGAATGGATCATTACCTATGTCGATTGTCACCACGCTCCTTCTTTCTAGTTCCTCTGGAGGAAGTAGATGCGCATTTTCGTTCTCGCCTCTTCCGTCCTCATGTATTGATTCTATAACAACGGAAAAGTTGTTCTTCATGTATCCCGGGTTTGTGACTACTGTCCTACAATAAGGAAAAGCATTCCAAGATTCCTCGTGTATATCCATAGAACTTTTGTCGAATAGTAGTCGAATGAAGGGAGGAATCTTACTTGCTAATCGGTATATCTTGTACGAGTGTTTTCCTGAATCGAACATGTTATTGAACAATGGAAAGCCGGTGAAATCTTCGTTTGCTATGAATTCAACACCTTCTCCATTATCCGTTTCCCTTCTGCTATATTCGGCTACACTGAACAGCTGACCAATTTTATATTCCTCCAATGTCAAAGGCAGAGGAATCCGATACTCCTTGATAATCATGACCTAGAAATAATTTAAAACTTATAAAAAATCAACGCATAGAATAGCTAAAGTAATATCTGTTATACAAATATTTAAATGATTTGGTTTAATTATACATTAATCAATCTTAATGTATAAACCGTGTAGAAAAGATATATCTATTTTTAAATACATACAGGCACCCAAAAGAATATTATTGAAAAAACAAAAAAATGAGAATTGCGAGAAGGATTATATTACAATGAAAAAAGGAGCTAAATCATTAGAACCTGCCTCCTAGTCAAGATTTAGTAAAATAATTAATTAATTTTAATTGAGAAGAGTTGCGCAACTAACCGCAACTACTCTCCCTGTATTAAACAATCAAACTACGTGTAACACCATAGCGTTCCCCAAAAAACGTATCGCTTTTGACCAATTAGGTCACCAGAAAACATATTCCAAGTTAAAAATTATGAAACAAAGCATGTTGGATTATCAATTATAATTCTGCCTACCACATTTAACAAAACTGCTTTCATGACTCGCATATTGTCACTAACTCGCATACTGTTTTTCTGTGTGTTTTTTTTTTTTTTTAGAGAAAAATAATTGTTTAGTTCCCATAAAAAAATAGGATATTGCAATGGTATATTCCTTAGGTTTCTAAAGAGAGCCACAGGCAGCAGTGTGGGACCATCGACCCTTCATGACTTATTAAAATTAATACAGTATTATTGAACGTAAAGGACATGGCGAGGAGAAGGTTTCACAACTAATGGAGCTCATTTTTTTTTTTTTTAGGCATGTGATGTATCTGTGACAAATTATAACTGTGACAAGCCAGGAAGAGCCAGCAAATGGAAGTTTACTGGTTGAACAAAGAGATTGCAAATCTTTGATGAGCATGCCTGCGTACTAGAAGAACAGGTCATTGTGCAGGGGTTCACGAAATTGACATCAGAAAATAGGAGCAGAAGTATGCAAATAAAACCCTGCTAAAAACAATTGAACAAAAGGTGTACGAAGATCCTTAGGGCAGGCCCTGAAATAAAGAAGTTATGGCTAGAATTAAAATATCTAGAGTGTCCCCCTCCAGCTCTCCAGAATTGTTGGTAAATATTGTTGCGCCTTTATTTCAGAGAAGACAAAAAAGGTTTTTTCGTAGCAGTCAGTTACAATATCAAAACCAAGTGCAAGTGATTACCCAGAAAGAACTAGACATAGCTTGCATTAAAATAAAGGAGCTCAAAAGCTTCAAATGCTCCGGCTGGAAATCTTGCTGGATGTGTATTATATACTTCTATATCAATAAAGAGGGCCTTCCTATCCATTGGAAGAAACAGCGCCTCGTCCTGCTGCCAAAGGGTAAAGCACCGCCCAACAATAATATACCTAGGACGTGTTGGGCACTACGCAACAGATACTGGAAAGAATTTAGAGCGGCAGAACCGCTATATACACTGAAGGAGCCGAAGGGCTATCTTACTATTTAGAAAGAGGATCTCGGCAATTGACGCAAACTATTGAAGTGATCAAATCCGCTTGAGAATCCACCCCACGGAAGATGCAGGAGAGGTGGCAAAAAGTACTGCGCAATAATAACGTTGGACATAAACAACCCATTAAATTTTACACGATAGGATTGCTTTCTGGAGGGATTAAAAAGGATGGACGTGTGATAATACCTTAGGAGTATTATCGAAAAATGATTCTCCGATAGAGTATTAAGGTATGATATAGATATTGGCCTAAAAACATATAAAGTTGCAGGTGGTGAATGATTAATTTGGGTTTTAAAGATGATCTCGATTTCTATTGAGCTATGATGTCTTGCGGAAAACGTCAAGAGGAAACACAATTTTATGCAAAATCCGCCTTTTGTTCTCATCTGTAGGTCTCCAGCTAGCTGGACATAAGACCGAAACAGTAGTCATCAAATGCTCTTTTTTTTTTATTATTTTTTTTTTTATAAATTTATTGAAATTTACAACTGTATAAAATATGTGCTGAATCAGAGAAGATTTATAAGTGAATTGGCAATTTAAAATTATATATTGTTTGTTAACATGGTTACCATGGTGACCAGCCAGATGTTTATGTATTTGATAAAAAGGAAAGTTTGAGTGAGTTGGTTATAATTTTCAATTTGGCCAGTTAAACATTGTTTTAATTTATTTTGCTATAGTTTCTAAGAATTTCTTGGCTGCTAGTACATCTTTTGGCGACCGTGACAGGACATATTAGAAATGGAGAAAGCCAAGAAATCAAGAACTGCAATTAGATCATATTTTATGAAACAATGTATTAAAATTAAAAAATTCCTCGAAAATCCGGAAAATGAAATGCAAGTACAATTTATATTCTCTCTACTTGAGAAAAAGTTTTCAGAATTGCAAGAGGTTGACCAAGAAATTTATAATTTTATGTTGGATCAAGAAAGTTTTAATGAAGACTTGCTAGAAACAGAATTAACAACTAGAGGTGAGTATGAGATGAAATATTATAATATTGGTTTTTTGATGAAAAGGTTAGGCAAACAACAGGATCATATTTCAGTTCATAGTAATAATGACGCCAGTAGTAGTAGTAGTAGTAGTAGTAGAAATCTAATAAGAAAATATAAACTACCTCTCATAGAACTGAAGAAATATGATGGAGACTTAAAAGGATGGTTACCATTTTGGTCTCAATTCAGTAAAATTCATGATGATTCTTCTTTAGATAATAGTGATAAGTATCAATATTTGATTCAATGTACGGTTAAAGACTCAAGAGCCTGGAATGTAGTCAACAGCTACCCACCTACAGGAGAAAATTATCCCAAAGTTATTGAAAGTTTAAAGTCACGCTTTGGGGAAGATAAATTATTGATTCAGGTTTATATCCGAGAACTAATTGCGCTGGTAGTTCAAAAATCAGTGAGCAGAGTAAGTATGAATTTAGCAAATTTGTATGATAGGTTAGAAAGGCAGTTGCGGTCATTAGAGACGCTAGGAGTTACATCAGATAAGTACGAGTGTATGTTATTTCCACTCGTAGAGTCATGCTTACCTGAAGAATTATTGAGAGTTTGGCAAAGAAAAAATGCTTTACAAAAGACAGATGAGGGTACTGCTATCAAAGATGGTAATTTGATGGGTTTGTTGGAATTTATCAAATCCGAAGTAGAATCTGAAGAAAAGATAACCTTAGCAATGTCTGGTTTTGGTTCTCATGACACTAAAAATAAAATAGCTGTTTTTCAGAGATACAAAAGGACCACCTCTCCGAAAGGCACGATACCAACTGCAACTTACATATTGGTTAATGAAGATAATTCAATTAAAACTAATAAGAAGATTTTTGGTAAGAAGAAATGTTTATTTTGTGACAGTAGAAATCACATGTCTTCAGGTTGTTTTAAGGCTAGAGATATGTCGTTAGAAGATAAGTTGGCAATGATAAAAGATAACAATTGTTGTTATGTTTGTTTTAAACATAACCATAAAGCAAAATTTTGTAGGTTAAGGCCAAAATGCATAGTTTGTAAAAAGGGCCACTTTCTTATTATGTGTTCAGAACTTCATAAGAAAGATGATTCTGATAAAACAACTACTACGTCTTTATCTGAAAGTGAAAAAATGGTCGAGACTGATAAAACCTTAACTGGCTTGGGTCAACTTAATTTTAAGGGAGTATTCCTTCAAACTTTAATTGTCAAAATAAGAGGCAAGAGCTATTACACAGCACACATGATCGTGAGGCAAGAGCTATTATTGATTCAGGCAGTCAACGATCATACTTATTAAAAAGTACTGCTTCAGAAATGGGTTACCAAGCAACAGAAGAACAGGTATTAGTTCATTCTCTCTTTGGCGGCAGTAGTACTGAGCAGTATAAACATATGGTTTATAAGATATATTTACAAAATTTAGAAGGTAACTACAGGTGTAATTTTGATGTTTTAGATCAGCCAATTATTTGTGAAAACATTACACATATAACGGAAGGGCCTTGGATTGATGAATTGGTTGCTGCTGGAGTAAAATTATCTGATGTCTGCGACAATAATAAACCTGTTGAAATACTGATTGGAGCGGACATTGCTGGGAAAATTCTAACGGGGAAAAGGCTAATATTAGAATGTGGACTAGTAGCCATGGAAACAGATTTAGGCTGGACTCAAATGGGTAAAGTTCCACAAATTGCTTGCAAAATGAATGCAGATATGTCTATTTTATCAATGTTTGTAAAAGAAGCAGATGTTTCTCAACTATGGGCATTAGATGCGATTGGAATAAGGGATGCCGCTGAAAGCAAATCGAAAGACCAGTTACATGCTGCTACGCAACATCATTTTGATAAATCTGTGTCTATAAATAATGAAAGGCGTTATAAGGTCCACCTACCTTGGAATGAGAGTAAAGTTTATCTTGCCAGTAATTATACATTGTCATTGAAACGATTGGAATTTACAGTTAAAAAACTTATATCTGAAGGTTATTATGACGATTATGATAAAGTATTTAAAGATTGGTTGGTGCAAGGAATCATTGAAGATGTTAGTGATTCTAGTGATCCTTACAGTGGCCATTTCTTACCCCATAGGCACATAATTAAAATTGGCAGTACAACTCCAGTAAGACCAGTTTTCGATGCTTCAGCCAAAGAGAAACATAAGCCCTCTTTAAATGACTGTCTAGATAAGGGACCAAATTTAGTTGAATTAATCCCAGAACTTTTACTTCGTTTCAGAAGATATGAGATTGGTGTCATATCAGATATCAAGCAAGCTTTCCTTCAGATTAGTATTTGTCAACAAGACCGCCAGTTTCTGAAATTTATTTGGAAAGATAAAAAAGGAAAAAGTATAGTTTTCCAACATTGCAGAGTCGTATTTGGTGTGACAACTAGCCCTTTCTTACTTACAGCTGTTATTAGACACCACCTTCAGTCATTAGTAGGTAGCAATAGTGAGTACATATCTGTTGCTAATAAATTAATGAAAAGTTTTTATGTTGATAACTGTGTGACGAGCAAAAGCAGAACTAGGCACCTTTGTAGTTGGGGCAACTGCGGTAATGAAACAAGTAAATTTTGATTTACGAGGATGGGTATATAGTTCTGGTGATTCGGAAAATCCAAAGCTAGTAAATGTGTTAGGACTAGTTTGGAATTCAGACAGTGACATGATTCATCTGTGTGAAAATTTCTTAAAAAGGCCGGAGGACGAAGTAATTACCAAGTGAGTAATTTTGAAAGTTGTAAATCGGATTTATGATCCAATAGGGTTTACATGTCCAGTTTCTTTAGAGCCCAAACTATTGTTACAATTATGAACGCAAATATGAATGGGATCAAGGGGTAGATTTAGATATTGAGAGGCGTTTTATGAGTTGGGCACACGCAATACCTCTTCTAGCAAACATTCAAATTCCTAGATGGGTACTAGGAGTATGCAATACAAACTATTGGAGTGTTCACGTTTTTTGTGATGCCAGTCAATTATCATATGCTACTGCCATATTTTTATGTTCAGAGAGTAATGGAGCTGTGAATGTTCAATTATTATCAGCAAAGAGTCGCATCGCACCATCAAAAAAGGGTATTTCAATCCCACGATTAGAACTTCTTGCAGCGCTAATAGGAGCCAGGCTACACGCTTTTATTATGAAGTCTTTGGAAGGGTATGAATTCAATTCTATATTTTGGAGCGACAGCAGTACTGTGTTGGCATGGATTCAGAGAGATGATCAATGGGCAACATTTGTAAAAAATAGAGTTGATGAGATACGTGCTCTCACATCGAAAGATCAATGGCATCATGTACCTGGGAATGTTAATCCAGCAGATCTTCCTTCTCGAGGGTGTTCAGTGAAACAGTTGGTGAACGAAAAATGGTGGGAGGGTCCAGACTGGCTCAAAAGGGGTCCCTGTGAATGGCCATCCACAATACCTCAGTTTGATGAAGATATTATCATTGAAGAAAGGAGTAAAACTTTAGTCACAACTATGTTTGGTCGTAGTGACGATACTGATTGGTACTACAAAAACCTCGCCAGGCATGAAAGTATCGTTCGTAGATTTGGTTGGGTTTATAGGTTTTATGAAAATAGCCTCAAACATGAAAAACGTGAGAGAATGTTGACAAGTGAGTTAACTACTCCAGAAATACAAACAACAAGACTGTTTAACAGATGAAAATAGTAAAAAAATTATAGACTTATGTCCTTTTAAGGATCGAGATGGTAATATTAGGACTAAATCTAAAATCTCTTCAAAAGAAGATACCTTTGATTTTCGAAATCCAATAATTTTATTTGGTAATCACCCAGTGGTGCAAAGATTGGTTATAGAAGTTCATCAAGAATACCATTTAGGAGTCCAAGCGTTATTAGCATCACTTAGAGAAAGATTTTGGATCATTGGTGGACGAAGACTGATTAGGTCAGTAGTACGTAAATGCGTTACATGTAGAAGACAGATAGCTAAGAGACTTGAAGCAGAAGCATCAGCGTTACCAGTAGACCGAGTGAAGGAAGCAGCAGTTTTTGAGATTACGGGTGTTGATGCTGCTGGTCCATTGTATCTCAAACCGAAGAAGAAAATTTGGATTTGTGTTTTCGTTTGCGCTGTATATCGAGCCATTCATTTAGAGTTATTAAGAGCAATGACAACAGAATCCTTCTTGCAAACCCTTAGACGCTTTATTGCACGAAGAGGACGTCCAAGGGTCATTTATAGTGACAACGGTACAAACTTTGTTGGTGCTTCGAATGCAATGAGTTTTGTGGATAATTCTAAATTATCTCGTAACATTTCATTTAATAGAATCGAGTGGAAATTCATGCCGGTCTCATCCCCATGGTGGGGTGGATGGTGGGAGCGGATGATTGGTATATTAAAACGATTATTGCGAAAAATATTAGGAAATGCTTGTTTGACTTTCGAGGAACTTTATACTACCTTATGTGATTGTGAATCAGTTATCAACTCGCGACCCATAACATATGTGCCAGACGACCCTGCGGATTTAGTGCCTATCACGCCCTCTATGTTTATTCAAGATATCAAGGAAGTAGGAGTACCGGACCTAGACAAGTTAGATAAGTGTGACCTGAAAAGCAGATTAGCGTATCGCCAGAAATTGAAGGAGGATCTTCGTAAAAGATTTCGTTCAGAGTATCTCGGTCAACTGAAGCATAGAATCAAAGGAATCAGTCGAGGAATACAAGAAGGTGAAATAGTTTTGGTTGGCAGTGACGACAAAAGGAGACTTGACTGGCCCATGGCAAGAGTCATTCAGTTACTACCCGGACGTGACGGAAAAGTGAGGCTTGTTAAGTTGAAGACGAAACGAGGGGAGATAACCAGACCCGTTCAGAGAATATACCCTCTGGAAGTAAACAGCACGGCAGATTCTCCTATAAATTACTGGGGAGATCAACCACTTAATCAAGAAGAGGGCAGCTCAAAAACTATGGTAAGAAAAACCGAAGAAGTACAGCCAATATCCACTCGCAGTGGCAGAATAAGCAAAGTACCTAAGAAATATGAAGCTTAGTAAAGTTGTGAGTTGAGTGAAAAGTGTTAAGCTGTCAATGACTTCTCCAGCTTAAGGTGGGAGGATGTGCTGAATCAGAGAAGATTTATAAGTGAATTGGCAATTTAAAATTATATATTGTTTGTTAACATGGTTACCATGGTGACCAGCCAGATGTTTATGTATTTGATAAAAAGGAAAGTTTGAGTGAGTTGCTTATAATTTTCAATTTGGCCAGTTAAACATTGTTTTAATTTATTTTGCTATAGTTTCTAAGAATTTCTTGGCTGCTAGTACAAAATATATACAGCAAGTAAATGTGTTGAAAGTGAATACAATAGCATGTAATGACATGTGAAGAACTATTCACTAGTAGCACTTCAATAAATTCTACACTAAAAAGTCTCTAGGCCATCTTCTTTTCTGACGCCTCGGAGGATAATCAGAAATGAAATAGGAAGCAAGTTGGGAGACTAGTGGATTAGAGTGGTTATAGTGCTTACTATGGAATGATAGGTATCTGGTTTGGGCTCAATCAGCAACATATGGGACATTAAGATCTTTATGGATAAGGTTATTTGTAACAAAGTAAGGAGCATTAAGGATTTTTGGAAGGATTTTGGATTGTAAGGATTGGATACCAGAAGAATTAGAAGGTTTAGTTGAGCCCCAGAGCTCAACTCCGTATGTCCAAATAGGTCTGATAACTGTCATGTAAATGATTCTTTTGTAGAAAATCGGGAGCTTTGAAGGTCTGTCTAGTAAATGTTGAAGAAGTCGAAAACGACGAGCAGTTTCCTGTCGTATAAGTCTTGTATGAGGATTCCAAGTAAAACGTTTGTCCAGTTGAAGTCCTAGATAGCGGATCTGTTCAACAGGGATCAGTGGAATATTGTTGAAGGATACTGTAGGACAGGAAGTCGTAGGTTTACGACGAAGGGTAAAGGTTATTTGCTGAGATTTGATTGGATTTATTTTAATCCTCTAATTTCGACACTATTCATCCTTAAAAACAGAAAAAAATTGTATACATCAGAGCCGAGAGAGATTAAGCAAAAACTGTCAAATCCAGGTTAATTTTTTTTTATTTCATATTAGGAGAAACAGAGTCAAAAGAAGCTCTCTCATGAGTGAGCTAGGGTTGTTTAATATAAGGAGAGTTGAGCCCCTAACTGTCCCTACTCTCCTAATATCAAACTACCAAACTACACATAACGCCATAAACGTAAAACGTATAGCTTTTGTCCAACACCAGGTCACCTGTAAAACATGTTCTATTTTAAAAATCGCGGTATAAATGACGTCATAACATAACTCGCCTTGGATTTTGTTATCATTGTTATATCAAAGAATAAAGCACGTTGACTACATTCAGAGCAATTTCAAAACAAATAAAAAAACTATCTTTAAAAAAACCTAAAAATTTATTGAATGGGTGTTAGTTTCCTTTATTTTTATATTTTCTATAGCAATAAAATAGTACGTTTTTTATGTTCATTAATTTTTTTTTTCCTTTTAGTAAACCACTGAACCAAAATATTGTTAACCCAAATTAAAAGTAAAAAATCTATCTATTTATTTATCTTTTTTTAAAAAAATGTGGTAAAGCAATCTTGTAGTAAAGGGTTATATGATATATGACTTCAGCCTCATACATTGTCCATCATATATAACCTAAATTGCTGAGATGATTATGATTGAAACCAAAATATCTTTCAATATAAAGGTTAGTTAATTTACACGTTATTTTAAGTACTTAACTATTATCTTATCATGAATTTTATTTATCAAATTCAGGATTTGTGATATAAAATCTAAAATCCTGATGCTATACACGTATTTTAAAAATAAAAATTAATTTCTTACCTTCTAGATACAGGTTGCTGATATTACTTCCTTAGAATCTTGTGTTCTATATTAGTTATAAAACTAAACTTATACATTTTGGTATATGGATGTTGGTCTTGGGTGTATGGGAGACGAGGTTAGTTATATACAGGTTAATAGACTAATAACCTTAGGAAACCTCGTGTAAGCCATAGGTACATAGGTAATAAACAGTTTTCATTTCATTTCTACTACAGTGCCACAGTGAGGTTGGTAAACTAATACAGTTGCTTATTAAATAAATGAGAAAACATGTTCCACATTGAGTTTTATAACTGATTTATGTCTCGCAAGAAATATTCTATAACTTATGATTTTCTCTGTTTCTAAATGTAATTTCGCACCATTTCTCAAACATAGACTTTTCAATTGACTTCCAAAAAGAGAAGGTTCTCAATTCGTCAGTTTTTTTGTTTGTTTTTTTGTTTTTTTTGTCGATACTCCATAAATTATGAATCGATTTTAATGATTTTTTTTCATCAAGTAGGTCGTCATACTTGAGAGGTGGTCCCTTAGAAATATTATTGAAATAAACTCAGTGCTTTTTTCGATAAAAAAAAAAAAAAAAAATAAATCACTGTTATATAACCTTCCACTATAAACACATTTCCCCATGGTGACTAAATTTAAATTATTAACAAAAATGATTTAAATATACAGTTAACTCTCGATGTGTCGAACTTCGATAAACCGAATTTTTAAATAAGTCTTACACCACCAAAATCTGAGGTGGCAAGTACATTACTCGTAAATTTCACCTCAAAAAGTCTATTTGCAGATAAGTCGAACTGAAAATACTGGCCAAAAGAAGGAACTTCTAAACTTCCACTCCTATGAATCGAAATATTGGAAGTCGTCACCTCTATATCTCGAACTCATATTCATAGAATTTCATGGGTTATTTGTTTTCCTGTTTCCTGTCATTGTTTACCTTTTTAGTTCATAGGATCATCAGTCACTTATTGGCTACTCAGTCGAGTGGTTTTACAATAACTCTGCGAAAATTGAAAATTCTTTCAATTAACGAAAAATTAAAACTGATTCGAGAAGTGGAGAAAGGAGTAAGAAGTTGGGCGGTTATCGCTAGTGAATTCGGAATTCCAAGAAGTTCTATTTCAACTATCCTAAAGAATAAAAAAGATATCGCCACTCGAAGATGGTAAGTCTACTTTTAGGTACCGTCAGAAAAAAAGCGCAATTAAATGGTGTTGAAGGTTATCTGATTAACTGGTTTCGGCTATTTGATTTTCTGTTTCAATGACTTTATATGTATGTACAGACAACATACATATACCTAATAGTGAAAAATATATGTAATGATTTCAACTTAAATTTTGTGTTCAATTTTGTTGACTGTATAAACAAAAATCCACTCACCACTAAAAAGTGAAAAAAAATTAAACCTACATATTGAATCTTGAACTAAAAAGTAAAAAAATAATATTTTAATTACTTCCAAACGAAGAGAATTAAATGACAATCAAAGAAATTATCGATACTTATATACCTGTTCACAATCTATCAGTTATTTTTGGATTCAGTGCCAACCAAAACAAACATAATTTGAAAGAAATGGGTAATTTTAAAGAACCTCCCACTAGTTTGTTCCACAGGCAGGATTAAACTGCCCTTCTTGGCAGGCACTGACTACAAAAATAACTGTGAATAGGTGAATAGGTATATAAGTATTTAATTTTGTTGATAGCCATTTGATTCTTTTCTAGTAAAGTACTCGTTACTGCGTCTCGTAACAGTTCCCGCCATATTGCCTTATTGTAACGTCAGTTACAATAACGTAATAATTAGTCTAATTAATTTAGCCACTTTCTCTCCTTTCCCTTACTGCTTTGCATATTACAATTTTATTTTATCTGTTTATTTATATATTCCATATTTTACAAAATGCCTTCTGAAGACAAAAACATCATTTTGCAAACACAATTATTGGCAAGGAGGGAAACAGTGTTTGCTGTTATAACTAGCAGTTGGGCCCAAATAAAAGCTTCTTCTGTTGAGGATATTTTTTATGTTCAGGCTCTTTGCGAGGATTTACCCTCTCTTCAAGCTAAATTTGAAACGGTAAATGAAAAAATCAGTGACCTAAATTTTATCCTATCAAAACAGAATCAAGTAGATACCCAAGCCCCAGCTATAGCCTTCAATGATATAGCGCGTAAAATAAAGGCTAAATTATTTCAGTTAAAAATAGAACAACCCAGTATAACCTCAACACCGGTTGCCACCCCTATTCATTTGGCTCAAAGTGCTTTCTCCTTACCACCTATCATCATCAATCATGGAAATCTTCGGAAACTGAAAATATTGAAAAACTCCCAGTTGAACAATCCGTGAGTACAGACCATAAAGACTCAAATGTTTCTGACATTCCAAAAAACATTGACCCTTCTATTGACATCCATACATGTAGGCATGCACTAACCAGTGATAACGTTCACCAGGACATGCAAATCAATAATCTAGATGCTTCTTTATGCTCAAATCGAGTTTCAATAATTAATCACGTAGATAAAACAGGTGGTGCTGATACCACTGTCAGTGATTCATCTGATGAAAGGTCATTTGCTTCTCTTGCAGAAGAGGATAATTACATCTCATCCTCAAATAGCCGCTATTCTTTAGCCAATCAACATTGTTCAAAATTCCTTCTTATTAAAAATAAAAACAATAAGAAACCAGTATGTTCACAAGGTAACCAAGATAGAGTAACAAGTAAAATTCCGGTCTCGAATCCTATTGAAACTACCCTTTTAAAACCACCAGTTGTCAATATCAAAAGGTCTGTACGATCTAAAATTTCGATGTCTGTTAAATTTTCCCCGGTAGGATTTGCTGATGTTTCTTTCTCTCACTAATCATGCCCATATTGACTCTAGAGTCTTACTCCTACTCATCCCACGCAAGCCAAAGTTTTTTTGTTTAGGGACTCAAGATCCCTCCTCTTTGACCAATTGCCAGGAGCATTGGCCTCCTCCTTATCGTGACCCCGACTTAAGCCACCAAGCCATTACCGGATCTTAAGTCTACTCCCATTGCGCTCATCACAAATGAACCTGACCATACCTTTAAACATTTTTTCTGGGTCTCTCCTTAATATCCGTGCCGATAAGCCGGCAAAGCCGCCTTGTTGCAGTACCAGCCTGGAGGTCCTCAGGGTGGGCGGCATACGTGACAACGCCGTTCCTAATTATAGTTCACAACAGTTTCGTAGTAATTAAAATATTATTGAGATAATTGCATGTCGCACTGAGAAAGCAACATATTCACGACATAAATGTTAACAGAATATTTTATTATTTTTTTTATTGAAATATATGTATAATCTGCCTCGATGAAGGGCAATAGGTAACAGTGCTGAAGATGTATTCATTCATACAATATATCCAAGTACACTTACACACAAAATTAATGATAATAGAATATAAAAATAAAGCAGATAATAATTATAAAGATAATACTAACAATTCAACTATCAAAAAAAAAAAAAAAAAAAAAAAAAAAGATACAGTCCTACTATATGTACAATACAGACACACTCATCTAGGGGAACCCTGAATCGAGCCTATTTCCCCACTTATTGGGAGTCAAGGCCAGACCCAAAGAGATCCCAGCGCTGCTCTCTCAGGTAATATCCAGTGGAGGCTGAGTGGGACCGCTATAGCCACATATGCTCAAGGCCTGAGTTGAGAAGCTGTTCAGTACCAGGACTCCCTTATTATACTAGTACAATCTTTTTTTCAGAAATGAATTGTTTTCAATAAACGGCACTGCTTTAGTAATGGATTAGATAAAAAGCTACTGTTTTGGAAATAATTCTTTAAGTTTGCAATAACTTGGATAGAAATCAGGTGTGCACAAATTTATATGAATAATGTTTATGTGTATAAGAGTTATGAAGCCTAAATCCTATTTTCTGTGTTCCAGCGTATCTGTTTTCTGCTTCATAAATAGGTATATGGTAAAGGTTATTTTTGTGATTATATGACATAATGTGTTTCTCTGATCAATTCTAGGTAATATTTTATTATTTTCTAAATTTCATCAAACCTTTCAAATCATCTATATAGTTCCACACGCCCATTAAATACCTATACCTATTTCTACAAGTTATATTCAAAATGGTAATGACCAGGTACTCCCCTCATGATAGAAATGTTTGCTCATTGGTTTTCTCTTTGGTTCATGAACCAGTGATGTAACAACAGGGAAGCACTAAGGTCTCCAGAAGTCTTGTGTTACCGCTAACATAGTGGTGAAGCTGGCTGGGATGTTTCCAGCCAATATAGGCCAATATGTAAAGATGTATTTATTTTTTTCCTATTTAATTTATTATTATTTTATTTTTCGTTGTTTTTAAAAAGGCTGAGAGATAAAGAAATAAACATACATTATTTAAAAGGTTGTGAATTATATTGTATCAGATTGTATTCTGGTGCGAATTAGTAAAGGACACGACAAGGGCAATTATAAGAGAGACCACTGCAGGTTGTCACTAGACTAAATAGGTGCTCAGCGGCTGTCACTCCTATCTCGAATGACTCAACACACAAATGCTGAAAGCAGTTTTCAGGTATCTTCCGGTTTCAATTCATATTTATGAATATCTGTAGTTGTTAGGCGTTTCTAAACAAAGTTATTATCAATTATTCAACCACTAGCTGAAAGTACCATGCTCCGCTACGGTTTAATATCATTAGGATTTAGAACAACTTAAATTAGTAAAAGTTATGCTTAACCTTGATAATTATTATTACTTAAATAATCCTAAAGAATTACATTCTTGGAATAATTTCAATAAGTAAATTTGACAATTTGCAAAAGTTAATTTTATATTATTTTGATAGTCCTCCAGTGAAGCTTTGAGGCAGCACTACCATCTTACCCAGATCTGATACCAGACTATCAGCTTTTCTTATGGCATACTTTAAGTGAATATAGTCTCAACTTTTTTGAAATACAACTTGGGCCTGGTTGAGAAAAGCCGATTTGAAAAGGGCCAATTATAGTTCAGAACAATTATCTTGCGACCGGAAAGCTGAAGGAAGAGTAGTTGGGGTGAAGTAAGGTTGGTTGGTTGCTCGTAAGGAATATGAACATCGAACTGGCCTCACATGTCATCAACATAGAACATAAGTCTTTTAATAGCTTCTCGTCACGAAACAACTCAAACTTGTAAAGGTACACCTCTGCAGACACCATGAGTTCACAGAAAGTACCATACAATAGGATTTCGACATCGATCGTATTTTTGTTTGTTTACAACTATAACGAACTTAATTTGTGGTTAAAGTGTGCGACTTAAGCATCTAAACTATTTTTTAGCTTAGCTTATCTTCAAATACCATATGACTATTAATCTATTATTATTATTGGGAGATGTAGATAATTAGGGTAGGCAGTCATAGATATTCAGCAGATCAAAATAAAATGTTTATTTTATTCTAATTCTTAACGCCAACGTTTCGACTTGCATTGCAGTATAATTGCAGCATTGCATTGCAAGTCGAAACGTTGGCTTTAAGAATTAGAATAAAATAAACATTTTATTTTGATCTGCTGAGTATCTATGACTGCCTACCCTAATTATCTACATCTCCTATATATATCACAGTCAACTATACCTTATGATTATTATTATAATTATTCACCCAATAAAAATTGTAATCGCATTTTTCGCGAATTAGCCGCGATATAGGCCGATTTTTTAAAATTCCTTTCTTAGCGAGCACCTAGGCTCAAGAGGAAGCTACATATCGAATTTCATTCCAATCCGTTAGGTGGTTTCTGAGATTTCGTGTTAAATGAGTGAGTGGTATTTGACAAATATATAGTAGATTATTTGTTAAAGCCACTCTCTCAACTATTTTATTATTATTAATTAACATACAAATTAACATAAATTTTTAATTTTCTTTATATGCTCATTTGACAATATTTATATATATTTTTTCATTTTAGGCCAGTATAATACTCCTTCATCTATTCACTTTTTTTTCCTCTCTTCTCCCCTCTTTTTAGAGCTGTTCCTGTCTTTGAAGCCTTTTCAATTTTCAATTTTTTTCTATCTATGATTTTTTCTGTCTTCAATTTCTTCTTTATTTAAGCCAATTTCTTCTAAATCTTTATGTACCTCCTGAAGCCAGTTGGGTTTGCCTTTTAATCATTCAAAATGTACAATTTACAATCTGCTTGGACTAATTCTTTGTATTTGCCCATAGGACATTAGTCTCCTTTTCTTAATTTCATCTATTATTTTTTCTACATGTTTTTTATACTTCTATCTTACTTCTTAATTTGGAAGTTTCTCCCGTTTTTTCCAATTTGTTCTTTTTCTTTTATTGCTCCTAAAATTAGTGTTTCAGCTGCATGTAAACATTCTGGTCGAATTACGGACTTGTAATGACGAATTTTTAATCCAAGATTTAATCCAAAACTATCAAGTTATGAAATAAAATATGGGCATTCCAGTAAAATGTGGCTTATTTTCATAATGTTACTACAATTTTGGCATTTCGGTGGAGCCTGTTTTGTAAAAAGGTAGGAATGGGTTAATCTCGTTTGGCCTATACTGAGTCTTGTTAGTATAATCTCCTCCTTATGACGTTTCTTTATTATTTTTAGTTTAGTTGGTGAGCTCTCATCATACATAGACTGCCATCCATCTTTAATTTATTTTTTTCAGTGGTTTGCGTATGAACGGAGTTGGAATCATCTTACCTTGCTCTGGTAGCGCGAGAGCCCCTCGTGCAGCTCGATTGACCTACTCGTTTCATACAATACCTAGGTGACATGGCAACATATAAAATTTACAGATATACTTTTATTTTTTAAGTTGATAGGTATAAGCGTAAATACACTCAAGCTCAGTGAGTCTGAAACTATAATTTTTTCGTTTTGAGAGAGTCATACAAAGTTAATTACTACTACTAATGCGTTAGTTAGTTGATAAGTTCCCAGTATGATAATTGACCAATAGATGGCGTGTATCATTCTACCTGAGAGGTTGCAAACGTAAGGTGTCATATAAAGCTTGGGAATGATAATAGAATTTACTTATTCAATAACATTATTAAAAAAGATTTAAATATGCTAGTGAAATTTGTAAATCGATCGATACGTGTTTAGTTTCATTCCGCAAAAGAGTTTACAATGTTAAACTACTGAGCCCATCTGTACCAAATTTCAACTATTATATCATCTTCGTAGTTCTGGGAAGATTTAACAATAAAATTTAATTTAATAATCAAATTTACAACAATAAAATGTAAATTTTCATTGTTCGGTGGCAAAAAGGAGATTTCCCACAATGTCATATACTTTCATTCTTAAAAATTAAAATGCTGATCCTTTGCTTTAGAAATATATGATTCATGGATTTTTAGTTGTAAATACTGATGATGCAGTCGATTATCGGCAAGAGTTTTTTAATAGTCTCTGCTCATCTGGATAACTATCTCATACATTAAACCTAAAAATTGAAGGTCCAATTATGCTTTTACTCAATCTTCAAACACCTTATCAATTTTAATTTAAAATTACTACTTTCCATGAAAAGATCACTGAAGAAATAATGCTCAATTGCATTTTTCATTAAAATATTTTTATCGATTGACAAATAAAAAACTTCAATTATTAGTTAGAATTGTCCAAGATTTTACTTATAAGAGCAGGCGA
Source organism: Euschistus heros (assembly GCA_003667255.2). Taxonomy (NCBI): domain Eukaryota; kingdom Metazoa; phylum Arthropoda; class Insecta; order Hemiptera; family Pentatomidae; genus Euschistus; species Euschistus heros. The sequence goes on along the minus strand of RCWM02000428.1, from coordinate 799,125 downwards.
AGCCGCCCCTAGAGACTAGCATCTTTTATGTTTTGTATAAAAATACTTGGAAATAAAAAAATGTATAGAAAGGTATTCGATTTTTCATTTTTTTAATATAATTCATAAAAAATAACCTTTTTGTGCTACAGTTACCAAGTTCAGGCACATTATCTTGCCAATACTTACTATTTTTTCGAACCTATCTTACTTTATACAGCCTTGGATGCTACAGAAGGTTTTCTTGTTCCCGAATTCGATCCACGGCTGAAGAAACAGAAAACAAATTTTAGGCCTTCATTTTCGGGTTTGGTTATTCAGTGCCTTACCTACTAAGCTATCCCGCTTCCTTGGAAAATATACAAAGACAAGAAAACAACTTTAATACCGGTCATATAAAGTGACTTGATTTTCAGCTGCTTCTTTCTGTCAATCGCTGTTATTGATCAAATTGTTTATGTAAAGCCAAGCTTTTCATTAGTAGTGAGCGCCATTCTACATGAGAGGTTGCACAGATACAGTGTTATATAAAGCTTGAAATTGATAACAAGATTTACATATATTCAATGAAATTTATGACGATTTAAATATGTGGATCCTCCAGCGAAGTAACAATGGTAAACTGAACCTGTATGTACCAAATTTTAACTACAACATTTCCATAGTTCTAGGAAGGTTTAGCAATAGTAAAATTTACAATAATAAAAATGTATATGTACAATATTGGGAGGCAGGAACGAGGTTTTCCTAAACCTTTTTTTAAGAAATCAATAAAATTATTGCTGCCGAATGAATATGATTACTAAACCAACATGTCGATCCTTTTCTTTCTGAAATTTTGTGAAAGGTATAATCTATCACTTTAGTTTTAAGCAATGATAATTCAGTTCATTATCCTCAAGAGTTTCTTAATAATCTCTGTCCTTCTGGATCACGAACTCAAACATTAAAATTAAAAATTGGATTTCCAATTATGCTTTTAGTTTATTTTGAAACATCTAATCAGTGCACACTTGAATACAAGATTGTTAAAGATTGACAAAACTTCAATCAAAAGTTAAAAATTATCTTTGCTTATGAGAGGGTCGAAGCCGAGACGGGGGATGTAGTTAATCCTAAATAATTCGTATAATAAACACCCAATTCCAAATTATTTTCTAAACATTTGATTCAAGATCGCGTTCCTTTTTGTAACTCTGTCCCAATTAGTGAGAGAAGCACGTTTCACACGGTGTGGGCTCTGCTGCACCAGGAGGCGAGCGGGTTCTAATTGGCATCCCGTCTCAATGGAAGCCGAAGCCGCTCCTTCCAGAGTGGCATTGTCTTCTGATCGCTCTCATTACGTCGCCGCTCAGCTTCCTATTGTCTCCGCCATTGTTCTTTTTTTTAAGGGACTGTCCCCGATCTAGTGGGGTACTGGGAACCGGCGAGTCGATGGGGTTACGCAGGAAAGTAGAGACACTTAAGAGAGCGGGTCGAGATCGCTGATTCCTCTTGAAATCGAAACCAGCCACTTAAATGTTCCATAGTTCTTCTTATACAGGCTAACATATATTTAAACAATTTAGTAGAGCCTCACTAATCCAACCCTTATGTGTTTAAGGAGTAGGGCGGAACGGCCAAAAGGTCAACCGTAAAAACCGTTATAAGGTTAACCGTATGTTTTCCATGGTTAGATATTATAAATATAATTAAAGTTAAATATTAATATTTTTAAAAAAGTAAAGGAAATAGAAACACACATTACATACATCGATGGACTAACATGTTTGCAGAGAACTATTTTAGCTAATAATGTATAGAAGCACAGGCTATATCAGTGTATAAGGTTTGATTTATTACAAACTAGCTCATTTTTTAAATCGTTCGAAACGTCGCACAGTGGTTCTAGAGGCAAAAAATGTCAGTTTTAAAGCTGCTACATATGAATGTATTAAATGTATTCAAGTCTAATTTTTAATACAAGCATTACTTAAGATTCAAATGCACAGCAGATATTTTATATTGGACGCTTTGAAGCTACCAATTAGAGAATGGTGGCGCTTCGAGATCCAAAACTTGGATTTTAGTACACATGCCTAACACTTAGAAACGTATTAAAAAACCAGAAATATCTGAACTTTTACATACTAAATTGTAAAATTTGTCTGTACTATTGGTGGTTCTGCAAAAATATTGTTATCCCACTCCCCAGATTCTGTCCGCCAGACTGTCGGATTACACTGAGAGTCGAACTAGCGGAAGTCGGATCAATGAGGTTCTACTGCATATGAACCATTCAGGTCGATTGCCTTTATGGCCGGTTTGAAGAGTCCTCACAACTAGATATCAAGTATAATAAGGAAAGTATACACAGCTAAGATAAAACTTTATTACTGGTCACATAATGTTCTGTTTCTTCTTTCTATTGATCGTTACTATCGACCAAATAATATATAAAAGACTAAACGTTCTCCACAATTGCACCTATTGGTTTTTATGCTAGCAATGTTTTTTAAAACGAGACCATTTTATGTTTTCCTTTAAATCCACTTGCATCCACAATATACTTGCTTTACAGTGAGATTCATAACATGTAAAATTACGTCACTTAAATCAATCAAAAGACTTTATTTTGTATAATATATTTTTATTTTAATTAATGTCAATTTTGAAACACTAACATATTTTATTTATAAACATCACTGTAAAGATGCTTTTTTTCTATATTTGATTTTGTATGAGTTTCAAATCCTCCAATATTCCAAGGATTGAAATTCTTAGAAGCTCCTAAACCAAGTTTTACCTCAGGGATTATGAAAGGATCTTGTTTCCATATCGAAGGAGTAACAGCAGACGGCTCTTTCATGAGATCCGTGCCACAGATATTGAGAAATAATATGGATTAACTGTTGTGCGCTTTTAATTTCCGGATGAGCGGGGAGGGGGAGGGAGTTCCGCTCTCATGTTACCCCGCACTCTCGTCACTTCCCTCCCCCTCTAATGGTGGCTCCTTCCTCTCTTTTATCCGGGATGGTCCTCCGGAGTTGGTTGAGTCACACGGCAGTGCGCTCCGTGGCCTCATTGTCTTCAGCATCTTCTCACGCGATGCTACGGGAGGGTTGGTTCTGTGCAGATCCGGTAGGCCTAGAATCGCAAAAACAAAAAAAAGTTGTTAATAATAGATATTCTTATCCAGCCATCCAGAGTTAAAAACCCCTCTGAAGGAGTCAGAAACATTAGCTCTCTAGTAAAGATTTTCAATCTTGTAATGTAGGGACTTATTATATTGATTATTGTTCGATACTAAGATACAGTCACTCTTAGCTTATTTTTGTAACAGTAGAGTAGGTTAGAAAACCGTGTGCTTTAAATTGATGTATGTTTAAAAAAATAAAAACATAAATATTAGTGCGTGTTTATAAGTGTCTCATTCATTACTTACACATTGTTTACATTCTACACGAGAGGATACAAAAGAGCTTGAAATCAATGATAAAATTTTCTTATTAAACTATCAAGAAAATTATTAAAAAAGATTTAAATATGTTGTGCGATATGTGGATCCCAGTGAAGTTTGAAAATCGACCGATTGTGTATAGCGCCATTCCACAATAGAGTTTACAATGGTAAATTGAATCTATTTGTACTGACATCTAAATAAATAATTTTTATAATTCTAGGAAGGTTTTGAAATGGTAAAATTTACAATAACTAAAATTTAAATGTACAATGTTGAGAGGCAGGACCGAGGTTTGTCACACTGTCATATACTTTTATAGTTCGAAATCAACATCCAACCAGATGAAATCAATAAAGTTATTTCTGCCGAATACAAATTATTGTATTATATAAAATGTCGATCCTTTGCTTTTTTACATTGTGTGTAAAAATATGATCCACGGGCCTTTTGTCGTAAGCACTGTTAATGCAGTTTATTTTCCGCAAGAGTTTTTTAATAGTCTTTATCAATCTTGATTACCAATTCATACATTAAAATTAAAAATTTTATGTCTAATGGTGCTTTTACGTAATCTTCAACCACCTAATCATTGCAATTATTATAGCAAGATTAATAATTACTGCTATGCGTAAAAAAATCATTGAAGAAATAATGCTCAACCACATGCTAAACTACAAGAATCTTATCGATAAACAAATAAAACTTTATATTTTAGTTGAAATTATTTTTACTTATGAGGGCGGGCGAACCCGCGACAGGGATGCTAGTTATGGATATGTTTTAAGAGAATGAAATAAATTCTTGAGTATTTCGCTTAGGAAAAAGTCATAATAATGCTTTCTGATACATATCGGTTTAGGGCGATATTTTTTTTAAATACGAGAATGTCTTGAGTTGATTTTTCTAGAATATAGATTTTTTTTTCTTGAAACAAATACATGACACTACTATTTTTTTTAAATTTCAGATTTTTTTCTCCAACCCCATCATAGTAAACAAATCGCGCTCTGAACTGATATTTTCTTGTTTTTGAGGTACTACAACCTTTTAATTAGTAAAATTCACAAGATTTTTTTTATTGTCATGAAACACAAACATAAATAAAAACAACAATTTGTGTAAGTTTCAGATTTTTATCTCCAGTCCTCTCAGAGATGTAGAAAGACAAAATGTACGATTTTTCAAAACATAGGATTTTATGAAAATTCATAAAAAAAAAATTAGGGTTTTTATATTACAATCAATATTATTCGTAGTTATACTACCAACACATATCAACAAGTAAAAAATATATCAGATTGCATTTGACAAAATTTCGATTTATCTTACATTCAATTCGTTGTGTCTTTTTCACTTCGCAAAAAGAATGATAGACAAATAAACTACTAAACCTGTATTTTTCCTTGCATAAATCGTTAAAAGGATTGCTTTGCTTTATCCTTCTGAGACAAATACTATTTATGTTATTAAATTAAGCGAGACTAAAATTGCCAAAAATAAACTCATTGAGTTAAAACATTGGTTTTCAAGTGTTGAAACATAAGGAAAACAATCTGGAAAGTTTCATTATTTTCTAAAATGGTAAACACCCCTGGATAACTTTACAGGCAATGACCAATGTGCGTTTTTTTTTATTTCCGATACCACAGAAAACTAGAACAAACAAAATATTAGTAATCCTATATGTACTAGGATAGCAAATAGAAACGATTCATTTTTTTTACCTGTTTCTCCCTGAGGTATTGGAAGTAGTTTGGGATTTGAATTTATTAAGGTTAGTCCACCTGACTGGTTCGGGTTGTTGTGATCAGGAGTTGAGGGGCCGCCACTAGTATATGAAAACAAAATTATTAAAATTAATAATGATAATAAAATAATAAGATAGAAAACGAATGAAGAATGATATAGATAGGAGAGATGAGAGGAAGATAGAGCAAAACGAGTAATGTTCAGATTTATGAGATGATGTAATGTACTTATATACATATCTAGTTTCTTGTAGTTAAGAAATATAAAAACAGTATTTTCACCCCCTGCAAGCGATCTCTTTTCCCACTATTACACATTAAAAAAAAAATACTTTATTTACGATTTAGCATATGAAATATTCTAGTATGAAAAATATGCAAAATTAAAAACTGACCAGTATAAAAAAAAGAGAATCCTATTTAGCAGGATTCGACCCCGGTCCATCCAGAATACATGCCATGTTTTGGGAACCTTTTATAAGCCAGGGCGTGTGCTCTCGCCCTGAGCTGTTGAATATTTGACCATCCGCTAACTCTGCTATGCAGGCGCCTGCAGGCAGCTATGGCTGGCTAAAACTTTCATGATTCCGAGAGGCACCTGTGAGTGTTAGGAGTTCAGAGAGCAACAAACTACCCTCCTCCGTATTCTTTACCCTTTCGATGTAAGAAGAGCATTCGAGGAGAATAAAATTATTATGAAAAGTGAAATTTACTAAGACAAAAGGTTTGAGCATAAGAAACCTTCATCATCAAGATCATATTGACCTATCATATAACATACCACCTCTTGATTAAAATTATAATTATAGATCGGGTTTGATCCTAAATAAAATCATAGCATGTCAATCAATAAATGGTTAATATAAATAAACAAAAAAAAAATTCGGCACAACTCCTAATTTATTCATTTAGCTTGTTTCACAACATGTTTTGGGACTTTAGTCCTGGAAGTGTTAAACCATAAGGTTAACTACAGTCGAACATTGTTCAGTAGGCGAAGAAAAAAAAACCTGAGGATGGGACTGATGTTCCGAAACATGTAGTGAAGAAAGCTAAATGAATAAATTAGGAGTTGTGCCGAATTTTTTTTTTGTTTATTTATATTCTAGTTGTGCTAACATAAAGTACGTTAAAGAACTAAATCTACTTCTACATAAATTGTAATTAATTATTTAATAAAAAAACCGTTACCTACTTATAAATTAAATATAGAATTTATTTTACTAATTTAATAACGAGGATTTATTGATTTATTTTTAGTTTCAAAATCATCGAAATTATAACTTTCTTGTTCATTACTTTAAAAACGAAATAGCTTGTTTTGCACCAGGAAACACTGCTAGGTAATAAAAAGCAGTATTGGTAATATAAAATAATATGAAAATTAACCGTTACTCTGTAAAACAAGGAATTTAAGAAGTTTTTCAGGACAAAGTTACAAATAAAAAAAGGCTAAACGAAAATAAAGTGAAGAAATATAACGATTGAAACAATACTCTCTCACAAACACACTCTATTTAGTTGAATTTTGTTTTGTGTTGTAAAGTTATTAATTGGAGACAACATGCCTACCCAACTTGGAAGCTGCTAAGAATAAAAAGGAGGTTCTTGAGGGAAACCTACAGGGCAAGGAATACACAGGAAGGTTACAGGCGAAGATCTAAATAAGAGATCTACAGAGAAATCAAAGACCTGGAAACCGAGATAAGAATAAGAACGCTGATGTTTAATGATAAAATTATAATTGGCTATTATGATGAATGGAGAAGAAAATGTTCAGGGATGCAGTCAAAGACTTATCATCTTCTTCCCCATTCATCATAATAGTCAACTATACTTTTATCCTTATGGATCGTAAACATCTGGAAACTCTTTGACTGCATATCTTACCATCTCCTTCTCCATCCCAAACGCTGATTTTCTATGGCCACACGAAAAGAATGAAGGAAAAAAAATTAAATAAAAAAATCTTAATTAAAGTTTTTAGCTACAAAAGCATGGGAAGATACACGAAGCAAATAAAATAATAATTACAGAATCCTAAAATTTCAGATGCCGACTGTCTGGAAAGATACACATACAGGAAAACACTAAAAAATCTGAAAAATATTAGAAGAGGAGAAAATATGGGTACAAAGTGGTCCAAAGAAAGAATAGAACTTTAGTAAAAAATCATGAAACTGCGATGGGAAGAAAAAAAATTAAAATTCCAAAAGAAGCCTGACCAATGATCCTTAGTGGCCGTTAAGTGAAAAAAAAGGTATTAAGGATGTTGATAGAATACTTAAGTGATTATTAATAGATTTAGAAACAAATAGATTTTTCTAAACCTTAGATATTTTTTTTGTGTTTGTTGATGTAGCGTGAATCTATTTTATTGATTACGATTTTTCAGTAAACATATTTGGTTGCTAGGCCTGCCACTACAGAATATTGCCTGAGGTTGGTGGTTCTATCGGTGTAGGTTTAGCGAGGTGGGTTGATTTAGATACTGTGGCGTATAGATTGGAAAATTAAGGAGTACACATTTAATTTCCGGAGAGGCAATCTTGGCTCAAAGGGTTAACTGCTCTCCGTCACGTCTGCCACAGCCATAGGGCCCTCCACTTACCTCCTAGCACAATCTTATTATCTTGGAGCCACTGTTGCCTGTCCTTGTGGCTTGTGGTTTCTCAACTGACATCTTGAGATCTGTGCCACATGGAGATTTTGTCAACGTAACAGATATACAGGATGCCCTTTAAAGATATTTTAAAACTTAATTACAAATTCATACTCTGCATTTTGACTGAAGACACTGGAAATTTTATTTGCTTAGCTCAACGACAGATATTTCAGTTGCACAAGTTTTTTCTTTATTTTTCGACAGACTTTATTGTCTGTGTGATCAAATGAACACATATGAAAGTATGATTTCAATTAATGTATTCTGTTCAATTTGATATATTTAAAATATCATTATGTTTTCATTTTCAATTACGAATGGCAATGCAAATACATTGAACGTAATGCAGTATTTTGTATTCTTTTTTTTTATATTTATATGAATATAATATAATCTATACTATTATATAATAGGACAAGCCATTTTTCGTTTGTGATCACTAACAACGAAAACTACATACTTGAATCCGCAGTGATTCACATCCGTCATTTAGACTTCCAAGACTCTTCTATATATGTACTATTACAGGTTAGAGAGGTTACAAAGGTACAGTGTTATATAGAGCTAGAAATGGATAATAAAATTTATTTATATTCTTTTGTAATATGTGGATCCCAATGAAGTTTGTATATCGACCGATAAGTAGTTAGCACCATTCCGTAATAAAGTTTGCAATTGTAAAACTACTGAACACATGTATACCGCATTTTTTACTTAACTATTTTCATAGTTCTAGGAAGGTTTAGCTATGACAAATTTACAATAACAACAATTTAAATGTTCAATGTTGAGTGGCAGAAGCGAGGTCTTCCATACTGTCATACACTTTCATGTTTAGAAATTCGGATGTCTAATTATGCTTTTAAACACCTAATCAGTGCAATTTCAACCAGGTTAAAATTTACTGCTATACACTGAGGAAATAATGCTCATTTGCATACTATGATACCAGTTCTTTATCGATAAACATATACATCTTCGATTATTATTTAAAATTAGTTATGTTCTTTACATAGAAAGAGGTATACATATGTAACTAGCTAGTTACATATAAAATTATAAAATCATTTACAGCATTAGAAACTAAGCTTAATTATGACTATTTAGTTACATTTTTTTAGTAACGACTGCCTACATTATTATATTCAACTTTAAAAATCTGGAAATATACCGCTTATATTGACTGATTTAAACCTAATTGGAATTAATCATTTTTTTTTTCTTTAACAGCAAAAAATAAATATACTTGTAAATCAAAAACACCATAACCTGTAAACTGCTTAACGTCGTATATCAATAGCATTTTGGAATCCGTCGTACTAACTTACACAAATAGATTTCATACTCCCTTAAAGGCTAAAAAGAAAATGGTTAGAAGATCTCTATAGATAAAATATCATTAGTTTTATAGTTAGGAATAGGTACCAATGGATGTTGAACTCCCTCATGCATGAAATGTTGGTAGTATTATATTCTGATGGCATGCACTTTTTCTCACGATATGTGTGACAGATGTGGATTGAAAAAAAAAAAAAAAAATGATGTTCATTTTCATTTTTATAATTGACAGATAAAATAGTTTCAAGACGGAATAGGGATGGGGAAACATAAGGAAACTATGTCGGCAGTAAACACTGCTCTAACGGTGACCAATTGGATGATAAAATTGATTTATAATATTTGCTACTCTTTGAGTCCGCTTCAAACTTACAGTTAATATAAATACCATTATGAATTCAGTTTATAGAAATTTAACATAAGGTTGACATGGCGTGGCTTTTTTCTTGATGAATGTTTAACCCTTTTCAGAGTACTACAGTATACCATAATTCGGTGGATCGTTTTTTAGCCCCATCATTCAAAAACATTATATCTGATTAAAAAAGAAAAAAATTGTAATAAATGAAAGTAAATTATTATTTCTTTTCCAAATTTATTCGATATTAGACATATAAAAAATAAAAACAATGTGAATTTAAATGTTTTTATATACTGACGCTTCAAAATGTGAAAATTCTGTAGTGGGTTATGCAGTGGTGACAGAAAACGAAGTAAGTCTCTTTAAGTTACCTCAAGTCTGCTCCGTTTTCACTGGAGAAGCAACTGCTATTAAGGAAGCACTCCTACACTGCCTGGAAGCCGAACATGAAAAATCAGTAATTGTCACGGATTCAATGAGTGTATTACTAGCAATAAAAAATGATCAGTCTCAACATGTAACAATTTTAGAAATTATTGAGCTTTTTGGAAAATTCAAGAGAAGAAAAACAATACGATTATTTTTATTTGGGTTCCTTCCCACTGTGGCATTTCTGGAAATGAAAGAGCTGATTCTGCAGCCCAGTTAGCAAGAATTAGTGGCGGTGATATTGTTAAAAACATCGGGTGAGGCATGTAAGATGCTCGATTCAAGCCAAGTGGGAAGAAAACTGGAAAACAAATAGGTCTAAATTGTTACAAGTAAAGACGAACTGCTCCGCTAAGTGGCAAACAAGTTGTAGGACGTCTAGAAAGGAAGAAATAATTTTGTACCGCCTGAGAATCGGCCACTGTGAATTCTCACATGGCTACCTTCTCCGCGGTTTGTAGCCCCCTACCTGCGTCAACTGTCAGGAACCCAGGACAGTACAACACATTTTAGTAGACTGTCCACAGCTTTCATCTATAAGGGAGAGATTTAAAATTTCTTACAAGATGATAACAAATCAGTGAAGTCTCTGTTGGATTTCTTAAAGGCTATCAGGTTTTATGGACGAATATAGGAGGTAAATAATCGAAGATGGACTGCCAATGACCCTGAAGGGTAGAGGCAATCAATCAAATAAATAAATAAAATAAATGTTCTTAAATATGTTTGCATGACCTGAAAATGGTTAACTTTATTAAGGAAGGAAGAAGAATGTTTTTTTCTGGGTGATATTATAAAGTATATCGATATATTTGACAATGAACTGAAATTCATATATTTTCAAGCTTTAACTATTATTACACATTTTATTTAAGAAAAAATAATAAAAAATGTTATCTTTAATTAACATTGTTCTACCTATTAATTCATAGGGATGTAGGCAAATGCAATTGATAAGTAACTAGGAGAATTCTTGGCTTAGAAAGAATAACGAACATTTCCTTAAAAATGCCCACTCTCCATGGATAAATAAAGATACATTATAAATTTACCTAAGTATTTTATCTGATTAAATTATTTAACAAAGCAAAAATAGAAAATATCGAAATGAAGCGGGGCATAAAACGGCGGCATTTTATAAAATAAAACTTTTTGCAGCTCATGGAAGCAGTTTAATTCTAGAGTTTATTTCGCTCTCGGTTTAATTGCGTTGGGGGAGTGTTTTATGCCGGCTATTTCTCTTTCACTTTATATAACGGCAATATTATTTATTTATTTTCAACGTGTAATTATTTTTAGAGAAAATTATAAAACAGTATTAAAAATACAAACGCTAAACTGTCTTTGTTTTACTATTTTTCGTCTGCAATATCAGCTATTGAGAATGTAATTTTATTAAACTAGGATCCATCACATATATTTTGTCTCCGGATTACAATAGATAATGATAGAATAATGGAATAGAGCTAAATAAATCTAACATTTAATTTTTAAATGTATTTTTGAATTGAATGTTTCCCGCATGCATTCACCCCAGTCTAAAATTCTTTGAAAAACCCTTAATGCTCCTTACTTGGTCACAAATGACTTTAATATACCATGTGTCGGGGATTTGGCACACACGAAATACTTTTCCTTTCATTACCAACCAAATTTTCATCCAAATTTACTTGTTTCCCAACTTTCTTCCCATTCCATTTCTGGCAATCCTCCGCGGCGTTTGAAAAGAAGATGGTTTCGGGTTTTTCTTCCACGGTAGAACTTTCCTTATTTTGATACAAATGGGTAGTTCTTCTACAAGTTTTGTCATGTTATTACTTTGAATTGTGATTACTGCATATTTACTTGACGTATTTTTGTGATACAGTTTTAAATTGCTAATAATAAACTAGTAAAAAAAAAAATTATCTATTTAGAAACAAGTTGGAAGCGAAAAATGAGAAGTAGGAACTCATTCAGATCTCGGCAATCCCTAACCCTTTGTTTTTCTTATTTGCTACGAGTTCACAATTCAATTTTTTTTTTTTTTTTTTTTTTTTTTTTTTTTTTTTTTTTTTTTTTTTTTTTTTTTTTTATTTTATTATTATTATTATTATTTTTTTTTTAAGAGAATAGATGAGAGGGGAGAAATAGATAAAATTTGAAAAGAGATCAGTTAAAACTCCAAGCATGAAACACTATGAAAACAAATTAATTTATTTAAACTCATTAGAAATACGGATGGGCAAAATTAGATCATCTACATCCTACACCCTAACAATTACATCGAGGATTATTTATTACTTTTAGTAATTTAATGGATAACAGGTAATATGGGCGTTAATAAAATGTAAAATATGTCGAAATATTACAAAAAGTACGAATACCATTATAAATAAGCAGAGAAGTTGGGACAGTTTAGGAAACAAACTAACTATAAATCAAGGTCTAATTAAATAATTCAGTAAGTGCGTCAATGTTACTCACTTAAATAATTTATAAATCAGTAAATATTTTGAAATGCTATCAATCGTTATCAAGTGACATATGATTCAATCTATAATTTAATTCTATTTATTCTAGGAGGCAATGACACATTAATTCAATGGATGGATATAATGCTACTGAAAATCATGATTATAAGGCCTTGTCGGGTAAAATTAGAATTGCCATGCATTGCAGTCCCGAGCGGAATTAAACATGTTTTCGAAAAGCAGTGCTTAAAGAAGTGTTTGAGCGCGACAGTTTTAAAAATGCTCCCGATTACGCCAGTTTCCACTTAGGCTTATGAACTTACTGGGTGTAGTTTAGCTGTTGTATAGATTTCATCTGTTTACGTTTCCATTGAATGGAAATTCAATCCCTCCTAATTCACCAGGAATGAACTCGTTAGTTCATCCCCCAGGGTCGGGAACTTTTAGTATGTTCATCTTCTAACTACTCATAAAGTAGCTATGAAGCCAAAAATAATTGCATACTTCATGAACTCTAAACTCCTCTATGAACCTTCTAAATTTCCCTGTATATACATCCTTTTTTTGGGCCAAATATTCTACGCAATTTTCGAAAAATCTAAGGCGATACTCTTTACTTAAAGTACGCTTCCAAATGGAATCACCGTATTTTTTAATTTACGGTGATTAGGCGCGAACTCTTTGCGATTGAGAAACAACACGCATTTTTGGCTTTTAATATTCCCTTCATTTTATTGATACGGTAGATTCAGCGAGGAGATATACAATAGAGCAGTCACGAGTGGAGTGGGAGTTTCGTTCCCCCTCCACTATACTTCCCTAACCTCTAAAGTTACAAGTGTTTGCTTTCAATTTCTTATTTTTTACGTAAACCTATTCTCGTTGAGATTTTATTTTGTTTATAAATTCATTCCACATTAAGTATGCCTTTTTGTGCTGCAATTGGAAGTAAGAACAACAAGACTGGGACTAAAAATGATAAGCAGTTTAGCTTTCATAGGTAAGTAACTAACGCAAAATTCTTTCATTGTACCTAGTCAAATTTAGTTCGCGATGGGGTTAAATGCAATTACTTTTTTATTATAAACTCCACTTCAAAAGTATCACAATACTTTGAAATATTTGAATTCATATTAGTAATTATAACTTTTAAATTCAATAAAAATCCTTTTAATAACAAAGCTTAAGTAAAAAGTTATACACTGTTGAAGGAATTTTATTACCTATAACTGCATCAGCAGCAGTCTAAAATAATGTAGGTGAGTTGGGAACTGGGCTAACTCTGGGTAGCGTAGTGGTGGGGGATGCTAATCCCACCTGCCTGTAGCTCCGCCCTATCTCAATAGCAGCTCTATTTGTATATCTCCTCGCTGGGTAGATCTTATATTTTTAAAGTGTTCAACGTTTTCATGTTTAAATTTAAAAAACATAACTAGTTTTGAATGATAAACATTCATCTTCAGTTCTATAAAATACAAATTTTTCTATAACACACATCAGCTCTATGTTACATAGATTATATATATATATATACTAACGTTTTAAAAATGTAAGACAAGAAATCAAATATTGGTACTTACCTGAGGAGATCTAACAGATATCTGAAATATATCCATCGTGTAATGTGGTCAAATTTAACCTACCCATGGCCCTTCAGATATCTTTTAGATCTCCTCAAGTGAGTACCAATATTCAATTTCTTGTCTTACTTTTTTAAAACGTTAGTATATATAATCCATGTAACATAGTGATTTGTTGAAAATTATGTATGTTTTAGAACTGAAGATGAATGTTTAGCGTTCGAAACTAGTTTTCTAATAATATAATTCAAATAGAAGTGGCAATTATTTCAAAAATCCTCATTGTATTGATCCTTCTATACCGTCATGTGTACCTCAAGTAATAGCTTCTTTTTTTTTTTAGTATCATTTTACAACGTATATGATGTAGGTTTTAATAAGTCGGAGCACAAATAAATTAATTCATTAATACTAAAAATAATTCTGCTAAAAAATTGCAATGAACTCTGTGTATTTTCTCATCCTCCACTTAATCAGCATAGGGTGCCCTGGAACAAAAAGCCGACCCTTACTCAGGTGAAATATTCCCCTAAGAGAGCGGTGACTGAGCTAAATGACAACAGGTGGACGGTGAGCGATGCCTCGGCCCGGGCTATATATACCCCCCTCCTTCCACTCTCCCCTCCCCCCTGCTAACCAGTCCAGCTCCCCAATTTAAACGTCCGACAAATGGGTCTGCGGATCCATCAGGTCCTGCTTCTCGCCGCCCAAAAGTATATCTCTGTCACGGGAACTACACGCTAATGTTCGCTGCGTCTATATAAGGTATAAATTAAAAAAGAAAATAGTTTTATGTATTTAACTAGGCTTGAATCAAATATCAAAGATGAAACTAAATTTGATAAGGGGAAATTGTTTATGGGCCAAAAAACCCAAACATTTTGACCTTTTTTTTAAGATTTTGGAAAAAACATATAGAAAAATGCTTTCGATCGAAAAAATTTATATTTACAAAACTAAAGTTTGTTAAATTGCGCGTCTAACAAATCATTGCGATCATTACATTTTGTGCAAAAAAATAATGTTATATACAGAAAGTTGTAGATCATTACATTTTGTGCAATAAATGATTTTTAAAATAAAACTTTGCATATTTCTACTCTGAGATATGTCAAAAAAACAAAAATTGTTGGTTGTTTTTGGATAAACTGTGTTAAAAATGCAAACAAATCACAAATAGTGAAACATATCTTCGAACTTCAAAAAATTAAAAAGTCTCACTAATGCTTCACCACACTTAGCTTTCTAGTTAGGTTTGATATAAAGCGTGTTTTTCTAGTTTTTTTAAACTATATTTTTTATTATTGTTAAAGAAATTGGAAGTGGAATTCTGTTTACGTTATTGTTACCAGATTATAATGAGCCGTTAATAATGCACTCTTTGTTTATCATATTTACTAACACTTTAATTGATCGCACATTGTATAGTATGCCATGAAATATAACAACGGAAACACACGGTTATAGAATTCCACAGGCTCAGTGCCTGTATTGTTTATATAGTATGCCAGTATCTTATTTTTGTTTTATTACTTTATTTATTAACTTTTATTATTGTCATTATGATTAGTTTTATTTTTATCCATTGCTGACCCGCCGAAATTTGCACCGCCTAACATTCAATGCATGTCGTGATATAGATAGCTCGGAAAATTGCGTGTATGCCTCCAACCATACTCCAAAGTTTTTTGCAAACGGATGAACGGTTTAGTTAGAAATAAGACACGTACAAGCAACATTAATTTTTATTTATACAGATAATTATTTTCTTTCACAGAGATTATTTTTTATATTATTTTAATTATCATTTGATTATTTTTTTGTATTTTTTTAAAGGGTAAAATTCCAACCAACCACGTCTTTTTTTCATATGGTCGTTTTCAATGTGATTTAATATTTTTTTTGTAGATAACGTTTCACCTAAAGAGTAAAAAGGTTATTAAAACCTGGGAATTGGACTTAGCTGGTTTTGGAATTCTACACCTCATTTTTGAGTGTGTATATATATATATATATATATATATATATATATATATATATATAATATATATATATATATATATATATATATATATATATATATATATATATATATATTGAATGAATGGATACATCATTATCTATATTTCCTATTGCCCTTCATGGAGGCAGATTGTATTATTTATGACGATTAAAGATAAAAGAAAATACTATTTCCTATATGCAAATTGTACAAACAGTAATAACAAATGGTTTGGCTAGTAATCACACGGAATCATTCCACGTTTCTGATTTACAGAGGCTTGTTATTGCTGAAACTGGAGGCATTTGTGCGCCATTACACCAGCATATCCGAGAGAGTACTTGCACCTCCAACAGAACGAGCGTGCACTTGCAATTCCAAAACGACATTGTGGCAACAGCTTTTGTTCCGCCCGCATACCTGCATTCCTATGCCGCAATAATTCCCCCTATCCAATGGACCAGAGGGGAGAAAAAACACAATCAGAGGGCGGATGAAAGGGGTTGGCCCGCGGCGCTATCCGGCACATCTCCTCGAGGGCCGGGGCTGAAAGGACACAATGGCCGGAGCCCTCAGAGGCTAGGTATGAAAATGGCCACTTAGAGGATGAGAGGCACCACCACTTTGGCAGGGCTACTCCTCGCCTTTATGCTGTCTCCTTCAAATATTCATGGGACTGTTTATGTTTGTTGTCCCGCTGGCCCCCATCTTGGGCCCTGGCAAATACCGCCCCTCCTCCTGATGGGGGTTATTAAGAGTCGGTGCCCGCATGTCTTCTCTACAAGTAGCTCCCGATTCCTTGTGTCAGCTGTACGCCTCACTGAGCAGCAATACCTTGTAACCCTAAGAAAAAAATCGTTTGCACTTTAATGCTAATAAAATCGTTACTACTGAACTGTTACCTACAGTTCCTGCATCAATGGACGGATACGTTAACAGTTTA
The DNA here is from genome assembly GCA_003667255.2 of Euschistus heros. NCBI lineage: Eukaryota > Metazoa > Arthropoda > Insecta > Hemiptera > Pentatomidae > Euschistus > Euschistus heros. Next base: position 782,185 of record RCWM02000428.1, on the reverse strand, counting down.
GTCAATCAACGGGTTGACGACCAAGAGGTATACTGATGCATGAGTGGATGGGGTCAAGTTTAATCCCAGGTATTTATTTCTTAGATTGGTTTTAAGGCGTAAAATCTGTTGGTTATCAACGCCGTCAATAAATACTAAATTTAATCAATTATTAAGTCTTTATTTGGCATAACGCATAATATCCTTTGATATTAATACTTAGCCTAAAATGACGGATAAAATGACCCTTTTCGGACTTTTTGACCGAAGTTCTTGGAAACAACATTCATAACGTTGAATTTATTGAAAGTGTTGTTTCAATATCCACTAATATTTTATTATTAGTAGAAATATGTACACATAAAGGGTCAGTAAGTTAAGTGTTAAATAACCATGGGTAATATTTGTATGAACTTTTCTCAACCACGTCTAAACTATATCTTTTCTTGGGGAATCACTATAGGTTTTGTCTATTGCTTACGAATTTGGGTATTGGTGTGGTAGTGCAGAGATGGGTATAATTGGGAGGTATGTCCCAAATGCAATTTTTGCTTATCAAAAAAGATAATAACACGATAAACTTTCTGATAAAGTTTCCCTACATTACAGTCCATCAGTGATATTGGGATCTGTTCGTGTCTTTTCTTCTAGTAAATCGTCCACATCTGTTGGAATTAATATCCGCAATAAATTTTCTCCTTATACAGAACTAATATTCAGAGGCGGTGTAATTGGGCAAACACAAGTGCTGGAGGGAATGGTAATATCACCTGATGTCTGAGCCACATGTGGCCGGCAACATTTGTCAAGCTGCCTCCTAATACCTCAGCGTTCGGATTAGATGGGGAGCTGAGCCCCACTCAACTCCCCCCCCCCCCTCCCCGCAATTCTGAGCCGCCGTATAAATACTAGGGGCTGTCGTTAATTGCGATAGCCGCTTTGGGAGGACTAGTTGCTTTTCGAGGGGGAGAGATTAGTTGGAATAATTCGGTGAAAATATTTAAAGAATAAGTCGGTGAAGGTGAAAATGTTTGAACAAACATAAGTCGTGGAATTAATAAAGTCTAGATATTTTATTTTTGATCAACATAAAAATATATCACTTGCAAAACAAATATTTTATTTATTTATTAGATAATGAAAAGAAATTATAAAATTTAATAACTCATATTCTTACTCAAAAAATATAATAGTTTATATTAATATCTTACTAAATTTCCTTTCTTAGACTTCTCTAATAAAAAATAAAATAAAAGAAATATATATATAATAAAAATAATAATAAAATACAAATAAAAAATACCATGAGGGTCATGAGATTGATAAGAACATCCTTCAGGGCACACCTAGCCTCTAAATACCTTGGAATGTGTAACAACCAGTCGGTTGAATGGCCTTCTGGCCAAATCACCACCTTTGATTTGTGTTGTAGAAACTGCGAAGGTTGTAAAGGTGTAGAGTATATGTAGAGATGTATAAAAGTATAAGGATATGTAATTTTTTTTTTTTTTTTTTCTCGGTTCTTTTTTTTTTAATCCAGAAATGGTGCTTTCTTTTTATTAATTTCCTTATATGGTACTCCTGTATGAGGACCGTTTATTTTTATATTTACATGTCCCAAACCTCATATCCATACTACATATATGAATATAAAAGTAGGAAAATTAGCACTATTAATTGTTTAAACATAAAATAATATGATAACAAAATAAAAAATCACAAGAAAAAAATAACAAAAGAAATCAACGCTAGGTTTGAAAACATTAAACTACTTTACTATAATATTTTAGGTATAGATAGCACTAACAAAAAATCACTGTTCACCGAAGGGATCTTTTGAAAGAAGACCAATCAACCTTAAGCAGATGAGGAATCAGTGGCCGACTTTGCCCTGTTTTTCCTAGAGATGTAGAAAATACAACAGCTTTGGAGATTTACGCAGGGAAAAACAGAGCCGGGAAAACAAGGCTGTTTTCGAGAGAGGAATCGATACAGAGCTGAGTGTAGTTAGCAGTTAGAGAAGCAACAGTGCGCTGACAGCGAAGCCTGTTTCCCTGAGTAAACACTTCTTCACTAAATGGGCCCAGTGTTCCTAATTGCTGGGGTCTTCCATCCGATGGTAATGAGGGAGTGAGTTGATCATGTCTTCCACCGGTTGAAGATGTAAAGGTTGAAAATATGATTCTAGTTGCAGTCTATTTATTAATGTCAAATATATATATATATATATATATATATATATATATATATATATATATATATATATATATATATTTGAAAGATTAAGGGTGAGAGGCATCTTAGGGGCTGACCTATGTCAGGGTATCCAATTAGGATATACTTATCTTTACTAGGTGTCTGACCTTCTTAGGTTCTTTGCCTCGAAAAGTTTTCAAACAAAAGAGTAAAATATTCGTAAGAAGAAATACAAATATGAGATGGATGGGATATAGGGGTATACCCTGTCTTATGGGGAGGTCTTATGAAGGAGGATGTTGATGCCGGAGGAGCGATGAGTCTTGGAGGAAGTGTACCATGATGGATATAAGGGACTAGAAAGAAGATAGTTACTGCGGTGCCGTCCTAAATATTAGCGCTATAGATAAGTTCCATATTTTGAAAATAGTCAGGGATAAATTCAAAATATATAAATTGTTTGCTTACGCATGGATGTGGTAGTTGTAAAATCATTCATAGGTTCTTACTTCTAAATTTATAATATCAATAAATAAAATATATTCACCAATATTAATAATTAATTGTCACCTAATTGCCACTAATTATAATATAATTCGTTAAAAATACAAAATTCAAATGACACAGACACCAATAGTCGGGGCTCTTGTGTTACAAGGAATATGATTTATTATTGAAAAACGAAAGAAAGGGATTTAGTAAACCCCCAAGCAGTTGTAACATCCCAGTACTGGTTCGCCATTCGCCAAGCCATTCGCGAAAAGTAATAGTTGCTAGGAGAAATAAAAAATAAAAATTAAATTCAGGTATTATTGTAAATCCTAAGTTCTTTACTCTTACTAAATCGTTACTGTATTATTCGACTGAGAAATATACAAATAGTATGTTAAGTCTGTTACAAATAATATTAGTTGTTTTTATTATTGCTATATATTGAAATTTACAACTTGTATATATATATAAAATACCAGAAGTAAATGTGATGATAATTCTAAAACTTGCATAGCAATTGCTTGAAAGCAACTACCCATTGGTAGCACTTATAATTGTTCTATATAATACCGTATTATATTAGCTGGTCTCGAGGCCATCTTCTTTTCAGGGGACTCGGAGAGTTATCTGGGATTGAGTGTGAAGCGAGTTTTGATACTAATGGATTTGAAATATTATGAAGTTTGATATGAAAGGATAGGTGTCTGGTTTGGGCTGTCAGATATGAATTATGAAATATGAAATATAGTAAACTATTTAATGTAGTCAAGTGTTCACTACTAATGTATCGCTTACGCGTTATAATAACCTAAGTTTGCAGTTATCAGCAAGAAAAAACAACCAACGATTATACCACTTGCCATGAAGAGTTCGTTATATCTGACGTGTGAATAGGTATATGTAGGTGTGCCTAACAACGTTTTCATTATGTGCAAGTAATTTTAATAACAACATAAGACTCATCTAGGGATCACCTGTGGTGTAGTGGTTAGCATAGCAACCTACTAAAACAAAGATCGCGGGTTCGCAGCCCGGCAGATGACCTTAGGATTTTTTTAAGGGAGTAAAAAATCCTTAGCTATTCCGTCCTTCGGAAGGGACGTAAAATGGGGGTCCCGAACCAGTGCGATGTCAGGTACTCGTTAAAGATCCCTATCCTAATTATACCTGGATAGGCAAAATTTAGGACTCCCACTGTAGCATCGTCCGATTAGCCATAGCAGCATAAAGTGACGTTAAACGAAATAAAAAAAAAAAAAAAAAAAAAAAAAAAAAAAAAAAAAAAAAAAAAAAAAGACATCTCAAATGCATGAAAAAGCCGATGTTCAGTGCATTTATTTATTGTTTTTTCAGTCTAGAAACTTTTAAGATAGTCTGGGGCACACTTTAAATAAAACTAGTTCACTCAGCTATGATTTTTTCCTGCATTGAGGGTAAAACCTTTTCATCTATGACCTGCTGTGAGTAAAAATCATTCGGTAATAGGAATATATTTTTTTACAAGAGATTGCTCGTTCGCTATAGTCTAACACATGGGTTCATTCATGGGTGTATTGTTTGCTGTTTGTTTTTTTACCTGGGTTCTGGAATGTGATAAATCATTACAAATTTTCCTATATCGCAAATGACTGAAAAAAAATAATATAATTAAATCGTGAATAAAATCAAACTGGGAGTCCTGTGTATTTTTTCTCAGCTATTAGCGTATAAAAGATAAAAGAACTATTTTCACGAATTATAAAGCTGCTGTTTAAACACTTATACAATTTCCGTTAATTACATAAAATTACGAATTTATAAACGTTTTATAAACGAAACTCTACACAATTTACAACCTGATCAATATTACTTGTTCATAAATATTACATTAAACCAGATTAATATTATATTACCATTATTTTCCCAGTAAGAGAGTTTTAAAAATTTTGTTTTTTCCATAAAAATAATTCTGATCTTGTAAATTGCAGAAGATTATAAGAATAAATAAATATCAAGTATTAAAACATTGAAATAGAAAAATAAATGGGAAAAATTAGTGCCCCGGGTGAGGATCGAACTCACGACCTTAAGATTATGAGACTTACGCGCTGCCTACTGCGCTACCGAGGCAGTTAAAGTAATTTAAATTGTAAGGTACTAACCTAATTTAAATTTAAATTTTAGAAATGAAAAGGTAGATCTAACATTTAATGTTTACAAAATGATTGTATCATTCGTTGACAATGATATGATCGAGTACAAACAATATGTAAATATATGTTTCAGGACATAATCTTACTAAAGCCATATTAAAGGTTTTCAATTTAAGGAACAATTATAAGGATAATGTAATAAGTAATCAATAAACAAATTTTAAAAATAAAAGTTTTGTTTCGAAATAAAAACTACAATTTTCGTTAAGATCTTCAATATTTGACAGATCATTATTTTTATTTACGGTTATAAATACTGTTGTAATTCCAAAACTAATCATACTATTAAAAGTTGTTCATGTAAATATAAAAAAATATCTTAGTTTGCGAGGGAAACGGTACGAGTTTCACGGATATGTATATATTTACACTCGGGTAGGATCAGTACGTACAATCATTTTTCAGTTTTAGATAATGATAAGTAAAGTAGGTACTGTAGTTCTTATTGGTGAGGTTTATATTACGTGCAAAAACCAAGTCTATTTTTTTAAATTGCTTTTATATTTTTTATATAATATTTTTAAATACTGCTGTCATTTATTAAATAATTATTTTTTATAACTTTATAATTGCGCTCTTTAATAAAGACCAAAAATATAGAAAAATGCCGCTGACCACACCTTTCTAAACTAATCCGTATATATGATAATTCGAAGATTTTTTTGTGACAATTTTTTTTTTCCATAAAATCTGTAATAATTATACTTTGTAATATAATGTAATATCTATATCATTACAGTAATATCAAACATTTTTCTACTTTTCACCACATCGGTATCAGTATTTTTGGCCTAGTTTCAACTCAATTTTATTTCAAACTAATCATCATTGTGTATATAGTGTGATTGTACTTTTCTTTTCTTTTTTTTTATATTATTATTTATATTTATTTCTTTATAATACTATTTCCCATTTAATTTTTATGTTATTGTTCAGTATATTTTGTATCTTATATACTTAGATAAAAGATTTTTAAAATTATATTTTACTCTTATTTCACCAATTCATCTCGTATCCAATCCTTACAATCCAAAATCCTTCGAAAAATCCTCAATGCTCCTTATAATGTCAGAAATAAACTTATCCATAAAGATCTTAATGTTCTATATGCTGCTGATTTAGCCCAAAGCAGATATCTACCCTTTTATAGTAAGCTCCATAACCACTGAAATCCCTTAATTTCTCAACTTGCTTCTCACACCATTCTCGATAATCCTCCGAGGCGTCTGAAAAGAAGATGGCCTAGAGACCTTCTAGTGTAGAATTTTTATTGAAGTGCTACTGAGTAGTTTTTTCAAGTTTTGTCATATTATTGTAATAGGTAAAAACACATTTACTTAATGTATATATTTTGTACAGTTGTAATATTCATTATATTGATATAATAAAAAAAAATATCTTAAAAAGTATCTTAAATAGTTAACCAATTTTTAAAAAAATTTATTTTACTATTACTTTATTTATTTATTTTTTGTTCCTTTATATTTTTTTAAAAAAAATTTTCGTTGTTATCCATATTACTAATTGTGCTTTAGAGAGACAGCTAGTAATATTTACTCAATAAAAAAAAATCTAAACATTTTTATATTCCCTGGTTAATTTTTAACTGAGGAAAAAAAAAAAAATTAACTGGGTGGTATTTTTGTATGCCAGCCTATATTATGAACAAGGAGAGAAAGATATGTTGTAATAAATGAACTATATATGCGAATGTTGTTTCTATCAGTTAATAAAGTTTTAAAAAAATGAATAATAATAACAATAATTTCCTGAGCTATCGAATTTTATTTTTTAAAAGCATACCTCTACCTACATAAAGAGCTTTTTTAACTAATGATTGGATTTCATTTGTTTATCGATAAAAATCTTGTAATGAACTATGGAATTTAGCATTATTTTTTCAAAGATATTTTCATGCATGGTAGTAATTTTTAACCTGGTTTAAACTGCATTGATTAGGTTTCTGAAGAGTACTTAATAGCATAATTGGACATCCGATTGGCAGAAATAGTTTTATCGATCCATCTGGTTGGATTTTAATTTCTAACCATAAAAGTATATAAAGTTTGGCAAACTTCGTTTCTAGCACTCAAGACTATACATTAAAATCATTATTATAGTAAAATTTATTATTTGTTATTCCTAGAACTGTGAAGATGTAGTTAAAATTTGGTGCAGTTGGGTTTCATAGTTTTACCATTGCTAACCCTGTAGCAAAATAGCCATATAACGGTCGATTTTTAAACTGCACTAGGATACACATGTCGCTCAATATATTTATAGTTTTTTTTAATAACTAAAAGTAAATTTATCATAAATTTCTTGCTAGCCACCTATATTATAGTATGAATACAAAAAATGTTTTTTGGGACTAATTTTACATTATTTTTTTTCCCCCGAAAACTTATTAATACGATTGATCACATGTTTTATAATAATTGTTCTTCTTGGGATCGAATGATAGTGCTCTAGGTCTGAAGCTCATGATGGTGAAGTTTTTTGCTCCAGTTATGCACAAGTAGGGGCCCAAGGGTAGGAGTTGCGGTTTCCCTGCGGTGCTTATTAGTAAAGCAGCCTTCGCTTTAAACACCACTTTGACTTAGCTAGTTACTGAGTTTGTGGCCTAACTTTCTTACTTCTGTTGCCATTTCTCTCCCATGGGATTTATGGGTGGCTTTAACGATTTATATCCGAGCTTCTTATTAAATTACCGATCCATAAGAGGTGAAGGCCAAAGAGAATCCGGATTTATGGAAAAACGTGAAGCGATCTTTCTTTTTCTGTATAAAAGATATATTGTTAAATTGTATATATAAAGTAGGTTGTTTGAGTGGGGTCTGCAAAATAAGCATGGTTTGCTAATCTCAATCATTGCTTATTTCTTTACTGGTCCTTCCTAACTACCTCTTTTATATTATCAAATACAAGTTAATCGAATCGTATTAAGTACTTCCTGGATATCATTATATAACTAGATTTTAATAGGGCGTATAAAATATAATGACCGTTTTATCAAATTCCAGAGTTCAAAAGTCTGTAAATATCTTAATGCTTTTTATTATTTACCTATACTTAATAATCCCTTTAAAGCATTCTCTAAGCTTGTTTACTAACACTGAACTTCTTAAAAAAAAGTCTAAGTTCAGTTATTTATTTCAAACAAGAAACATGATAGTGTCCTAATTTTAAGACATAACTGGAAAAAAAATTTCAAAGTCGCTGAAGCAACTCGTGAAAATATTAACTATGAAGGAGAAGGTTTCCTTGAAGAGCACACTACGCGGCGTTGGTTTGAAAAATTTAGAAGTAGAGATACGACTTTGGAAAGGAAGAAGGGCTCCGGGCGGCCATTAATGGATATTAATGGATGAGGTTCTGAAGGAAGCTTTTGAGTCAAATCCGTCCATAAGTACTCGTGAACTTGCCAGAGAGTGTGGTGTGTGGAAAGATACTGTTAGTCGCCATCCACCATATAATCCAGACCTCGCTGAGGAGATGGGTAATGACGGTAGATAACAATGGACTGACTATACTTTGATTATTGATTGTATTTTATATGAAAGAAATAATAATACAAATATTTGTTTAAGAAACGGTCATTTTCTTTTATACACCCTATTATAATACAAATCTTTCAGAAGTGTGTTTACCTCTGTAGGTGCGTACCAAAATATTTGATTTCTTTTGTAACATTCTTATAAACTTTAATATGTAGGTATAATCTATGTAACAAAGTGCAGGTGTTCTAAAATTTCGTATATTTTATAACTGATGATGAATGTTGAAGATTCGAAACAAATTTTCAAATAAAACAATTCCAGTAGAAGTGGAATTTTAATCATCAATCTAAATTGTATTGATCCTTATATACCACGATGCGTACCAGTGACAAGTATTGATACTAACCGATTCAAAATGAATGTTTTAAATTTGAGTAAAATTAATTATGATCCTTGAATCTTGATTTGGTGGGCTTAACCAATAACCAATTAACCAATAAAATATGAGTTTTGCGGTTTTAAATTGGTCTAGATTTAAGAACATTTAGTTGTGGTTGGACCTCACAAGCAATCTACAAGCTATAGATTTCTATTGAGTTATATACAATCACCTACATGGTTCCTACTAGTTGCCTATACCACCGCGAAAAAAAGGTCCCCTCTATTGCATTCAGGTGTTCATCGACCCCTCATATCGGGACGGAATGAGGAAGGAGAGAGGAATTTCCAGTCATCGAGATGGACACAATAGGACCCAACTGCGGTAGGCAGGTGTCTGTACTTGTTGCTCAGCACCTGGGCAGACTGGGCCCAGACAATCTGGACAGATGTTCCCCTCCCCTATATTCGAGGGAGGCTTAATATCCACTTAATGCTACACCTAGTGTTATAAAAATAAACTAATAACTAGGCATAGTTCCAATATATAAGAAAGTTTGTGTGATTTCGGATACTTATAATCTTTTGGATTGTTTCAACGTTCTGATCTGATTGAGTATATTTCAAAATTATTTACCAATGAGTTTTAATAACGATATTTTTTCAAATTCTAGATCGTCAACAATGTTTTAGAAAACGTAGACCTTTACCGCATTAAAAAAAGTCTTCTAAATATCAGTTGAATGTCCTATAGGAAAATGAGCAAGAAATAAAATGTATAGGGCTTTATTACTAAAACTAAAAAAAAAAAACATTTTTTTGCACTCTGGTATACTTCATTTATTGGCTGCACATGTCAAAATTTATCTTGAAAATTGTTGTAAATTTGTTTCCATATCTTTAATTTTTTTTTTCATTTATTGACATTTACTACTGTACAAAATATATACATCTAGTAAATTTGTTGATGAAGGTTACAATACAATATCAAAACTTAAAAAGAACTACTCACTTCAATTAAAATTCTACACTAGAAGGTCTCTAGGCCATTTTCTTTTCAGACACCTCGGAGGGTTATCAGGAATAAAATGAGAAGCAAGTTGAAGAACTAGTGGATTTGTGTGGCTATGGAGTTTACTATAAAAGGATAGGTATCTGGTTTGGGCTAAATCAGCAACATATGGGATATTAAGATCTTTATGGATAAGTTACAAAGTAAGTAGCATATGGATCAGTTACAAAGTAAAGAGTTAAGTAGCAAAGTAAGGAACATTAAGAATTTTTTGTAGGATTTTGGATAGTAAGGATTGGATACGGGAAGAATTATAAGGTTTAGTTAAGCCCCAAAGCTCAACTACATATGCCCAAACAGGTCTGATTACTGCCATGTAAATGAGTCTTTAGTAGTATATTTAAAGGTTTGATCGTTGGTCTAGTAAATGTTGAAGAAGTCAAAAACGACGAGCAGTTTCAGTTTTAGTCCCGTATGTGGAGAACACACACACACACCCACACAAACACACACACACACACACACACACACACACACACACACACACACACACACACACACACACACACACACACACACACACACACACACACACACACACAAAAAAATAATAAAAAATAAAAATAAAACAAATAATCTTCATAAAAATAAAATTAGTTAAGCAAAAGAACAAAAGAATTCTTGTTAGTGTCTAAGATAAATGATATAATGCATTGAAAATTAGATAATTGTAAAATATTGTGAATATAAAGATAAGATAAGTGAATTTTATTCTAACTGCTAGAGAGTTAAATAATAATAAGGAAATATAAGAAAAACGTTTTAACAATTTAAAGTTCTTTTAAGTTAGGTAACTGATTAATATTGGATATAATTACAAGTTAATATTAAAAAAGTTTAATATCCATAAATAAAGCAGTAGTGTTAAACAATTTCTAAAATAAAACAATCTCTTTAACATAGTTTGATACACAATCGATAATTTGAAACAAGAAGTAGTACACTCCCATTAAAAGAACAAGTCATCTTTACAAGACTAAGAATTGGACACTCAAAATTAACCCACAGTTATTAATTAAAGATAAGCCACCCCCAAAATGCAACGAATGTCAGGTAAACCTGACAATAGAGCATTTTCTCATCGAAATAAAAATATATGTGTAAACACACAGACTTGTTAAAATCGTTTATTAGTTAGTACTTCTCAATGTCATTGAGCAAAGAGAAATATGAGGATATCGTATATTTTTCAAAAAATTGGCTGGACTGTAAACACGAGCTTAGAAATGGCAAGAGCGATGGTGCCGGTAATACCCCTTATGATTTATTTGGAAATTTTAAGCACTAGCAGGTGAAAAAGTTCCCCGACAAAGTACTACAAAATCCTCTCAAGGCGTTCATTAATCATTGCATCCCTCTGCCAAAGGGTCTTCTCCCGTCCTACGCTTAAAGGGCTCAAGACTGGGGCGTCTCCAGCTTTCCCAGATTACAATTTATTATCTTCTTGAATGCTATATAAATAACGATATGCATTCCATTTCAATTCAAATCAACATTATGTATATATGTATAAGTTTATAAGCTGGATCTTTAAGTTTAAGACTATAAACTTCTTTTGGATATCTACAAACAAAATCTTTATTTACAAAATTACATAATTTTTCTCTTAAATAATATAATGTATAAAATGAATACACAAATCCATACATACCTACAAAATCAGTTTTTATAGTCTAATTCTTATATAAGCAATTACACAAAATCTAACCTTTTAAATTAACAAGCAAAATATAATAATAATAACATATGTTTTTTAGATATCAAGGCCTTGTGCCTTTAAACATCATTACATCTCCCCTCCCGCAGAAGGTTAATTGGAAAAATTAACCTCGAAATTTTGCCCAGCGTAAGGTAGCAGTTTGCTGCTATTATACAGGTTTGCTTCTGATCGCGTTCGTTCCGTGTCCACCGCATATATTATGCTAGAAATTCGTCTAATTATCTTAAAAGGTCCTTTACGAATATTGTCCAGCTTATTCCTATTTAATCTATTACCAGTTTCTATATACATTAAATAATTTTTTTTTGTATTTAGATACTTAGAGGATTTTGTGTAAATAGATACCAATAAAGCTTATTATTGTTATATCATTGTTAAAAACGTTATCAGGCTATTATAAAAAAAAAAAAAGTTGTATCATTGAGGTACAAAATTAATTTTTCATGTTCCTTCCTCCACACACATGGACGTACACCTGGTTTGAAACCATTAAATGTATTATACGGCCAACCATTTATCTGGGACAATTTCCGATGTAAAGAGTGATGAGGCAACAGATGAATACGCTGAGTCATGAGGGGTTGTGGTTTTGAGGGTGGTAGAACTATGTTAATCTACCTATTCGTGCATATTAGTTTATTATAATCATGCTGTAATAATTTTTATAAATATATACGATATATTTATCATTTATTCACGGAATAGTTCTGGCTGATTAAACATGAGGAATATTGATTTTGTATACATAAATATTTGATTAGGATCAATCTATTGTGCCAATTTATGCATATGTATTTGAATTATTTACATATGGTGTTTCCGAAAGTAAAACCATAAAAAACCCATCAGAATTATCTGGAAATATGTTCATGTTAAGAGGTTTTCTAAGATATTGGGTGTATATTTGTTTTTACAGGCCGATTCCAATTTCAGAAACCCCTCCTCCATAAAAAAAAAAAAAAAATACTGTAAAAACTGCAATCAGGTTGGTCTTCGATTCATTGCTTTGGTAAGGATGTTACTAGACCAACGCTTTTGAAAAGAGATTTGGCATGAAATCACCCAAACTATCCAGGTTATTCTCCAAATAAGGGTTAGCCACTCTTTCTGTAAAGTGTAACCTGAAAATCGATCCACGACTGAAATAACAGAATTTTTTTTTTCTTCAGCCAGCCTCGAACTTTGGCCCGGGAGGTAGTCAAGTGCGTTACCTACTAAGCTACTGCGCCTTCTTAAGAAATCCTGTCACTCAAAATACATGTTTTTTCTTTTTATATTTTTTTCATAATCCCTATTCGAAAAAAAAAAAAAAAAAACAGGATAAATAATTTTTCATATGTATAACATAAAGGAAAAGTATTGCCTTTTTCTGAAAGTAGTTAAACTTTCAGAAATCTTTTTAGTAGGGTGAACAGATTATAGAGGGCGCCTTGAATTTAGAGATACGTATAGGTACATCCTTTGCTAAAATACATACTAATAAATAGCACACACCAATTTATTCACCGTTAGAACTGAAGAAACATAATGCTATAAATTTATTTATTGACATTAAAAAATTATACAATAAATACATTTTGTAGACACGTAGGAAAAGTGCCATACAAATTAAAAGGCAGGTTGAACTAACTGATGCAGCAGGCCATCAGCATACGTGAATTATACTGTGGTATTTTGAAAAAAGAACTAAACAACAAATAATAAGTAAACAACAAAATATTAACACTGTTACATAGATTTTGTATAATTAAAGTTTTAAAAAAATTAAGACAAGAAATCAAATATATTGGAACTCACTTAAAGAGGTAAAACGGACTTCTAAAAGATATCAAGAGTGGAGGGGCTAAATACATGATGGTCTATATATGTTTTAATTTAAAAATGGCACAATATATGATGTTTTAAAGGGCCACGTAGATTAAACCCTTGGGTTTTTCCTATAACTGATTAGTTTTCCCGTTCCTATCGGAACAAGTTTAAAATGGGACTATGAAATATAGATATGTTCGTTCCTATCGTTATAGATATGTTCCGATAATCGGAACAAGTTTAAAAAATGGGACTATGAAATATAGATAACAGCAATTTTCTTTAATTTCATATTCACTGATTTTTTTTGTTCATTTAAATATTTGGATTGGTTTTGTGCGATTTAATTATTATTAATGAATGAACATCTAATTTTAGGCTGTTTTCTACATGATGTATTCGTTTCGCTCCCGAATCTTTATTGAATTTATTGATATTTTCATTTAAATGGAAAGCGAAGCTGGAATTCCGAGTATTGTTATTTTATCCTCTTATACGTTCTTTAAATATTTAATTAACTCATCCTTCAGCATTCCCGTGTTCAGCTCAACAGCAATTTTCTTTAATTTCATATTCACTGATTTTTTTTGGAAAGGGTTTATTTTGTCTTTAGGTGAAGAGGATATTTAATAAATACACAGGAAAATTTGGATGATCGCTAAATCAAAGATTAAAAGAACATATAAGATCTCTTAGGCAGCCTAAAATTTAATATTTATCAATCATTATAAATAATTAAATCGTTTAAAACTAATGCAGATTTTTTTTTTTTTTTGTTAAATGACCAGGTAAATATTTTCAATAGACCCATTTCAAATTAGTTTCTAACAGGGACGGAAAAAATCAATCAGTCATTGAAAAAATTCAAGGGTTTAACCTAATGGCCATCCCCTCCCGTTTGACTCTATATCTTTCAAAACTCCTTAGCCTTTGTACGTGAGTATCAAAATATTTGATTTTTTGTATTAAATTTTTAAAAACTTTAATAATATTTATAATATTTATATATCTATTTAACAAAATGCTGATGTATTTAATGTTTGGTATGTTTTAGCACTGAAGATGAATGTTTAACAGAAGTTTAATCGAAGTGGCCATTAATTCATTAATCCCAAAAAATAATAATTTTAATAAAAGTAATTTTTATTTATTTTTTATTTTTTCGGTTGGCTCTACAGACCTTGTAGATCTTTGGGCACCTTAACCAGCCTGCTCCAACTTTTAGCCCAGTGAAATAAGGATTTTTATACAGTAAACCTCGGAATGAAAGCAATGAAGCTGAATTTTTGCATATACCTTCGTTTTGGCCTTCCTAATAAGAGGTAAAAAGTCACTGACCTCAGCGTGTTAGCATAATTAGATATTCAAGGGCAAAGGTCATAAAAACAGTTGTTTTTTCTTTAAATATTTCAATTTTCATGCCTCGGACGTCAATCTAGAAAGTTACAAAACTTATAGATAATATAATCCTCTATAATTTTAAGAAGGATTTTGCAGGGTAGGTTGCTTACCTCCCTATAACTCTCAGGTTGAGAACAGTGTATTGTCCCTACGTGGGAATTGAACCCAAGCCATATCAGCCTGTGTATCTGGACTCTGTGGTCTTACCTGGAGGGCGGTCACCAATCCAAGTGCTGACCACACTCGACAGTGCTTATATGTACAGGTTTATATATAATCCTACAAAACCTTTGTCAACCAAGATTCACTTTCTATCAGTGGCTCTAAAAGGATATTTATCAGTTCAAGAACTCATACACATGATAACAAGATGGTTTTTATGTTTATATTTATGTTTAAAGTGGTTAATGTAAGTAGAAATCGTTCCATTTGATACAGAACTAAATAACTATGATAACTTTTGTGACGTTAACGAGGCACTCTGCTGACCACAGCACTCTTTTCCAGCTCACCAACGACGACGCTAGACATTATGCAAATGTTTCCGGACGACCGACCTATCAAGTTCATCTGGAAGCAGCTGACCATTTTCTGGCCAGTGAGCCTCTCCTATTAATTAGCAGGAGCTGTCGTGTGTGAGTGTCATCTCCCCGCTCCTGTAATGAGAAAACTTGCTCGCTGCGGCAAACTGGATTAGCGATGGTGGCTGGTCACGTCGGAGGCAGGCCGGGCATCAACGAGCCAGTTGGACTTCGGTTCGGGGCCTGCAATAGCCCACAGTCACTGACCTTTTGGATTTGAATTTACAGAAGCTTCCTTTAGGCTTGATCCCATCATCCAATAAAAGAAAATTTCATTCTTTTTTAAGTGTTTACGTCCAGCAATCAGTATTTAAAATAAAAAAAAGAAGATAAGTGGATGTGCATATGACTATACACTCATAGTGGGAAGAAGCCGGTGATTATTTGGGCATGGCATTAAAATAAAGTTTTCTGTTTCAAAAAATTGGATTATCAATCATATTCTTTGTATATTTGTGTGTAAAATTTGATGATGAAGTATTTTTCTTGATATGAATGGTGATAATAAATCAACAATAACTTATCTATATACATAAAAATTAATGTATGTGTGTGTGTACTTTATAAGCTTTGAAACGGTAAGAGATAATTTTCCATGTGAGGTTGTATTTTTTTTCACATAGTTAGGGGAAAATTATAAGCCTATTGGCATATTGATTGGATGCATGGGTGACGAGTTAGGGACCAACTTGTAAAAATCCTGAATTAATAAAAATATTCAACAAATCAGTGTTTATCAATCAGCTGTCATTCAATTAAAAAAAATGTACAAAATAAATAAAACAATAATAAAATAATTATTGTACTGAGATTTTAAAAATTTTGTTAAGCGCGTATCACGTCGAATACAGCTAGTAACAATATAAAATACATTTTATTAGGAAATTACCACTGAAAACTTTTTTATTTTATTTTCCCTTCCTTTATTTAAAATTGTATTATTCTAAAAATAGTAGGGCTGATTTTAAAAGTGTGTGAGGAAGTTGGCAGAAATCTACTTACTTTTAATTTAAAAAATATATACAGGTATCTATTTCTGTAATTAAAAAAAAAAATATTTTAGACCCAGAGGCGTGATATTTATAATTGCATGATAGTATATTTAAGTAATGCTGTACTTTCTTTAATAAATATTTTTAATAGTCCTTATACCTTTTATAAGTCCTGGTTCTATGGTGACGTAAAATCAAAAGAAATAATGATAATTTTGAGGAGAGAAGCAAAAAAAAATCAATTGACAAAAAAAATCTTTTCATACAATGCAAAATGTTTTGATGAATAAAATTTGATGATATAAATTAGGTGATATATTAAAATTGCTCTACTTCTGAATATATGCTGCTACTCAGACTGGCATGGTTTTGCGACAGAGGTTTGTTACCATCCTCTCCTACTGTCGGATGCTCAGCCATATGTCACATTAAATGAAAAGATGAAACGGCATAGTTTAGGTGGACAGATATGAGATATAACACTAGATAAGACACATGAATATGGAATATGTTGCAGAGAGGCTCTCATTACGGTAGTGCTTTGGTTGTTGTGCCGGCTGCTCTCTGTATTATTTAATCAGCCATCTGTTGAGGGACCCAACTGCCCCCACGTCACGGGTCAGGGCTCCACCTACGGGAGGAAATCACTGTGTCCGTCCGAGCGAGCCGTTGTTATGATAACAATGTTTTAGTGTTAAAGCAGCTGCTGAAAAAATTGTTATGAAATCAGAAGAGCTTATAGTGGACATGCTTCTAGTTTCATAAGATATATAGGATAATTCCTGTTCCCTTAGACTTCCATTTCATACTTTGAGACAAGAAAGATCGACAAATATAAAGGGAAATATAAATAGTGGAGGAGATGGTTAAGGGGGTGTTGAGAAGAGGAAGGGTACACACTATTTGTGTTAGCCTTAAAAAAATATTTATAAAATACCATCTTTTCAGCAATTGTATGAATTCTTCAGATCGCACCTCCTAACTATCTTCCCCACTATATTTTTTTTAAATATTTCCTTTTAAATTTAACACATATCTATGTATAAGGTACTTGAAATAAATATGTATAAAATAATATAAATGATAAAAAGTTCAGGTAAAGGCCAAAAAATATCTTGTAATTTATATTTAAGTTTCAAATGAGTAGCTATTTTTTTTTGGTGAAAAAAAGTTAGAAAATTGCTTAGTGTAAAAAAAAAAATTCTTAATGTATTTAAGAAT
Source organism: Euschistus heros (assembly GCA_003667255.2). Classification (NCBI taxonomy): domain Eukaryota; kingdom Metazoa; phylum Arthropoda; class Insecta; order Hemiptera; family Pentatomidae; genus Euschistus; species Euschistus heros. Next base: position 764,652 of record RCWM02000428.1, on the reverse strand, counting down.
TATTTGAAATATAATCTTTGTGAATTCTGTGGTGTTTTATAGCTATTTATATATTTTCAAGGTTTAAAACTACTATGTTTAATTAAAATATAACAATCTGCTTACACAGAAACGACACATCTCTCATGGCTAGAATTCATATTGAAATTACTTCATATTCATATCATGTTCTTGAAAAATTATTTAACTAGCATCCCCCATCACGGTTTCGCTTGCTCTCGTAAGTAAAGAACGTTTTATTTGTTTATCGATAAAAATCCTGTATTGAAGTATGCAATAAAGCATTTTACGTGTTTAATATTAGGTGCTTCAGAATAGGTTTTAGAACAAAAGGTAAAAAGCATAATTAGACTTCTAATTTTTTATTTTAATTTATGAGTTGGTGATCGAGATGGAAAGAGATTATTAATAAAATCTTGGGAATAATGGACTGCTTTATCAGTTCTTACAACTAATGGCTCATAAATCCTATATTTTTACAGACAATATCAATAAGCAAAGGATCGACATTTTTATTTGAAAATAATGTTTACCATAAAAGAATATGCAAACCTCGTTTCTGCCACTCAACGTTACGCATTTAAATTAAAAAAAAAAATCTTGTATTGAAGCATGCAATTGAACATTGTTTCTTCCATGATATTTTCCCACATAGTCTGTTCAATTCCTTATCTATTCAATTTTTACCTTGTTAAAACCGAATAGATAAGGTGGTTAAAGATTACACAAAAGAATAATTTGACATTAAATATTTAATTTCAATGTATGAGCAGGTAATCCCCATAGACAGAGACTATATACTCTTGCGTATAATGTATTGTCAGCGCTTACAACTGGAGGCCCATGAATCATATTTTTAAACACAATATCAAGAAGCAAAGGATTGAAATTAGATTTGGTAATAATTTTTATTCAGCAGAAATAATTTTATTGATTTCATTTAGTTAGATTTTAATTTCTAACAATAAACGTATTTGACATTGAGGCAAACCTCGTTTCTGCAACTCGACTTTGTACATTTAATTTTTTATTTTTGCTAAAATTTCCTAGAACTATGAAAATGGTTTAGTTACAGTATGGTACAGATGAGGTAGAATTATCGTTGTAAACTCAATTGCGGAATTATGCTAATTATATATCAGTCGATTTTCAAACTTCACTGGGATCTTAATGTCGCACCACATATTTAATTTTTTTTTAATAATTTGATTGGATATAAGTAGATTTTATGAACGGTTCCAAGTTCTATATAACACCGTGCTTTTGTAACCTCTCGATTTTACTATTGGTAAACCTCCGTAGAACTATAAAGATGATGTGGTTAAAATTTGGTAAAGAGTGATTCATTAGTTCCCGTGGTTAGTGATCACAAAAAAATGGTTTGTCCTTTTATATGATTGTATAAATTTGGAATTAGTCAGAACACTTAGTTGACTGTTTTATAAGTAAAGTTCGATATAATAGTAATAATAAATTTATTTCTTTTATATATTTATTATTCCTGGAAATAATTTTTCTCTATTTTTATTTTTTAAGTGAAATTTCTTTTGGAATGTGGGCCTTTTTTTGGGATGTAGTAAATAAAGCATACTCGCGTCACAAACCGTACCGTACGTACCCTTTACTCGTAAATTTAGATTTCTAAGGGAGGGCTGACCCATTCTCTTTAAAATGGTATTCCATTGGAAAATGTAGCATATTCCTCTCACGCTACTTGGTTTTTTTGTAATACGATCATATTAAAATTTAAAGGGATTAATGGTTAATCGAATTTGTTAACCTTTAAATTATGATTACTATTTGAAATGAAATGAAAAAATTAAAAAGTTTCTGTGACTTAAAATAATAATTACAGGGACAATTGTCTGGTCGTATTATTTACGAATTAAATGCTTCACTAGTAACTGCATATATTGTCGACATAAGAAAAATGAATAAATAAATTAATTTTTAAAAAAAATAATAGTGATAGCATAAAATACAATTTTAAGGGAAACTGCTTTATGAATAGAAGTGGGTAGGAAATTCTAGAAGGAGGTAGCACGAATGATAAAGGATTTTTCAAAGGAGGCAATTTTATGTGAGGGGATACACAGGTAAAAGGTTGGGGTCTAGTGTTCAAGAGGTGGATAGAAGAACACCGAGTTAATAGGTCAAGAATATTGAAAGGCTTTTTGGTTTTTAGAGGTTGGAATAGAAAATTACCCAGAATTTGTTGTCATCGGAATTCAGGAAAAAGTAACTTGTGACCGCCTGGGGATTCCGAAGTTAAATCTGACGAAACAGTTCATCAGTTTCCTCGGTATTATCTTGAGATCACCAGACAGTTCTCCATAAACCAAGCAACCGTAATCAAAAGAAGATTATAATGGATCTTTTGGAAATTTGGGCGATATAATTGTTCCAGGATAGGTATTAATCGATGGGAACTCCTTATTTTTAATAGAGTTTTGGAACTGAATAGGAAGGTTATTAAGGTAAAGCAATGGATATTAGAATGGGTTTTAAACCGACGAAGATAGTTTGGATTCAGGTGTAACTTATTCTTCACTGCCCAACTGTTGATGTTGTCATTGTCCTCCTGAAGCTTATATTTCCGGAGATTTTTAAGAAGCAAGATTTGTCAGGATAACGCGTTTGACTATTTATAATAAAAAATAGTCTTAAAATTTATACCATTTAAGCCTCTACGATAAGACGCTTTAAAATACTTTATTTATTGATTTGTTATTTTTTATTTTCAACATATGTGTACATAAATATTTGTTGTAATGATTTTTTATTTAATATCTCAGTAAACAAGAATGCAAAAAGAAAATTAATGTAAGAAAGTAGATGTGTTCGAATTCGGAAAATTCTAATTATATGGCAATATGGCAAATTAACGATTGCTAAAAACCACTACTCCATCTTTGTAAATAAATAGTTCGTACGATGATAGTTAGTGGTTAATATTGGATTGGTCCTTCGTCCTAATAATACCACCCTTGCCCTTATTAATATTCCATACATCGCTTTTCTCAGTAAACTACTCATTATAATAGTGTATGTATAAGCTCATCTTCAAGTTATTTTCGTCTATCCTGCTTTGAATAAAGTATTTTTCCTACTAATATAAAACCTCCTCATTTATTATTCGCAAACATATAGAACTCATATAAACAGTCTAATTGCAATAATGTCTGATAAAATACATATTTAAGTTGCTTTTTCCTAATAAATTAAGCCTAAATTTAACTGTAATCGAATAAATACTAGATATATAGTATTGATAAAATATTATATTTTTTTTTATTTAGAAAGTATTAAAATCTCCCTCAAAGAGGGCATGAAGTAATATGGTAATAAGTAGGGACCGGATTTATATGTGAAATAAAACTTGAAATATGTACATATATAGGGATTTACTTTTTCATGAATATGTAAGTAAAAATAAGAAATATGTAATATATAAAAACTATCTATTTTATAATACTAAGCTAATTAACACAATTTTAATATATATGTAGAAATCGTGATTTTACGTTAACATCGAGACGGAAATAGAAAAAAAAATAATGATTTGTTTCTCAAAACTATTAGAAGTTTCGACATTTTTAACTGATCAAATGTAAAGTAACTTCGATCTGAAGACAGAACACTTTTGTATCAGCTAAATGAACGCTTCACGTCTACCGAAGTAATGGGCGCCCATTTGAACGCTGCAATTTCGTTGGGTGTGAACGAAATTTCTTGACTAAAATTCTTCCTACTTAGAATATGAGCAATTCTTCTGATTTCTTCAAAACCAGGATTTTTTCTCATCACATCCTCAAGTTTTTGTCTTATTTTTTTCCTTGACCTGTAATGAACGTATTGGTAGTAGCAGAAATAAATATTTAATAATTAGTAATAAAACCAGAAATGTGAAAAAAATAAACTAAGTACCTTCCACTAATATTTTCTAATATCTGAAAGACGTTCACCGTTGCAGTACTGTCGCAGAGAGAGGCATTCAGGGGTTTCTAAAAGAGCGATCTTGTTTGGCACAAAAGAGAAGTTCGACGAAATATATGCTCAATTTTTAACTAATGTACATGGCTCCATTATTTCTTTGGCCATTTCTATAGCTACTCCGTTTTCCTCGAGTTTCGAAAAAACATCCTTGATTTTTGTGAAATTTTCACTGTAGTATATGGCGGCTTCTAGCCAAGTAACCCATCTTGTAACAAAAGGTTGTAGTGGTAATGTTAAGGATCTTTTAAAAACTGACTCGACTTGGCGCTTTTAAAAATACTTTTTTTTACATTTGAAATCAGTGAATCTTCATCTTGAAATTCACTTCGTACATCCTCAGAAATCCTATGACAAACATGAGCAAGACATGCCACGTGAATTAATTTTGGGTTAAATATTTATATCATGCCTTGATTATGAACGCCCCCAGGTCAAAGTACACCCATAGAATCATTAAAAAATTGGGCAATTGCTGCGTGGTTGCATTTTTCTGAAACTTCTATATTTAAAAGCATTGGTTTTGTTTTTTCATTGGACATTTTTCCCGCAATGGCATTGGCCACATACCGTGATTCAACATTCGTTGTTTCGTTTATGCATACCCATATGGGCCTGTATTAAAATTTGACTTACTAGTTGAGAAAGACAAAGAAGAAATAAAGCTTTGGTTCCGATTCATGTTCCTTTCCTTATTTCTTTGTACAAAAGTGTTGAGATATGATGAGTTACTAGAAATCGTTGGTTTGTTGACACTTTTTTTCCACAACTATCACATAATAAAACATTGCCAACCCTACGAAAAGTTTCGTCAGGAAACTCGCTAATTTATTTGGCAACTAAAGCTTTCGAAGTCAATTTGATTTTGGGCATTACAACAAATTCAACTAAATGATAACAAAAGAAAGTCTCGACATGAAATGAAACAAATTTTGGATAGAAAAGATGGACATTGATAGGGGAGACCCTTTTAATACATTGGCGGAATAATATAATTTTTCGGCTCAGGCACCTTCCGCAATACACTGAATTCATAAGAAAAAAAAAATTATAAAACTTTGCTTCTATTTTTCTTGAGTTTTTTTTTTCTTCAAATTTTCATTGTTAACTAAATATGGATAAAAATATGTAAAAAAGAGTAAAATATGTAAATAAGAGTAAAATATGTACAAATATGTAATTTCGTCCAAATATGTACAAATATGTAAAAAAAAAAGTGTTTTAATTACATTTTAAATTATATGAAATAAACTATCGAAGATTGATATACAAGGATCAAAAAACAATATGTAGATACATATAAATCCGGACCCTAGTATTAAGTAATATGACATGAATAAATGAAATAAAATGAAAAAAAAAAGTAAATGAGTAACTTCATAGTATATAATACAATAAATAAAGTGAAAAAGAAAATAAAGAACCTCAAACTATACATCAATAGGGGTCACCTGTGAGCTATGCCGTCCTTCGGAAGGGACGTAAAATGGGGGTCCCGAGCCTGTACGATGTCAGGTACTCGTTAAAAAAATACAATAGGCAAAATTTAAACTGTAGCATCGTCCGATTAGCCAAAAAAAGTGACGTTAAGAATATAAAAAACATACATCAATAATGTGAAAAAAAAACAAAAAAGGATTTTAAAAAAAAATTAAGAATATAAAAACAAAAATATTTTCAATAACTTATTTTCAATAACTTATTTTCAATACACATATATCCTAGGGATTCCTCAACCAGAATTGTCCTTCCACTTATGAAGGGACAGGCCTAATCCAAAGAAATCCCAGCGTTACCTCCTCAGCTGTGTCACTGGTGTAAAAACAAACCGGTGGAGGATGAGTGAGGACAGTCACTCAGACCGTGAATAGAGAAGCTGGACTTCATGCCAGGACTTCATGTCGAATTTTACAATAGATCACGAGGCCGCTGCCTTTTTAACCTGCGAGGAGAATTATAGGGGTTAGTGGAACTGGGCAGGGATTGTGCTAGTGAATTGGCAATAGAATAGAATAGAAAAAAAAATATTCTAAGACTTTATGTCCCTTAAGAATAACATTACGAGTACATAACAGAAAGTAAAATCATATATGGCCTATAGAATTTTAAAATAAAACAAAGTAAATAAAAGTGAATACAAATTTACATTATAACAAAAACAAACAAAAAAAAAAAGTAATAGGAAAACTACAAATAAAAAAAAGAGAAAAAAACAGACGACATAGGAGTTAATATCATAAACGAAATTGTAGAGAGAAAACAGAAAAATGACAATGAAAAAGAAAAAACTAGAAAATCAAAAATCATCTTTCATAAAAGGCTAATGTTTTATGTCTGACATACTAGAATTACATACATTATAAAATATCCATATAATTAGAGAGCGTAAATTTGGACAGACAGAAGATGGTGAAAAGAAAAGTTTTTAATGTTCCGAGTGAAGTAGCGTTGTGAAAACGGGGAGTGGGAGAGGGAATTCCACAGAATAGAGGATCAGAAAAGGAAGGAACGTTGGAAGGCAGTACTTCTGTAGGATAGAGATCGGATAGACGAGATCTTGCATGGATTGAGTTGTAGAATTGAAGGATAATGTAAATAAATTGAGGGGTGTTGACAATTTGGAACAGTTATATGCCAAGGAAGTATTTTCTGCGGAAGGAGAAGGAGAGTTAATTTAACTCGCTGTAGAGATGCGAAACATGGAAACATCTTGAAGTTCCGAAGACAAACCAAATATAGCAATTCATGGTGTATTTTTATCTATCCTCAAGAACCATCGAGAACACACTATATATCACGCAACCATAATCAAATTGGGGAAGATACTAGGAGTATCTATCTGGAATACAGTATATATCTGGTATATATATATATATATATATATATATATATATAGTTCAGCTAATAGAATTAGAATGGGTATGTAAATTCGTAGGATTTAATTATGATCGAATATGCGTGGTCAGGAATTTGTGGAATCGGCATTGAGCCTTCGAGTTCACTAAGCTTTTATATTTATTACTGATTAAACAAACATTTCTAGTAAGATTTAGTGAGAATTACAATAGATTAGATATGTTCTAATATTTAAAGACACAGGCAGTCTTAGCTATTGCAACATCCGTGCCTAATGAGAAGCATCGCGGACTAGATTGGCCAGAGAAGTCAGTTCTAATTGGGTGCGGTGCGGTCGGGCCAACTCCAATATTTATGCAGCCAGTGCTGCCTGTGTGTACTCTGAAAATACTGCCTCTTCCCTCGGTTCTGCTAAAGCTCATCAACAAACAGTAAACCGATTTCATTGCGACCATTTGTCTAATGAGCAAGTTGTGTACAATTCACGCGGCGTTGCTTTTTATTTCCCAACTAATGGAAGAAAAACGTTCATCGCATCAGAATTGATTATATTATACCATAGGATAGTATTTCCATTATGCTATAATAAAATACGTAAATCTCTTTATTCAAAATGTTTGAACCAAAGAAAATAAGTTGCATAATTTATATTGCAAAATCAAGCAATATTTGTTTTTGTTTTTTTACATAGATGATATGTTGTCGATAATTTCATAGTCAGAAATGTAATAGAGAACATTTTTGGTATATTATTATTAATATTATACATTTGTCAGTAGGACCTATCACTGATATCACTTATTATTAGGTCTATTAGCTATATAGGTATAAATTAATAAAGTCACATATGCCTACAAGTTTGAAGTGTTGGGGCTTTTATGACACGCTGTAGTTTTGTTGGTTGGACGATGGTTGCCTTATAGACAGTAGTATGAATAAAAACAGTAGATTATATATAGAAATATCTCCACGATAGCTTGTTGGGACAAACAATGAGATAGACCAAAACGTAGATGGGAGGATTGCAGCAGGACCGTTCTTGGGGGTTTAGGTTTTGAGGGAGTGGGTTGGAGGGAGGTGTGTGTGGTCAACAGTTGTTGATGTCGGCATCGCACCTTTTGGTTCGCTAAGTAAGCACCTTTTATTTATTTATTCGTTAAGTAATTGTATTAAGTTTTTTAAGTTTTTTTTTTTTTTCAATTTTCTATTTAGTTCAGTAAATGTTTTTACATTCGTTTCATAATAATTTGTAATAAGATTTCATTTTCTTTTTATTATGATGATCAAGAAAGAAAGAAAAACAAAATGCTCTGCTATTTTTTATCTTAGTACTTCAGTTACTTATATTAAGATTCCAAAAACATTCTCCCTCTCCCTATATTTTTCTCCAGAGGCCGATGCTGATTAGTGAGGCTATGAAACTTAAACTTCCTTCCGTTTTGCCTCCTCTCCAACCCTCTTTAGCCATTCACCTCAGACCTTTCGTTTTAGGGGAACCAACAACAGGCACCCTCGATTTGACAAATTGCTCGGCTCAACAAGTAATTTCGCCCCCTGAAAACCTTGCAGGGAACGAAAACAGAGCCGTTATTCTAAAAGTTTATGGAACGCTTTTTCCTGTATAATACGAAAAATAAAACGTAATTACATGTCACAGTATTTCTTCATTAATGTTCCTGTTCATTTTATCCCCGAATTTATATTCCGAAAACAAGCCGGGACTTAGAGCTAATTAACGGTTGTATTGACAAAAGTATAATTTAAACTGTTGAATAGCGTTTCTGATTAAAATTATTTTTGCTTGATTTTCTCCACTTTTTAAAACATTTTTCCTGTACCCGATTTTACAGTGCATTTCACCCTTTCATTTCACATAGTAAATCTTCTAGAACGAAATAAACAGTTGTTCTTTTTTAGTAATCCTATAATAAAATACAGTCTAAGCTAACGAACAAAAAAAAAAAAAAAAAAAAAAAAAGAAGATCATATTTCATTAGAGTACTAGGAAATCATTATTTTGCTTTTTAAATAATTTGATCAAATATAGAACTCAGAATTTTTTTTCTGGTAGAACATACGAGGTGTGATCAAAAAGTTCCAGGACTGAATTTTTATACATTTATTCATACAACATACAGGTTATTCAAATTTGTCTCCTTCGAAGTACTCCCCTTGGGAAGCTACACACTTTTCTCACCGGTGTTTCCACTGATCAAAGGCCCCAGAAAACTCTTTTTTTGCAAAGGTGTTTAGCAGCTCCGTTGTTTTTTTCTTTAATTTCGTCAACTGTTTGAAATCTTCGTCCTTTCAGGTGTCTCTTGAGCTTCGGGAAAATAAAAAAGTCGGCTGGAGCCAGGTCAGGTGAGTAGGGGGGCTGAGGAATGACAGTCATTGCGTTTTTTACACAAAAGTTACGGATAACTAATGCAGAGTGAACAGGAGCATTGTCATGGTGAAGGACCCAATCACTACTTTGCCACAGCTCAGGTCTCTTACTTCTCACAGCATTATGCAATTTTCTGAGGGTTTCAAGATAAACAAAACGATTAATTGTTTGACCTTGTGGAAGGAATTTATAGTAGACAACACCTTACAGTCAAAGAAAACCGTAAGCATGACCTTCACATTTGATTTGACTTGGCGTGCTCTCTTGGGTCTTGGAGAACCTTTTGATGTCCATTGTGATGATTGAGCTTTTGTTTTCACATCTTAACCAAAAACCCATGTCTCGTCTCCCGTAATGATATGTTTCAAGAAGCTTTCGTCGTCATTTGCCTTTTGAAGAAGTTCCTTAGAAACATGAGTTCGGTGTTGTTTTTGGTCTTCAGTCAACAGTTTTGGCACAAACTTTGCTGCAACACGACGCATTTGAAGTTTTTCAGTTAAAATTTCCTGATATGACCCAAATGAAACGTTGAAGGGCGTCCGGAACGAGCATCGTCGTCTGTGGATGTTCGGCCATCTTTAAACCTCTTGAACCACTGATGGCAGCATGATCGGCTTAGACATTCTTCACCAAAAGCCTCTTGTAACATCAAAAAGGTTTCAGAAAACGTTTTGTTCAGTTTCACACACAACTTCACACAAACACGTTGCTCTTCTTTCACATTCATTTTCATAAAATAGCCAAACTCTATAAAACTAACCTCAAACAAACTGTGCTAATGTTACTTTCAGTGATGTTATGATTGATCTGCAAACACAGCTGTGTTCCTGTTGAGTCAGGCAATACAATACTGCCAACCGCATCGCTGTGAGACATTGCATTCCCATAGTATATAAAAAGTCTTGGAACTTTTTGCTCGTACATATAAAATGTTTTTCCATTTTCCATTTTTTCATATCCTTTTTGTTCTTATTAGACATGGTTTTCCTGCGTAAAAATAAATATTTTTCGGGAGATGTAGATAGTTAGGGTAGGCAGTCATAGATACTCAGCAGATCAAAATAAAATTGTTATTTTATTTTAATTGTGTTAACAATTAATTGTTAATGTTCACAATTAAAATAAAATAACAATTTTATTTTGATCTCCTGAGTATCTATGACTGCCTACCCTATCTATCTACATCTCCTATACATCACAGTCAACTAACTATACCTTATGAATATAAATATTTTTCTATTTTCTACTTATTTATTGATATTTATACAATAGAATATACAATAGAATACAAAGTATTCCCAGACCAGTGTTGAGTCCGACTGAGGGTATAAAATTTATTTTACGTTATTTTATTCGAGGTTCGACTTCGAGGTCTGGAGACCCCCCTTAGGCACAACTAACTCCGACAAAGTGGGTACTTATAATTGGGGGAAAAACCTGCCGGATGAACCTGATTCTGGCCACATCACCTCCTTTCATGACAGCTGGCCCAGTAACAGTACAACAAGATCCTTCATGGGCCGTAGTGGTTCAAGTTATTTTTTTTTTTTTTTAATGAATGTATACGTCACCTAAATGTGTGGAAATATGATAGGATATGATTCATCTAATTTGGACTAATTCAGCATCCTTACATTTAAACAATATTACTGCACAAAAGTCTAACTTCCATGGTTATAATGATTATTTAGTTATTATTATATTCTAAAACTATTTGTTGATATTTACAACTGTATAATATGTTATTTAAAACTAGCAAATTTGAGAAAACTGATTATAATGACCTGTAATAACACGTAAAGAACTACACACTAGCAGCACTTCAAAAAATAAAAGTTCTAGATAAGAATGTTGTTCATCTTCTCTTCAGATATCTCGGAAGAATATCGGGAATTGAGTGTGTAGCAAGTTGGAAGACTAGTGGACTTGAATGGGTATGGGGTTTACTATGAAATGACAGGTATCTGGTTTGGCCCTAACAGAACAAGAAAATCATTATGGATAAGTTTGTTTGTGAATAATAAGCAGCATTGAGGATTTTACAAAATATTTTCGATTGAATACAAGAAGATTTGGAAGGTTAAATAAATGGAGCCCCAAAGCTCAACTTCGTATACTCGAATGGCTTTAATTACTGTAAAGTATATAAGTCTTTTGTAGTTTATTGTGAGCTTTAAAAGCTTTTCTAGTAGATTTGTTAAATGGATTGCTAAATTTTTAGATAATACAAATTTTGTATAATATTTAATAAACATTACTATGACAGTATAAATATCGATATCTCATGACCAGAAGCTATTTACTTAAGTATTTTTAGATGTAGCTAAGGCATTCGATAATGTTTGACACCAGCTCTTTTACTCTTCATTCTTTCGACAGGACTCAATTTAACTACCGAACATTGTTCAATGCATCAATGTTTCAAAGACTGAAAAATCAAAAAGAAAAAATATATATATTTAGAAAACAATGAATATATATTGTACAGAGAAGTATGATTAAAATTTTTCATTTAATCTACTTTAATCGAAAGCGACGATTTTGCCACAAATCCAATTTAAAATCCACTAAAACTTTCCAATTGTGGAAAAAAAATTTTCATGGAGTTGTTTATCTCGAGTATTATTTAGCCTCTGGTTGGGGAATTTATTGTTTTGGCTGAGATCCAGGGATTCATGGACCAGCCATTCTTTAGCAGTTACTCGATTTGGACTTCTATGTGCCAGCAGGGTCCCCATCTTGATTGCAGTAGTTGATTTAATGATTTTTAATAGAATTGGTTTTAGGAATATTTTTAAGAATATGAACTAAATAAATAAATTTTCAATTTAATAATTTATAAATGGTAATGATTTAATTCACTGATAACTGGTGTGAAGATTTAGACTATCATATTTTACATTGCTTTACCAATGTTTCTCTTAGATAATTTCTAGAGCATTAAATATGTATTCTTAAAAAAGAAAAAAAAAATATAAATAAATAAAAAAAAGAAATTATACGAATGTTTGAAAATCAAGTTAATAATAAATTTAAATATTTGAAAACCTATAGCCAATGAGAAAAAAATATTTTCTTTATCTCAATATTTTTTAACAAATTAACGTAATTTGCTAATAGTGGTTTTTGACATATTAAAAACGTTATACGGAGGCAACTATTAAATTTTATTTATATTGTGGTTCACGACCACAAACATTTTAAGATTAAATGGGGTAAATAATATATTTACAACTACATACTGAAATCATTAATGCTTACGTAATGAAAAAGGATAAGAAAAACAGAATAGCTAAATGATTTCTTTTTGATAATTTCATCAAAGCTCTACCAAAAGTCGTAAAAAAAAACCCTGATATTTCCAGAATCTGTTAAACATTGGTGTATTTTTATTTGTTTTTATTGAATATATTTAATCGCTGTCTCACTCAAGAGCGATATGTAATATGGATGACAAATAATGTATGTATGTATTGCGTGAATGGATACATACAATGAAAGTAAGAAATAAAATTATAAAACACAAATAAAATAAATAAATTAAAATTAACAATTGCAACCTCTAACGTTGCAATATATAAAATAAAATAAAATAAAACTTAAAATAAAATAAATTATGTTAATCATTGTTTTAAGAAATAAACCTAAATACAGAAAGAAAGAGAAAACAAAAACATCCCTTTTTCTTTCTTATTTTTAAAAAAAATGAATTTTTGTATTATAAGCTGTCTATTTATTATATCGAATACTTAAAAAGTGAAGCCATAATGGTCAATCGGTTCTCAGTAGTCTTTATTGTATTAGTATCACTACTATAAGTACATGTATGTATATATTATATTGTTCAATAAAGGCATTTTAATTGTCTGTCTCACTGAAAAACAATGAGTAGTATTGATAAGAATTAATCCAATCGTAAAATATGTACAATGGAAGCAAAAAAATAAAAATAAAGAAATAAAGTAAGAAATAAAATAAAAGGACTCAAACTATTCAAGAAATATAATAAAATGTAATTAATGATCATATAAAATAAATTTATATGATAATATTTGTAGAAACAAATAAACTAAAATAAAGAAAGAAAAATAATACAATTAAAATACAGTCATACTATATATACAATAGTTACAAGTGTCGCGGGGAAACCCCTAACCAAGCCAGGGGTCAATCCCAGTTCTGCTCTCCTTGCTTTATCACAAGCAGAACCCAGTGAAGGCTGAGTGAGAATACTTTATTAATAAGCCTCCATATAACGCATCAAGTCATTTTTTTTTCTTCAAGCTCTGAAACAGAGCCAAATACCTGACGTATATTTTTTTTTTCCAGGAGAGGTAAGTGGTAATATTCTTATTTCACAAACATATACAGAAATATAATACATGATTCATTGATTTCTTGACACCCTTGACTTTGGACGTTCTTGGTGTTTTACATCAATAATAAAAATATCTGGAAAAGATAATATTTAATATAGATAACATTATAAATCTAAAAAAAAAAAAGAATTTTAAAATAGAATAATGTCATCTTGTTGCTCTCTCCTCTCATAAAAGAGGATTTTAACATCAATTAGGAATGGGCATTATATCTCAAAACTCGGGAGCTGAACCGTTTGTGATGAGAGGAGAAACTCCTGGCTGAGAGAAAACGTGACCTGTGTTCCCTTAAAAACCCGCATCCTCCAACACATGTCCGCACTCCCGCACTCCCATGGGAACATGTTCACTCGATAGCCACCGAAACCAGGATATTGATCCATCCTCCTATCTTTCTTCCTGAGGATCTTGATATAATTATGTATTACGAAAGCGAGAGCAATATTCGTAGTACACGGATCAAAAGTGAGAATATTATATATTTGTGAACGTTAATGTTTGAACCAATAATTTATTTTTCAAAAAAGGGAATGTACTATATCTTGAAGTACCAGACCGTTTCAAAAGTTCAGTGAGTTTTTTTTGGGTAGTTAAAAAATTCAACGAATTTATAACTATACAATAACATTATCCAATTCAATAATATCCATTAAAACTAAACTTTATCCCACGTGATGCAAGATCCCAAATACATTTTTTTAAGAATTATTGATCTTTACAGGTAAAAAACTTACTTAATCCTAATTGTAGGCTCTGCTGCTCATCAATTAATCAAATCTGCCGGAGACAATTGCCCAGAGATCTGAAAATGTTATAAACAGTGCATGAAAGATCGAGTGAATATATTAGGTTGAGCAACGCTTCCCATCCAATTTCCATAAGTTATCCCTAGTCAACTTTGCAGTATGCGGTCTCTTATTCGCCTCTGATAACTTGTGAGGGACCCATTTTCCAGTTTGTTCTATTTTTCTCATTTCATGTGTGTATCTCCAGGCTGTTTAATATTTCACTGCTTACCTCTTTCCGCACACATGATGTGTTTGACGTGGATCCGAATCAATTAATTTTTTAATTCCCTGTATTTCAGAACGATATTTATCTTCAAGAGTTTCATCGCAATGAATAAATTTGGAAAACCAAAATTGAGCTTAACGTTCAGAGAGTACCTTCTCCCCAAATACGGAGCATATTTTTCGAGCGGCCTCGGTTATCTTTAAGCAAGCCAAGTTTAAATTCGTATAATAAAATTGACCGAATTTAAATTTTAACACTCATCATTTTAATACATTTTTTTTTTAACATTTAGCAAATACTGGATTGAAAGGTAATCGCTATTTTAAAGACAGTAAACAATATTGTGGTCGAATTGAAAATAGAATCATCAAAAAAACCGGTACAGACCTAATAAATCTTAATTAGTGGAAAAACGGAAAGACTTTTGAAACGGCCTGGTATAAAATATCGTTGTCTCATTTCTATAGTCTTCTTAGATTCATTTTCGATGTAAAGATATAGATGCTTCTACCCGTTTAACCGCTGATAAAGGAGACATCGTGACAGATATGAGAATAAAAAACGTGTAGAAATTGTGTTTAGATTGATTTGTAATATTAAAATTGTAAGAAATAGAAGTATATATTAATCTGTTTATTAATGCGTAGTAATAAAAAAAAAAATTAAATGCATATTAAAAAAAATGAAAGTGAAGTAAATGTCGGGAGATTATAATAAAATTTCCATCAAAATTATAAGTGACGTATATATATTTTTTTCTCTAGTTGATGCTTATAATTTAAAATTAGAAAAAAAAAAATGGTTATTTGTGGTTGCAACTTTCAATATATCTGTTTCTTTTTGCTCAGGTTTTAACAGTTACTTTTATTTTTCTTTTTGAATTTAAGTTGTTCCCCCTATCCAGTGGATATACGATTACCCTCTGAAACGTCTGAAAAGAAAACTTTAAGTCATCTTCTTCTCAAACGTTATGAAGGGTTCTTATAATGTAGGACTTTTATTGATGTACTACTAATGTGCAATTCTTTAAAAATTATTGACATAATAATGACATAATAGCTTCGTTAGAAGTAGTTAGAAGATAACCATACTAAAAGTCCCCGCCTCTAGGGGAAAGAACTCAAGGTTAGGGAAAGGAGAGCAGGCCCTATTTTGGATTTTTTCGATTATATCCCAAAAACGGTGGACTCTAGAAAAATATATTTCAAATAAAAATTAAAGATTATTACATTTCTTATAAAACCTTATATATTTATATTTGTTGAACTTCTAACCGTTTTCGAGATATGCCTTATTAAAAATCGATAATTTTCGAGAAAAAAATAATAGTGCCTTCAATTGCCAGAAATGTATATATGAAATTAAAGTGATTTTAATGTTCTACGATTTTGATTCCGTCATTTTTTCCAAGAAATGATCATGGAAGGCACTAGAAGCAAATAATTGACAAAAAGTGTGGTCAAAATTTTTTTTTTTCAAAAGTTATAGATTTTTAATAACGTATATATATATATCTAAAACGGTTAGAAGTTCAACAAATATATATATATATACATATATATATATATAATATATATATATATATATATACAATTATATAGAAAATTTAATTAGCTTTAATGTTTATTTGTAACATATTTTTCTTGAGTCCATCTTTTTTCGAGATATAATCGAAAACCCCAAAATGAGACCATAGGGTTATTTTACTTCGAAAGAAGCCCTGAGGTAAAAAATAATCTTCTATTCTAAATTCTACGCGTTTATATAGTGTATATAGTAATATTTAAAAAATGAAGTAAAAATTTGTTATAGCCAGAATGAGTTCATCGCGTTTTATTAGTAATAAAAGAAAAAAAATCCTTCAGACTTAACTACCAATTATACATTAAATTATTATAATTTCGGAACCAAATTGAATCAGGTTTTAGACAAACTTTCGTGACCGAGAGTCTAATGTAATCATTGGTGAAATCCTGGAGCGACAGGTCTATAATTATATTCTACAGCTCTCTAATCAAAAGCAGCCTTTGCCTTGTCCAAAACAATATGAATTATTTATTGCCGTTTTTATTCTACTTCATCTGCTCTTTTATTGGCCATTCTAGCGTTATGCGACTTATAAAAACTTTTCCAATTCATTTTATGTCGACTCAGTTAAAAATGTCATATTTTATTGAAATAGCTAATAAAGCTGAAATAATACCCTGGAATAAGAATAATTTTTATTACTGGCCAATAAAATTTATATCCATGAAGGACGTATTATTAAGAATTATTTTTTTTAAATTTTGTTTCTCTCAAGAGTATTGGAGTTAATGATAGCGCAGATACGTATGAAAGGAGATTTATATTTTATAAGCATCTACCCTTAAGGGTGATTAGCAACAACAAATATATGTTGTTGTTTTTTACATTCAGTAACATTAAACATTATTGGTTTCTGATATTTTTAAAGCAAACATAATTACACAAAGTTATAAAGGTTTGATGTTTTTTAAAAATTTAAATAAACTTTGAACAGACGTTTCACTGTCACTAAGAGCGATGTCCACCCGGTTGGCCATTCTGCAATCTTTCCTTACATCCTTGTGCTCCTCGCAGTACATTAAGATGTGCTCCACGGTCAGGGGTACATCGCAGGTTCTGCAGGTCGGTGGGTAGAGTCCCCTCAAAAGATATTTGTGCGTTATGGCTGTGTGTCCAATGCGTACCCTTCCTTGCCAAGACATCTTCTTCACGGCGATTCCTTCTTTCTGAAGTTTTCCCTCCTTCAGGACAATTTTTAACTTTGCATAATTTTTTGTCTGTTTTGTTCCACTCTGTAGTCTATGATTAATATAATTCTTTTTTTTTTTTTTACATGAATACGCCAATCCAATGCTGTGGTTTTGTTGATATACATGACGTCTAAAGGAGGTTTCAATATTGCATCATTTGCAGTATGATCAGCTTTCTCGTTTTTTCCGATGGCCAGATGAGAAGCAACCCAAAGAAATCTTATCACTTTGCCTGAACGTAGACATTCCTTCACGAGAAGTTGGATTGTCATCACCAAAACATTTTATTTTTTAATTTAGGGTGAATGACAGCTGGTACTATTCAGTTGTTTTAATTGTTATTTTTAATAATTGCGTTTATTTTTCTTATAATTATCATAATTTTATTTTTTTTAGAGAACAAATACAATACTGTTTTACATTTTATAAAAGTATCCGTATTCCAGGCAATGAAGGAGAATTTCATCACTTTGAAAAAAAAAATCATGGAATTCAGTATAGATTTTTTTAAAGTGTTCAGTACAACATACTAAAAGTTATACCACGGGGGATTAATAAGGAATAGCAGATCTAACCTATCTTTTTACGGTTTTTCTCAAATATCTTTTGAAACATCAACTTCAGTGAATCGAGCTTTACATATAAATTAAAATTTAATTTAACAAAAAATAGTTTATTCAGTTTTTTTATAAAGTAAATATTTTAAGGGATCAATGGTGATATATTTCTGAAGAAAGCTCACGAATTTTTAATAAGTTATCACATTGAGAAGTTTCCTGCTTTATTAAGCTTACTAAGAACAATATTTGTAGTATTAAGAATTTCAGCCGCAAAAGTTTTCATTTTGTTCTGGTCTCGCAGAACACGATAGCAAACAAGAGAAATCAGTAATCTTAGCGAATAGTGTTGCAAGAAAGATACAGATGTTACCTTCATCTCCTCCTCGAAGGTAGAGAAGGCAGTGAGTGGCCTCGAAATCTATTTGGCCAGTTTCTCGACTCATGCCGTGAGTGAGTTTCTGGAAGAGTAGCGCTGGGAATCTTTTTGGTCCAGGCTTGTCCACATATAAACTTGGTTTGGGGATCCCTATGCTGTGCATACTTTGTAAACAGAGTTATAAATTTAGTTTCAAAGTTTAATTTAACTATTCTTTATATTAGTATAGTTAATTATTCATGTATTTTTTATTACTATACATTGAATAGTTTAGTTTTCATTTTTTTCTCTTTTTTCATCTATCTCTTATTTTCTTGGGTTGTTGCAAATATTATCCATGTACATGTGACAAAACAAATTATAATTGTGTGTGCTTTATACTGCTGAATGGTCAACACTAACTTCTCTCGCAATATTTCGAGTAGTTTTGCAAGGGCTTTCTTCTACCCTAAGACGGTCGTGATCAACAACCGCGATCTTCCTTGTCTTCGAGAACAAAACCTCCAAGATGAAATTTTTAAACCATCGCTGCACTGTACATTCGATGATGCTCCCTTTATTCTAAGCAGTATTGTTTTTACGCGCGGTTTTGGCCGTACTTCGATCAAGTTTGATCAGATCGTATTATTGACTCGATGAAAACGTACTTGTTTTCTTTCGAATTCGGTCATCTATGAACCACGTTCAATAATTTATTTCTTACCCTTCTGTTCTTTCCAATACTTCTTCATTAAATTTGCCTGATGTTTTCTCCTTTCATCTGACCACTCTCTATTAATTTGTGTTTCAACTACTTTTTCAACTACTGGAAATTTAATATTATTTAACATAATGGAGTTCGCCTTCCAAAAAACTAAAGATATATACAGGGTAAGTACCTCTTAGTTTAAAAAAATATTAGGTAAACTATATTAAGAATGTAGAAAAATGCCGCAGACCTCATCTTTCTATTCCAATCAGTTGCAGACATACGATGAATCAAAGGCTTTTTGAGGAAACCACGTTTTTTTTTACCATAAAATCTGTAATATATCCATTTGTTTAATTATTTTTCAAACTTTGACCACATTTTCGAATTTGGCATTAAATTTTCTATAAGGACAGAGTACATGTAACCTTGAATTTTACTAACTTGGGACCTAAAGAACACCATGATCTACACCTTATTTAGGTAAGTTAAAATGTCTTAAATTATTTCAACGCTCACTGTTTTTCGAAAAAACTATCCACAAAACTGAAAATTTTACAAAAACTTGAAAATTTAACCATCTTTGGTGATGATATGTTAAAAGTAATGTTTCTTTTTCGATTTCATCGATAAATTTACTGTTAAACTGAAAAAAAAGCATCGTGTTTTTATTTGGCATACAAATCAGTTACTTGTGTAAATAAAACATTATGACAATCCCTTAATGGAAATGTGCATTTTAAACATAGTAAACTTTTCATTGGAATAAAAAGTAAAGAAAAAAAATTATTGTTTAATAGAAAATAAAGGAAAACTGTCAATAAAGCGACACCATATTAGAGGATCTTGTGTTTTTATATTTATTTATTTATTATTATAAAGAATTTATTTTATTAGAGGTTCAATGTAAGGTTTAAACCCAATGATAATAAATATAGACCTAAATATTGCCATTAGCAGATCATATTAAAGAATGCCACTTATTGGGGTGAATTTATGGATAGATGAGTCTGTTTTTACAGGGGAAGGTATTTCTACCTTTCCATGAGAGGTATCGTTGGTTTATTCATCTTTGTATTGCTGTCGAATAGTGTTGAAAAATAATAGTTTGCCCAACAGATTGAATGATGAGAACTACTAAGATTGATTACAAAATATCCTACCACTACATCATCCCGATATTCCTCCTGAACTTCGGCAAAATATGATTTTCCAGCACCATAGTGCTCCTCCACATTATTCGAAAGCAATATAAATACATGGTAGAAATACCTCCCCCTGTAAGAACAGATTCATCTATCTATAGATTCACCTCAAAAAGTGGTATTCTTCGATATCATCTGCATTCAGAAGCTAACTGAAAAAATGAGTTCTATGTTCATTATCATGGGGTTTTAAACCTTACATTAAAAATCTAATCAAATAAATCCTAAATAATAATAATAAATTAATAAATGTAATAACACAAGATCCTCTGATCTGGTGTCGCCTTTTTGACAGTTTTCCTTTATTTTCTATTAAACAATAATTGTTTTCTTTGCTTTTTATTCCAATGAAAAGTTTATTATGTTTAAAATGCACATTTCCATTAGGGGATTGTCATAATGCTTTATTAACACAAGTAACTGATTTGTGTGCTAAATGAGAACACCGTGTTTTTTTTTCGTTTTTATAGTTAATTTCTCCATAAAATCGAAACAGAAACTTTACTTTTAACGTATTATTCGAAAGCTGATTAATTTTTCAAGTTTTTGTAAAATTTGCAGTTTTGTGGATAGTTTTTTTTCGGAAAACAGTGAACGTTGCAATAATATAAGACATCGTAACTTCGCTAAATAAGTTCAAGCTGTTCTTTAGGTCCCAAGTTTGTAAAATTCAAAGTTACATGTACTCTGTACTTATAGAAAATT
Organism: Euschistus heros; assembly: GCA_003667255.2. Taxonomy (NCBI): domain Eukaryota; kingdom Metazoa; phylum Arthropoda; class Insecta; order Hemiptera; family Pentatomidae; genus Euschistus; species Euschistus heros. Next base: position 743,713 of record RCWM02000428.1, on the reverse strand, counting down.
TAATGCTGAATCCGAAAATGTAGTCAAAGTTTGAAAAATATTTTAAAAAATATATATAACATCTTTTATGGTAAAAAATGTGTTTTCCTCAAAAAGTCTTTGATTTATCGTATATCTGCAACGGATTGGAATAGAAAGGTAAGGTCTGCGCCATTTTTCTACATTTTTGATCTAGTTTTATCCATTTTTTTTTTTTTTTTTTTTTTTACACTAAGAGGTATTTACCCTGTATATATCTTTAGTTTTTTGGAAGGCAAACTCCTTTTTGTTAGCTCTTGTAAGATTTGCTGTTTTGTCTAAACCATTACATTGAATCATTTTATGTAAATAATTAAACTTATCTACCCTTTTGATATTACCATGTTTAGTTTTTAAATAAAAACTTGCAATTTAAACTACATTAAATGTAAATAAATCCAAAGCTCTTGTCTTTCATAAATCTATATAAGAAATTAGAGTATATAAAAAGGTATACTTATTTGGGAGTTCTTTTAAACAAAACGAAAAAAAATGTAACAGGAGAGTGACAAGTGAAAAAAGATGACAAATCTTTGGACCAACTTGAGTTTTTTTTTTTTTCAGGTTCTTGTTTGATTAAAAATCAAGGCAAGAGGCCTTCAGGTGTATATGAAACACAAAAGTTTGCAGCCGGTTTCAGAAGAATTCAGTTCCAACTCCATTCACTACATGCTCAATCATAATCATTAAGGAAGGAACCACTCTCTCCTTCCTCCACTCGCCCTTCTCCACCACAGGTCTAAGGTCTAAGGTAACCTAGATCTAACTGTTTGTATAGGCTACGGCACAACAAAAACCAGGACCAAACAGCCAACAAAAAAAACCCTACCTGAGCTAAGCGGTTTAGTTAGCGGTGTTTACCCTCAGCCTCGCCTCCTCCTTACGCACTTCATCACCCTCCTGGGTCTGTTGGCATTGCAACCTGATCTCGTGTCTTCCTCCAGATGTCTGGGGGAGTGAACCAGGAGTCTGCTCCTAAACTACGCGTGCCAGGATTAGTGTTTTAACAATAGTAATTTCGTTAACAGTTTCGGAATGATGTTGATTCTATTTTTAAAGTGTTCCCATCATTAATATTTTAATAATAATAACTATTTTTTTTTTTTAATAAAATTTTTGTAACTTGATATTTGGGGAAAATATGCTTATAATAGTAATAATAATAATTTTATTACGATTTATGTAATTAATGGTTGATTTTATTAATTTAATTTCAGTGGAATAACTCCTCATTTATTTCTCATTTTTCATCTACATGTTTCGGGATCCTATTCCCATATTCAGGATTCTTTTTTTTTATTTATTGATATGTACAACTGTACAAAATACTATACATCAAGTAAATGTGTTGATAGTGAATACAACGGCATGTAAATAACATGTGAAGAACTACTCAATAGTAGGTCATCTTCTTTTCTGCCTCGGAGGATTGTCGGGAATGGAGTGGTAAGAAAGTTGGGAGACTAGTGGATTAGAGTGGTTATGAAGCTTCAATTAAGAGTTCTAAAACTCTTTTCTGTGATTTTTACAAATTGTCATTAATATAAAAGGTGCTGTAGCACATGAAGTCTACTGTACTAAGTAAGTGGACTTATAGTGGTATAGTGAATCCTCCCCTCCACCTGAAGATGGGAATAGAATCCCGAAACGTGTTAATGAAAAATCTGAATAAATGAGGAGTTATGCCACTGAAATGAAATTTTTTTTTTTTTAATATTATTTATTATAATAATTTTCTGAATAATAAATCTTAGTTACATTCAATTATTTTTATAAAGAAGGAAAAACATTTAGTAACTATGGTGACAAATATATATAATAAGGTTATATTCTTATTATTTTATTTTATTTTAGGCTATCCATTCTATTTTTTTTCTTTTATGTATATCTTTAAAACCATACAACTGCTAATATTTTTTTTATATTATCATTACAAATAAAACAATACTTGTAAATAAAAGGGAAATCGTTTTATCAATTTCTTATTCAGAAGAGTAAAAACATATTTTAATCCTAGTCAATGGTTAGTAGTAACATTAAAATTATATTGAAAATATAGTGAATTAGTCTTTAAAGCTTTTTAGACATTGTAATAGTCAAACAACAGCGAGTATGGTTTTTTTTTTATTTATGAAGCAATCATAAAATTATAAAAAAACAACTTTTTCTAACAACCAAAATTGATATACCGATCGTATATCGTGATAATCATAAGTGATCGTTTGAAAAATGCTGAAGTGTCGATACTTGCTTACAACGAAAGAAGGGCTCAGGGTGACAATCGATCGACAAGGGTATCGATGAGGTTCTGCAGATCAAATCATATTGCGTATTATTTTACTGAGTGTTCAGCGAGGGACACAATTTGCCATTATTAATATATTCCAGTCAGATAAAAGATTCAGTTGGACAACAGAAATTTCAAACTTTCTTAAACAGTGTAAATTATCGATTTGCAGGAAATGCAATTGGTCTATAGATTTTTTCTCCTGCCGTCCAAAGGAGGAGTTCCAGCATTGATGTTTGAAAGCTCTAAAGAAAAAATTGAATTAAAAAGTTAAATACAAATAAATTAAAGATATATATAAACAGAATATACATTCATTTGTTTGGCTTGAGAGAAATAGTTGTACAACAAAGAAATGAATAAGGATTTTATTTAGAATCATAAATAAATGAATCATGTCCATTTAGAACATAAAAGCTTACATAAATAATTTATTACGGATTCTGGAATTATTAGGACTGGATTTTGTTTATTTGTTGTTATGTACACCAAAACTCAATTTCGTATGCCAAGTCTGATTATAGTCACGAAGATAATATTTTTTAGCAGCTTAGGTAATGTTGATATTTTATTATAAACCCAAAAGTATTAAAGGATGCCTACTGCAGGACTTGATATTTAAGATATATCACCAAAATTAACCCGGAGTAGGTCGCTAGGTGAACATTTCCCTCATCCTTCTAAAAAATATTTAATAATTTCGTCAGAATTTAACTTTCATCGCTGACCCTCGCTATAGCTGACTTTAGGACATTTGCGAATAAGAATGTTTTGTTTCTATGTAAAACGGATGCAGGTGGCCTGGATATTAGGGGATCTTTACTAATAATTGCCATGACCACACTCCTCAGTATCAGCTTATCTATCGTGCAGTTTATTCGTGACATTTTACCAAGCTAGTTTACTAATTTCCTTTGATTAATTTGTGATTATTTGGGTTCAAAATGAGTAGTAGATAAAATGCTTGACTTGTTGGATAAAAAGCCAGTTTAGAAGATAAATGGTAATTAATTAGTTGATAAATTGTCGTGAATTGTATTTATATTATTTTTCAATCATTTACTAGGAATCTGAAATTTTTACTATTCCAGATTCATGTTTGTGGCTGGAGGAAATACAAAATAGATCTGGTAAAGGTGTGCAGAAGAAATAAAAAAGAAAAACGAAAAAAAAAGTTGTAAAAAGTGTAATGTTCCAATTCGGAATGAATAAAAGAAAATTATATAGCTGATGGAAAACACATTATTATATAAATAGTAAAATATTTAATTTTTGTTTGGTTTTTGTTGTTGTTTTTTTAAAAATAAATATCTGTGTACCAGATCGGCTAGCGACCAACGCCGAGTTAATATAGGACAAAGTAAGATCGTAAAGAGTGTATAAATGTACATTTTTAAAGACACTTATTTAATCTTAAAATTGTGTTTTGTCACATTAACCCTTCATCCATCAAACCCTTCAATTAGACTATATTTTGTCATACACTAAGATTGTTTTCTTACATATTTTCTTTATTTATTTACTCTGCTCTTTGTCTTATCAAATTGATCTAAGGATGACGCAATAGAAACCTTTTAGCAATGGGATGAATGTTAGTGGAAGATTATTTTTTGTTAATATCAATCTTCTACTTAACAATAAATTGTAGTTTTTATACAAGATATAGAAAATATATATCAAAATCAAAACCTCTCGCAAATGAATAACCGTACAAAAGGCCCGAACCAACGGACAACCATAGCAGATGGCCAGGAAAACAATGGTGAGCTATAGGTACTAACGGACTTGTGGGTGTGTGGAGGACGTGAATCGATCCAGATCATAGAAAACGGTGAAGCATTTTGTTTCCTTCTGTCAGTGAGCAGATTTATAATAATAAAAGATCAGATGGGGATATAAATATCTCAAAACGTTTTATTAAATTTTCGCATCTTAAAATATACCCTTCTTTTACCATCAATGATGAAAATATCAACTATTTCGTAAAAGAGAATTATATGCGAAAACATATATGGAAATTAAAAAGCAAATTAACGATATTTACTATGATCTTAAAATTATTTTATCATTTTTTACTGGAAGTGTGATAAACTATTTCTTTATGTGTATATGCAGAAAAACAATAAGAAATCATTTGAAATCATTTATATACTAAAACTCTATAGTGTCAATTTTTGGCTTAAGAATATAATTGTAACAATAATATTTTTGTTTCTAAAAATATTGAATAAAATAAATTTTGATAAGAACATATCGCTAAGTTCAGTAGGCTCCTAAATACGAAATTGCGCAAGATTTGAGGTCTTTAGAGTCAGTTCATTTTTCAAAATTTTCATGAGGTCAAAAATTTAAATTTTACAAAAAGTGTTAAATATTTCCTAAACAATCTGACCTGATAAAAATGTAACAATTTGAGCTTTTGCCCGATATTTAAAAAAAAAAATGCGACTACTCAAGTGTGCTATAGTAAAATTTTAATATTGGACTTAGTAGGTTTTGAATCTACACTTTCTTAAAAGGATTTTTTAAGAAATAGGTAAATAGGTATGAGGTATTTATTCTTCCAAAGATCAAAATATTTATAATAACTGTTCATTAAAAATTTTACAAAACCACTTCCATTTTCATCATCATTGTCCGAATGATTTATATTTGCTTCTTTTTTGTTCATTAGCATTTTTTAAGGTCCCAAAAAGTACCCTAACTTAGGATTTGAAGTCCATCGCTGAAATATTTTTTGATAACTAATGTACCTAGCCTACCGCCTACCTGTTTAACTATGGACTTTGAGTGTTTGATTTGAAAACTGAAAGGTCATTTTGAAGCAGAATTGAGAGGTTTTAGCCCAAATTGTCAGGCCAGTATAAAAATACAGTTTGAACTTGTGAAATCGATAAAAAAAAAAAAAAAAAAAAAAGACTTACGAGGTTTTGATTCTAAAGCCAACATTTATTCGATAAATATAGTTTAGATAATAGCAGGTCAGCGGTTTAAAAATGACGCAGGATTAAATGGTGACTGAATTCTAAAAAAGTTAATACGTTTTAAGTCTTCGAATAAACATTCGAGAAGTAGACCGAGACGTAGATGGGGGGGGGGGGCTGATCATAGTTCAGAGATTGGAGAGCATCGAAGATTACTTTTTTCAAATTTTAATGAACTTTATTAAAATTATGAACAAATATTTTTTATGAATTTCATCGTATGATTTATCTTTTCTAGAATTAATGGAGAGAACAAAAATATTTTGAAAGTTTAAACTGCTACGAATTAGGAATTTTGTCTCATATTTATGTGGGTAACAAGATGAATGGACCAATACAGTATATATGAAATTATTTTACATCTGTTTGATAATTTTTTTAACAATATGTTAAAATAAATATTTATAAAATAAAATATAGCAATGCTTACGTTTTAACGGCTTAATAAATATAAGGCTGTAGAGGAGTATATTTTTAAACCAATCTTAATTATTTATAAATTTTATCCCGCTATGTATGAAATCTGATTATTCTACAATGAATACATAATTTTTCCTTTTCACATTATTTCTTTTTTTGTTGTGACATTAAATAGTTTGTCTAATTATCAATGAAGTACTAAACCCAGGTTTTTAGTTTTTAATCTAAATTTCCATTTCAGAACGAATGATCTCTAAAGCATTTTGTTTGGTTATGGAATTCAACTGAAATTTTCAGCTCACTCATTCACTTAATTTATTGGATTGTTTTCTCTCGATGCAAAATACCAAAAGAGAAGACAGTGCCAGTAAATATGTTGAATGATTGGCAATTAAATGGGGCAATATGTCCGATTAATGGATCCGACATAATTCACAGAGCAATGGGCATTTTATTGTGCCGTAATGGCGGTAGCATATATCTTGTTTATTCTCGGCCTAATAACGTGCAAGAAATAAATTCCGAAGTGCGCAATAAAAGCAGGACCGATGGATCGATGTGCTCCCTAACGGTCCTGGCAATCTGTAGCATCTGCTGCCGAACACAATGCAGCAACAGTCTGCAACAACAGCAACAGATTAGCCGTTGATTTATTCCTTCCTAGCGTACTCCCTCCGTTGGCGGCTCCGCGTCAACCGGGGGCGGCAACAAGTTTATCCACTTTTGGAAAAAACTTCGATGGCGCATTTCCACTGCTAGTTGTTTGATGAAACAAAACAAACAAAAGTCGAAGGGCTAAAATCAAATAATCCTTCCCTCTTATTTCATAAGCCTTAAGATATATATATTTTTTACTTATATCTCGATATTTAAAATGTATAAACGAATGAATAAGGCGAAACTGAAAGATAATGAACATAACGACATTTCCAAGACTCGTAAAGCAGCATGAAGCTATCAAGGCTATATTCTTTTTAGAGAAAGTTTACCAGGAATCGAAATAAACCAAACTGGGAAACTAGTGGATTGTGAGGGTATGGATTTTTTTTAGAAGGTAGTGATATCCGTTTTAGTCTAAATAAACGTATAGAAGATTAAGATCATTATATATAAGTATATTTGTGAATATGTAAGGAGCATTAACAATAGTTTGAAAAATTCCATACGAGATGAATTGAATAGCTTAGTGGAATCAGAAATTTCGATTTCTTATAACTTTTCTAATCTTTTAATTTTTCTATTCCTTTAATTTGTGTAAAAGAAGTTTGTCTACTAAAAGATAGTAGAGCAGAAACACATCTTTATGATGAAATTTAATTTTACCTATAAATAGAAGCAAAACAGTTTAATATTTAAAACTCATGTAAGAGACTATTTAATATGTAATACAAGTTAATTGATGTTTGATGTGTTTTTTCCCCTAAATCTATAGATTTGTAAAGTCACGTTAACTAGAAATCGTAAAAATAAAATTTCTTAAATTATAAAAACACGTTGCTGCACTAGTTTGGTCAAGAATTATAAAGATTCTTGATCACACTAATTGTTTCTTAACATTTAGAAAGGAACATTTTATTTTTCGAATGAAAATTTGAACATTTTATTTAAGGAAATGAAACTTAAAAATAAAAAAAAATGAAATTTTTGTAAAACTAATGAAAAAAATGAAAACTATTTAACATAAATTATGTCATTTTTAAAAAATAATTGCAGGACAAACGTTATTATTACAATTAATTGGGAGCTTTATTAATTACAAAAGACTTACATGACCACTAAAGCTTGGGGCTCCACTAAACCAATTCTTATTGTATCCAATCCTTACAATCCAAAAATCAAAATCCTTCCTATAATTCTTAATACTCTACATCATATTACAAACAATTATCAATAATGATCTAATTGTCTAATATGTTGGAGATTTGGCCCAAGATTCTTCCACGACAACCTAAATAGCCACTCGAATCCACTAGTCATGGAATCCATTAACTGACTTCGCACTCGATACCCGATAAATAGCCGAGTCCTCTGAAAAGAAGAAGTGGTCTTATATAGAACATTTCTCTAAATGCTACTAATGGGTGGTTATTGACATATTATTGTATTAATTTTACCACACATATGTACTTATTGTAATTAAGTGCTAAGTAAGAACTATCTTGTATACGATTGTAACTATCAATGAAATTAGAAAAAAAAATTTCTAATTTCTTTTTTTTTTTTCGAAGTAATGATTTTGTTCCAAAAAAATGATGATTATAATATTATTTTCTTTTTAAATAAAATAAGAATTTTTATGAAATATAAAATCCTCCCTCTCAGGAATCGAAGGGAGAAGGAAAGGAAATGACAGCGGAAAAGGGGTGGAAAACATACTACAGGCCCTTTACAAAGGGTCTTCGAGGACGGAGGAGGATAGTTGGCATTCCTCGAGTTCCATCCATTGCCCACTTAAAATATCTTTCCGCTCTTCTCTTACTTACCCTCTTCTTCTTTTCCCTCTTCCCTCAGGGAAACTTAATAAAATGAAGCGAAATTGGTCCCCTTTGCATCTCATGTAAATAAATTACTGATTGGATGTACCAATCGAGAAATGATTTCTGGTTAATCGAAGAAACACAATAACAGTTTTTACTTACTTTACTTTATGAACAGTCAGAAAAATTGTATGTGTTATACATTGTGGTGGTGTTAACGCACATGTAGGAACTGTTAGATTGAACTATCAGAGGTTTTGTTTGCATATTTATGGTTTTAGTGATATTTGAGGATTTGGTGGGTGAAGGGGCTATGTCACATTTTTAAAAAAATACAATCTAGTACAGTAGATGAAGGAGTTATGCGCAGAAGTGTTAGGTAAAAAATCTAAATATTTCAAAACAACTAGAAAAGACAATGAATGTTATAATAACTCAATGCCTTCATTTATGGATTCAATTATTGAAGATAAGCTTTAGTATTAGATTGAAACAAGTATAGGATTAACAAAAAAAAAAAAAAAAAAAAAAATTAAATTTAATAATATGATATAACCCAAAGACAAATATTTTAAAGAACGTATAATTCACGTACGTGTACATATTGCATGTAGATCCTAATAAATGTATTAACAATTTTTAGGAAATTGGATGGATAAGAACAAATTAATCAACCTCTATAGGAGCTTTCAACTACAAATACTTCGTGAGATAGATATTGTCCGACGTAACACTTAAAGACTGTAAACTTGACCTACTGGGGGCTACCCCTCCTTTGAATGGTGGAAGCAATAAAGCTTACCATGAAGAACCTGCGGCTCACAAAAGAAGAAAGGGAAATCCAACGGAAGGAGAAGAGTGAGACCTGCCAAGGACTACGCCAAGGTTAGCAAGGTAGACAGAGACAGGTAGCCAAGCCGTCTCAATGGGCTAAGACGTCACCCAAGACCATGACGTCATAGTGAATGGCGAACAAGACGACGCTAGAGGAGCAGATGCGCAGCAGCTGGCTACCTTTTGTGAGGGGGCACACAGGTGTGCGCACACCGGCCCCCCTGATTTGACAATACTCCCCTCACCCCTGGATTAACATCTGCTGGAGTGTGTTCGCGTGGCGGGTCCCCTAGCTACCTGCTACACCTTACTGCTCTATCTTAGTCTGTCTGGGCCACGTGTCAACGTACTCAAGGCACGTGTCTTAGGGTCCCGTTCGTCTGCCAGTCATAAATCTTTACGGTCGGTCGCAACCAGCAAACAGCTTCCGGGTTATTCGGTCTGAGGATTCTTAGTATTAGCATGAAATCTGTTTACCAACAATCACATATATTTATATATTCATTGTAAATAATGGTAATGCACATGGCGCAAGCATATTTTCGTAATGAAATAATAATTGAGTTGACAAACGTCAAAAATACAAAGTCTTTTGCTTACACAATAACTTTTTAAGCTTAAAATTTCGATAGTCGCGCGTATCTGTCAGATATGCATTGAAAATCTTGGTTTACTTTTCTTTGATCCTTTAGTCTTGAGATTTCCCCCCTTTTCTGCCCTCTTCTTTCGACACAAATCTAAACCTGTCTTGACCTAGGATCCCCAAAGCAAATGTTAGGTAGAAAAATGTATTTTTTTATCTGAAGAATACGCGCGTTCATTCACATAAGTTCTAAATATTTTATTTTGTACCAACAACTATCTTATGGGAAGAAGATTTTATGATGAACTTGTACTGGAAGGTGAACAAAGGAGAATCGTAAAAGTGAAAAATCACTTTGTAAGATTTTGTTTGCACCATTAAAAACAAAATACATGAAAGCAGATAGTTATTTGAGATTTCATATATGATCATATTAAAGAATTCATATTCTTCGTACGACGAAAAATATGCAGCAAATAAGTAAATATAAGTTTATAGTTGCAAATGAGCGCTGTTTCGGGCTCCTAAAGCAACATCAATGTGCTCCTTTATAAATTCTTCATAAGATCTGAATGCTTGACAATTTCTAAAACACGAGGTTCCATGTTCCGGAGATTCGAGAGAGGATTTCTTAGATGGATTTTGAGAGTTGAAGAATTACGGATAGAACACTTGGAAACTGAGAACCAATTCAGAGATTGCATAGCTATCTAAAACGTAAACATTGTAAGATATACTAAGATTTGAAGACTCCGATCGCCAGGGCATGTGGCGAGGATGAATCCAGTGAAGGTCCCAAAAAACTACTTGATCAATAGATACATGCCAAGAGGAGAGTCGGAACACCATGACTAAGATGTGCCGAAGGAGTGGCGTTGTCCATCTTAAGAGTGAGGACACACGAGATGAATGGCGGTTGGCGCTATAGAAGACCTTGATTCATTACGAGTTGTAGTGCTGATTTGCATTTATATGTGTATCTGTAAAATATCTATCACCGCTTAGTAAATTTAACATAATTTTATCGAGTAGTCTAGAACATTTCATTTATTCAGTCTAGAACATTCCATAACACACACTAATTACGGTTCCGTAGGGAGCGCATCGAAGTAGATTTTAAGATAACATCGGTTAGTGAATGTTGCCCTATGTATCTAACGTAACCTACCGTTTAAGTATACAAGGTATATAGCAGAGTTGGGCAAAGTTTAATAATAGCTAAAATATAATCAAACTTTGATCATAACTATTTGACAACTAATCTCCTGGATTCAATCACCTAATTTAATAATGATGAAATCGTTCGGTCAAATAATCAAAGGTTTCATAAAACAATTACAAAAGATTTAATGATAATTAAATTACGTGGTTGATTCCAGGAAATTAGTTATCAAATAGTAATGATTAAATTGTGATTCATTTTTAGATATCATTTTCCCAACTCTGGTATAAAGATATACTGAAGCATTTGTCTTAGCAACTGAAGCATTATTGCGCTGTATATTATCAATCGAAAGAACTGCTACTTACAGTATTTTTAAAACCATTTTATGAAGGACAATCAATAAAATATAGTTGTTTTTTTTTTCCTTAAAATATGATGATTTATTATTCATATATATCAATTCACTCAATAGCTTGTGCTAGTGAATTTACAAATTATCATTATCACATCTAATTCAAACCTCAAAATTATTGCGCAATCAAAGTAAATAATAAATTGAAAAATCCCTAATAATTCATCAATAAGTTGCTAATGCCGAAATAATAAGTTTACCATGATAATAATAATAATAACTTAAAAACCGTTAAAACAGTATCCTTAAGGACAAAAAAAAACAAACAAATAATATCCCGCCATCTTAAAACTGCATCCTTAAGGACGAAAACTAATTCTAATTGTGGAAGAAGATAGTAGCCAAGGATGTCCTTCAGCCTAAAAAAAAAATCGCCAGATCCTAGCAGATCTGCAAAACAGTGTATGTAGCTAATTGTTTGACATTACGAACAATACCCCGTTGCACAGTTCAGCAAAGAAAAAAAAAAACTTCGCTCCCTTGAGATATTGTTTCTGATTATGATATTTTCATGTGTGCTGAATTAGAATCTGAAGTCAAACAAATTCTATCTAGCATCATTTTTGAGAAACTAGATGTTTTTGGAAAAAAAACCAATCTGAAATAGCATTTTTTTATTATTTTTTTTTCGCTCCCTTGAACATTTTTTGTGACTTTTATATTTACATGTAAGCTGAATTCGAATCAACAGTAAACAAAAATCAAACCAAACATCATTTTTAGAGATCGGAAATTGTTGAAAAAAAAACTACTGAAATAGAACTTTTTTCATACATTAATTTAACTTCTTTTTTTTTTTTTTTTTTTTTTTGGTTAAAAACAGTAATTTTCAGCGATCCTCACTTCAATGGATCACTAATGCTATCTTATTTTTAACTTAGCACATTCACAATATAAAATAAAATAAAAAAGTAATCTTTATTTTGAGACATGTCCCAGTTTGTTATTTATTATGTCCACTAAAAATAACAAACATGTATAATAGTTTGGCTATCTTAATTTCAAACTATGATAATATGTAAGATAAAACATGCATGTACAATTGAAAATAGAACTTTTGGTATAAATATGAACGTTAGAAAAAGAAAAGAGAGAGAGAGAGAGAGAGAGAGTGTGTGTGTGTGTGTGAGAGAGAGAGAGAGAGAGAGAGAGAGAGAGAGAGAGAGAGAGAGAGAGAGAGAGAGAGAGAGAGAGAGAGAGAGAGAGAGAGAGAGAGAGAGAGAGAGAGAGTGAGAGAGAACTTTTTCATTCTTTAGCAGTAATGTTAAAATGTTGCTCACCTTATTTAACTATTTAGACTCAAATTAATCGAGAAAAAATTTTGGATTAGATTCTTAAAAAATCTGTACTCCCGTATATGTTTCTATTTCATAATTCATGAAACAAGACCACTTCAAAAAAAAACAAAAAAAAAACAACTAATTAATATTCGTTTCTACTTCAAAGGACCTTGTTAATTTGTGCTCTTAAAATATGCAGACGCATGAATGCACTTGTACAAAATGTACAATGCATAAAGTTCTGACCTTTTTCACAATTTTTTCCTCATGGCTGTACCTCATACTGTTGGGTACACACACACACATATATATATATATATATATATATATATATATATATATATATATATATATATATATATATATGTGTGTGTGTGTGTGTGTGTGTGTGTGTGTGTGTGTGTGTGTGTATGTGTGTGTGTTATAATTTTATGGGTATCAATAAAAAATACACATCATATAATCACTTAATCGCTTCGAGAAAGTATGTAGGGTTAGAGGACACATTAAAGGAAATTTTTATTCTTAAGGATAGGGGAATTCTGTACAGGGAAATACTAAATTCCCAATCAAAACTGGTATTCTAATAAATTAATCCCAATAGAAGTGCCAATTAACTCATGAATCCTAAAGTTATAATGGTGTTGAAAATAATTATAATGAGCCAAATGGAAATATTGAAATGTAAAAATATTATAGTTTAAACATACACATCCGTCTGTAAACACAAACATAAACATAGAATATGTTAATAAATTGACACATAAGGAGATAAGTAAAGGAAGTAATTATTTTGGTATTTAAAATAAATGATTAAAAAAAAAAAATTAGAATTTAATGGTAAAGTATTAATTGAACTAATTCATTCGTATCACATTTACGGAATTTAGTTAAATTAATTGTTAAATATTACGTCTATTGGCTGGTAAGGAGATTTGCGACTGATTGAACGGTTTTAATTCGGAACGTACATCTTAGTATTCGTTTTGCAATCACTCAGGTTATTGGAAAAAAATTATGAAAGTAAAATCTGTCTTATCCCGCGTTCATATAATGCTTGCAAACAAGAAAATTTCTTACCAAATAAATAAAAAATTAAGAAATTTAACACACTCAAATAATATTTAATTATAATTTTGTTGTAGTAAGTTAGATAATTATTAAATATTGGTGATAACTTTGTGATATATACTACAACAAATAAACCAGTAATGCAATATTTTATTACATACATATATACTTAAAATTATCCAATCAATAATTTATAATTAGTTATATTTTGTAATAAAAAAAAAGTACTAAAAATGTTTTGTAGAATGAAAAATAAGCCCTGATGGTTAAGTGTAATATCGTCTTATTAGGTACACGAAAAATCTAAAATAACATTTTTTTTTTTATCGATATGTTTTACTAATCATAATTTATGATTTCTGTTATACAGCGTATTCTCCTATCATATATATGTATTCCTCTTCGTGTATCAGCTTTCATCTTACTAAGCTTAGTATTCGAAGTTGACCTAAGCTTTGGCTAAATAGATCAATGTATTGTTGTAGCTGCTGACGGTCCTTAGGCATTTGAATCGATATGCAAACAACATTCCGAAACTCGAGCTAAATCATCCATTAGACATTCCAGAGAAACAATAACAGCTTCGTCTTTTCCTGGATCCTATGTTGGCTTTTGGTTCATATGGAAACGATATAGAAACATAATTATAGTTTCGGGAGATGAAATAAAAAATAAATAGGATGTAATATATTTTGTATTATACCTATATTTAAAAAAAAAAATCCTATGTTTAGTAATAATAACTGATTAAAAATAATTTGAAAGAAGCTTCTTTATGAATTCATCACATGCTAGTTGACTGATTGTGATCACTCAATATGCCATTTTAAAATTAATTTTTCTTTTAATAGCTGCGGGTCTTCCAATTATAGGATCAAATCCTAATCTGACATATTTTTCAAGAATTATAATTGTTAAAAAATAAGTTAAAAAAACTCCTGCTGCAATATCTAGTACTTTGGCGAATTTTTAACATATTTTGCCTGGAAAGCATAAATTTTAAAAATATCTAAAAATAAAGAACATGCAAAGCCCAATTGAAAATTTTGGTAATTTTTATTAATTAATAACAGTGTTTAAAAAAAATTCAATAAATTTAAAATAGACTAATTTTGTGAATCTGTTAGATATGGCTCTGGATATTTTTCAAACTTTTTTTAAGGAAACTATTTCACGCTAAACAATTTTTTCTGAAATTTAATAACCGTTTAATAGTAAACCATTTACAGGAAATCTCATGTTCTTTAATACAAAGCTATTCGTTTCATTAGAAAATACTTACTGATATAGAAATATTATTTAGTGAAATTGTCTATATTATTTTTCTAATTCACATAGAAAAAAAAAAACATTCATTAGATTAACAATGCAGTTGTTGAATAACAACTAAAGAGGAAAAGGTGTGAGGGGGATGTCATAGATACCCTCGGTAGAACAACAGTTTGTCGGTTTCTAATAACTTTTTGGCTTCTCGGCTAACATTCCACTTCTGAGCTTGAGGTACACCAGGAAATCTGAAACTGAACTAAAAATAAGTGTCAATGCTACATTAGCTATTTTAAATTTTAAACATTACTGTCAAAGAAATATTATTCTCCAATCAGAGCCACTTCCTCGATCAAGACAACTTTACAATACATAAATAAGTTTTTATTTTTTAATTTTCAATATAGGGTCACTCTATTTGTATAATCTAATAAAGTTTGAGAACTTTTATTATAGGTTTTATTGCTTAATAACCTATATAAATTACAGTGAGAAATAGTCTGGATATTCCTTAAAAATATTTAAAAATTGCGTTTGAATAACAAACTTTTATTAAAAAATTATTTTAAAATTTTAGTAAACATGTGGAGAATATAAGTTAAATACATCGTTGTAGTCATGAATAGAAACAAAAACAAAAATAGCACACACTATTTCGTTCTTTTTGAATAAAAGATAGAAAATAATTTCACCATCACATAGTTTGTTAGTATTGACTCTAATTCTTGTTTCTTACTTTAAACTTTAATGTAGTTTACATGATGATAATTGTTTCTCTCATATTTCAAATGTGTTAAACTACCCTCCTCAAAATAAAAGTTTAAATATTGAAGGTGTATAACTCACTAATCACACTCGCTGATCCGACACTTCAGCTGCGTCCAAGGGGAGGGGAGACAATATTTTCTAGGAATTCCTATTAGTCCAGTAAAATAATAAATAGATAATCATCTAAATATATAAATACTAGCATCATCCGTCGAGGCTTCACCTGCTCTTATAAGTAAAGAATTTAGAGGATTTCTAATTGTTTTAATCTTGATTGTAGCGTGCAACTGATCATTATTTCCTTCATGATATTTTCACGCATAAATGTAATTTTTAACCTGGTATTATTGCACTGATTAAGGGCTTGAAGGTTAGGTAAAAACATAATTGGACATCCAATATTTAATTTGAATGCATGAGTTGGTAATCCTGATGAGAAGAGATAATTAAGAAAGAAAGTCTTGAGGATAATAGAATGCATTATCATTTCTTGAAACTCTATCAGTAACGCTCGATTTCAACTGGCTGGATTCTAATTTATAGTTTACGACACTCAACATTGTACATTTAAATTATTATTATTCTAATCTTTACAATTTTAAACCTATGAAGATGGAGTAGTTAAAATTTTTTGAAGATGAGTTCAATAGTTTTACCGTTTCAAACTATGTTGCAGAATGGCTGTATGGTCTATTTATTAAATATAATATTTATAGCTTTTTTATTAACAATTGATATCAAAATATGTAAATTTTATAACTAATGACACTAATGATATTATCATTCATAAATAAAAGCATAATATAACGTAAAAGCATAATTCGACATCTAATATTTAATTTTAATGTAAGTGTTGGTAATAATGGACCTCATTATCAGTTCTTACAACTAAAGGATCATGAATTATATGTTTACACACAATATCAAAAAGCAAAGGATCGATATTTTTTTATTGGTTATAATTTCATTACACAGAAATAATTTTACTGATTTCATCTGGTCAGGTTCTAATTTCTATCGGCAAAATTATATAACAGTTTCTGACATTTAATACCATTTAAATTATGATTATAGTACTTCTAAACCTTTCTAGAACTGTGAATATGATATAGTTAACATTCAAAACGGATGGGTTAAGCATTTTTACCTTTGTGGACTATATTGCGGAATATTTACCAATTATCTATATTCAAACTTCCTCAGGATCCATAAACCATTCCGTATATATTTTAATCGTTTTTTGTAATTAAATATAAGTAAATTTTATTATCAATTTCGAGCTGTATATGACACTTTGTTTCTGTAACCTCTCTTGAATGGAGCTCGCCACCTATCGGTCAATTTTCAAACTTCTGTGCGCATCACATAATTATCGCGTTTTTAACAACAATTTAATTAAAAATCTATAAATTTGATTATTACTAAACCTTCCTTGAACTATGAATATGATGTAGTTAAAATTTGGTACATATGGGTTCAGTAGTTTTCGCGGTTAGTGATCACAAACGAAAAATGGCTTGTCCTTTTACATAATAGTATAGATTTAGATTAAAAATAGAGAACATAGGTATAACAACCAATATATCATCCCTAATATTCATTATCCTTAGTTATTGAGCCAATCTAATCCAAGATAGCGCATTGATGACCCCAACAAATAGCCACTATCAACACGTACCAGGAACTAGTTGCTATCACCTGCCGCAGCTGATATGTGCCGTATGAAAACAGTGGCTCAATGAGAGTTCTATAAAAAGTGGAGGGGATCCAATCACTATAATAAGGTGCCAGGTGCCGCCAGCAGCTGGGCCACGTGCCTATAGAATTACAGGACCTTTGTTGCTCTCCAGCGCCCTCAGCGAGAGTTACTGTAAACGAAAGTTATTGGGGTAAAAAAAAAATGAGAAGTAAGAGTGTCTGGTGGAGGAACGGTGCTTTTTTGTGATCGCGTGGGTGCGGAAGCAGCTTCCGTACCGCTACGGAGGTAGATCCATCTGTTGCTATCGGGGCTAGATAACATTAGATAACAGTGTCTTATGGGCTCTTACATCTGTTGCATAACAATCCTCCCGCACCGTTTGCAAAGGTGCGCCCTTCGAGGTCGGATTATCCACCAAATGGACTTTTTTGTAGTCCTTGAAATATGAATCGTGGATCCGGTACAATCGGTTATCTGCTCCAACGTTTCATTTTTAAGTGAAGAACATAATAAGGAAAAAGTATAATATTACATCATACAGTGATGATTCGTTCTCCTATTCGTAATAGAACTCCATTCAGAATAGATACATCCTCTAAGAGTATTCTCCAAATTTTAACAGTTGCACTATTTATGTAATTATTTAACAATTATACTAGATAATATTTTTAACAATATAAGTAACTGGTCTTAGAAAAGAATAAAAAATTTTCCCGGAAGTCATATTTACAATTGTCTCACCCAACACAGCGACTATGGCTTATGCATAGGTAGTCATCATCTCGCCGACAATTCCAGCATTTTCAGAAGTATAAGAAGAATGTGAAAAGGCGAGCAAGAGGTTAAAAATAATTAATAATTATTATAGATTATATGAATATATCAAGATGCTACAACGTAGTAGAGATAAAGAAATAAAAATTAATAGGCTAAAATTTAGTAAATGCAAAACTTTTAAAATCTTGCCTCTGAGTCTGCCGAAAGGCACACAACCAAAAAAGATGATGTTCTTCAGGCAGGATGAAAAGTTATAGAAAGGAAGACTAAGACTGTCGTGGCTGAAAAACGTCGAAGACGACTAAAGACGGCTGGGAGTGAGAGGTTGGAAAAGGAGGGCAGAAGTAGACAGGGATTGCTTTCGATTATTTGTGAGGCCAAGGCACGACTAGGGTTGTAGCGTTCAATATAATAACAATAATTATAATAACATTATGTAATTCGAGTTAACCAGTAATATTTATTGATATACATGTACAATAATATGAAATACAGTAATAATAATAAACATACCAAACGTTTCTTTACAAATTAAATGATTTACAGTGATAAAAATAATTGCAGAAATAATAAGAAATATAAATTTATTAAATATTATATAAAATATCCTGAAATTGTTTAATATGTATCCTTAATAATTCGTTAGAGAAGGGAACCAACTAATATAAAGGGAGTGCTTAGCTCTGTATCAAGAGTGCTTAAATTTTCATGTTTCACATGTCCCACAAGCAGTAAACTTAAAGCCATTCCAGAAATTATACAGTTTTGTAAATATACTAAAATATTAGTTATTAATAAATAAAAATATCAGATATATAGTTCATAAAATTATTATTAATGGTATAATATTAATTATCAAAATCTTACTTTAAACTTCGAATAAAGAACATTAATTAAACATTTTTATGAGAATTATTCTCTTAAAATAATTAATACATATATATATATATATATATATATATATATATATATATATATATATATATATATATATATATATATGAATAGGAATAATCATAGAACGAGGTCAATAAATAATATTGAAAAGGAGAGCTAATTTCATGTAACCAACTTTCTTTGGCCAGAATGGAACTTTTTTGAATCCTCATTTCCCAAGAATCAAAATCCCACTCTATGGATTATTTATTTGTTAGCCCATACAAACAGAAAAAATAATTTTTATAATTACATGCTGTAAACATGATTTAAACAGCATGGGTCAAAATATTGTTTCCAAGTAACAAGGGTAGATCACTCTCGGACCCGGGTTCAAGTATAGCTAAAGGAGATCATTATTTATTATGTAATATCGGCTGAGGATCGACCTTGGAAGACTTTCCTGGACACATCTCCATGAATTGGTTATCCCTAATTAAAATAAAACATAAAGTTGAGAGTGAAGCCTTTTACACAACAGTCATTCAAAAAAACAGTACTTCTCAGATAAGTAATAAAGCCAAAAACCTTTGTATTTTTTACCATATATTAGTTTTCTTTGGACTTAAATCCAGTAAGCATAATTAATGTAACAGCATCAGTTTCACGCCAGTTGTGCTCAATTATAAATGAATCTCAAACAAATGAGACAATGGGTAAACGTGAGAGATAGATGGGAGAGTTGTTTTTGTTTTTTTCAACATGGGTTTAGAATAAAGGTAAAGTAATATTTGAAGAATTGTTTCATTTAATGGTTCATCGCATCTTATTATGAAGTCTTAAAAACTGAGATATAGATTTTACTTTTTGAGACTCAAACTTATAAAATATAATAAAATAAAAAATATGAAGGGTCTACTTTGGAAAGAATGTACTGTTATTATAGCAAATGTTGTGAAATCATTCTGAACCGCCAAATTTTTTCCCCGATAAAAGTTACCCATTTTAAAAATAATAGGAACAGTTAAGAGCTCAATTCTTATTATACTAAATAAGCTCAGTTTATTCTAATATGAAATAATAAAAATTACCTGGATTTAACCGATCTTGCTATTTTTTTTTAAGAAGAATAAGAAAATGAACTTTATTCTGGGACTACTTGTCCCCGAAGAATAACATATGATTACAGTACATAGGACAATCGTCTGGCCATGATAATACATAATAATACAAATTGATTAATAATTAAATTATGAGTTAAAAAATAAATGCGAAAATAATACATCTTATGTATACTATTATAATGTATATTACATAAATATTCATGTTTTACATTTGTTCGGAAGATTAAAAATTAAGGAAGTAAAGAAATAAATGATGTTTAAAGGTAGTAAGATTGGAGCTTTTTCGAATTGAGATGGGCAATGAATTCCATAAAGAGGAAGCACGGATAATAAAGGATTTCTTGAAGGATGCAGTTCGATGCGCTAGAGTGTACAGGTTGATGGGCTGGGTTCTAGTATTTAAGAGGTGAATGGAGGAGCGCAGGGTAAGGAGGTCATGGATATAGGTGGGATATTTGGTTTTCAACGTTTGAAATATGATTGTACCTAGGAAGTATTGGCGTCGGAAGCTGGTGTAAAGCCACCCAATTTCAGAATACCTGTGAGATATTTGAGAACGTCTGGAGATCTCAAAAATAAATCTAATAATACAGTTCATTACTCTTTTACATCTCATCTCGAACTCATCAGACAGTCCTCTATATACTATGCATCCGTAGTCAAAGTTGGGAAAAACGAGTGGTGATACCAAACGTTGTCGAGTACTTAGTGGTAATAAATCACGGTAATGTGAAAGTTTCTTAAGAATAAATATAAATTTCCTCGTGATATGTGAGATATAGTTATTCCAAGTAAGATGTTGATCAAAACTTATTCCCAGATTTTTAATGGAATTTTGGAAATGAATTTGACGGTTTTTGGTTATTTCTCTCGGCTGTTCAAAATTTTGGTTTGAATAAAAGAAGTCATTTTTGAAACCTCTATTTTTATGTGTAGGAGCTTTTTTGACACACTCTAGCTCAGTTGGTATTGCTCGAAAATTTTACGACATCCTACTTGTCAAAAATGTAATGGAAAATATTTTTATATATACAACATTTATTGTTTAGAAAATATATTGGTTTAATGAAAAATTTCAAGTTTAAAACCTCTATTTTTTCTCATCTTTAATATATATTCGTATGTAGTTCATATAAACAACATATGAGCATGTACGGTCAAGAGGGTCACCCTTAGAACATGTCCCATGCTATTCCTTCTTAAGACGACAGGCTAAAGGTAATTTCTTCATAATTACAATTAATAACATAAGGCTAAGAAAAAAATACTCGAGATTTCAATCTTAGATTACATTTATCTTTCAAGATAATATGTTTTTCAATACACCCCTATAATACCCTGTAGAAAGATTATAAAAACCAAACCCCCTGATGTGCCTGCCATCTGTTGTGCTCTGGGATATACGGGTTGATCATCAGGTCGCATGCCGCTCAACAAGTTCGCAACACTTCTGGCAACAAGTCATGCCAACAAGTAACTTTTTTGAATACTGAAAAAAAAAAAAATAGGAATGTGGTGAATTAGAAACAAGTTTTTAAGAACAATGTTAGTTGCTAATAATGTTGAAGATCTTGACAGTTCCTATAGTCAATTCACGATATCATAGCCACGTATTTTATTATTATTATTTTTAGAACTTAGCATGGAACATAGATTTTCTTAACTTCATACAAATCCATTAAGATGCGAAAAAAGTCCTGAAATATATAGACTATAAATATTCGGATTACGATAACACAATAATTTGTTGGTTGATATTTCTATAGCCATTTTAAATAACAAGTAAAGTCAAAAATCCGAAATTTTAAAAGATACTACTTAAATTTTTAATAATCATTTTTTCTAATCTTTTATTTAATCCATATATACAAGCTGCCTTACTAATTGACAATAAGTAATATAATATTAATCCATTAATACAATATTTAAAATAAACATGAGTAACACCCTTCAGTATACTAATTTAAAATGATTTTATATATACAAATAATTAATAATATGAAATAATCCAGGTGGCAAATGAGCAAAACGGTTTTTTGCCATGCCAGAATATTAAGAAATAAAAATTAAGTGCTACCAGATTTTTTTGAATAATAACAAAAATAGACTGCATGGAGTAACTAAAATCCTTAAGTGATGAAGAAAAAAAAAAAAAAAAAAAAAAAAAAAAATGTTTTGCATAGGAAGTGATCTGTAATGAAAATATTACTAATGATTTTTTGAAATTTTATTAAATATTTTCATTTTCATGAAATCAAATTAAATTTAAACTTGTAAAACAAAAACATATGTGTGCAAATAAATAATGCATACAACGATATAAATACTTAAATACTTATAGTCATGATAGAACGACAGCTTGTTGCTTACCTGAGCAAAAATTATAAAAAGTGTTTTATATGTTTGAAAAACTTAGCAGTTTCATAATTTTAGAAAACATGAAACAATGTTTTACTCATCGTTTTAGAAAATATTAGGAGTCATATATGATTTATTGGACCAATAAGTTGTTAGTGAAGTCCTTGTTCATAAGCTTTATTTTAGATTACATATTTTAAGCATTATTTAATGCTTTCTTTAAGGTAAAGTCTATTGTTTTTAACTACTTTCATCCATCTCACTGCCCCCAATTCCTCACCCATCTTGCTTTACCGCAGTAATTGCCGGTTCGTTTGGTTTTGAGCCAAACAACTCTTAATTGATCTTGCTTCATTACTTTAGTTATTAAAAAAATTATAAATTTATGATTGATAATGAAAAATAATAGTAGATTGAATTCAAATTTTGAGCTGAAAATATATTAATAAAAAATTGCTGTCTTAAATGCAATTTCTTTCTTTCTTTTTTTTTTTTTTTTTTTTTTTTTTTTTTTTTTTTTTTTTTTTTTTTTTTTTTTTTTTTTTTTTTAAATTATAGGTGCGTAGAACTATTCCAACTTCCGGTTCGATTTACTGTCAACCGGTGGAACATGATCGATTTTTCCCTCTCATGAGGAAGCTAAACAAACATAATGATATCTGAACGATAGCTGATATCTCATAGGTCGTGATATGAGCCACAATAGCACTGTAGTGTGGAAATAATCAAATTGCTAACTACAATACGTAGCAGATGTACGACTAAACTGATTCAATGAAGCCATATGCACAAGGGTATTGATAACAGACTAATTGACGAAAGATAACGCAGATCATGTTAATTTGGATTAGCAAAATTAATTTTAAAAAATGTTTATTATTCACCTGCAGTCGAAATTTAGAGCTCTATGCAACAAAACCTACGGAATAATTTTGTATTTTTCATTTTTTGTACATGTATTAGTACTTCACTTAATATAATTTTTTTTTACTTCCGTTTTTTTGTATTTCAAGCCGAATTTTAAAAAAGGAATGAATACTTAGCCGCTTGACTCGTTAGCTAAAACTAATGACTTACACTTTCGAGTATTAGTATATATATATATATATATATAATTATTATTATTATCATCTATTTATTGAAATTTAACTCTGGTTAAGAAACCTTTTAGTAAAGTTTGTAAAAGTTGTATTATTAGGGTTTCCATTTAGTAAATGGAAACCTTAATAATACAATCATACGTGACACCTAAAGCCTGACTAGAATCTAAAATATAAATTCGTCTTGCGGATGTATTTAGAGGGATTAGTCAAGAGTAACAAGTTAAAGAGTAACATTCAAAAGTAACACATTTGAACAAGTTAAAGAGTTCATTTATTTAGGAACTCAAGTGAACTCGGACAACTACATGCAGCAGGAAATAAATCGAAGATTAATTGCTGCAAACATGTGTTGTTTTGGACTCCTGAAGCACGTAAGAAGTAAAAACCAAAGTCCAGCTGTATAAAACCTTAATAAGACCTATTCTGACCTATGCCTCTGGATGCTGGACAATTTTTAAAATGCAGGAAAAAAAATATATAATAAAATGCAGGAAACCTTACCCAGAGGTTCGAGAGACGGTTATAAGAAGAATTTTTGGACCAGTTTTCAAAGAAAACACTTTGAAGTTGAGAACGCATTCAGAGCTCGAACAGCTATATCAAAATGCAAATATTGTAAGATATATTAAAATTGGAAGGCTCCGATGGGCAGGGCATGTGGCGAGGATGAATACAGATGAGGTGCCTAAAAAACTATTAGAGGAAAAAATATTTGCCAAGAGAAGAGTCGGCAGACCTAGACTGAGATGGGTCGATGGAGTGGCAGAGGATTCGTTGTTCATCTTCGGAGTGAGGAATTAAGAGCAGCAGCAACACACTAAGATGACTGGCGGTTGATGCTACAGGAGGCCTTGACTCACTATTAGTTGTAGCTGATTATTATGTAAAACATTATTTGATTATATTTTTTTAAATTTAGAACTGCATACAAAATAAAAATACACTTAGTAAATATAACGATAATGTTCATAACAACGTAATGTAAAGCTACTACCCGTTGGTAACACTAAATAAAATATCAATATTAGAAGGTCCCGGGGCCATCTTCTTTTCAAACACCTCAGATTGTTATCAAAAACAGAACGGGATGAAAATTAAGAGACTCTTGGGTTTGATTGGTTGTGGGGTTGTCTTAAAAAAGACAAATATCAGTAAGAAACATTTAATTTTTCATAGGATTGTGTTTTGAGGAAGAAGGAATACGAGAAGAATTGAAGCACAACTCTGTATGTCCAAATTACAATGTAGTAAATAAGTCTTTTGTTGATTTCAAGTATATGTTGTGGAGTAGTTTATAACTACGAGAAGTTTCTGGTCATTGCAGTTCTTGTATGTGGATTCCAAGTAAGAAGTTTTTCTTGATGTAGTCCCAGATAACGGATCTATTCCACGAGGGATTGATGGAATACGTACTTTGGTAAATAAAATTAAAAATATAAATATTTGCTTGCTCAACATCACTTCTTTTTTTTTTTAAAAACAAACCAACTCTTAAGTAACTGTATAAACGTATATATCAACATTCACCAAAAAATCTACCACATCAATTAAAGTACTGTTCTTATAAGAAAGTTTAATTTTATCGTTTTAATAGTTTCCATTGTTAAAATTACGGCTTTTTAAAATAACGATTATAGGGTTTGTTCACTTGCAGCAAACCCTCAGAGCATTACATCACAGAGCCCAATCACCATAGACTAAATTAGGACGTGATATTTTATGGACCATATGTTAAAGGGCAGGCTACTTCACATTCAGTAAATGTCACATCCCTTCTCATAGGCTATTAGCCTCAGGCCTCCTTAATGTTATCCAAGGAGTAAACAATACCTCAATTTGTTGATAAAACAAAGTAAAGTTTGGAACATAGAGCAAGAAGAGGACTGAATGTTTTACTAGAAACATATTTCTATTTCTATGAATAAAATAACTAAAAATTACCTAATAAATAAAGTGAAGATGTAGATAACTAAAGATAATAGTGATCGGAAATCCTGCAACGATATTAATTATTAATAATAAAACAAAGAATACGGACATTAGTATCAACGGTGATGATTTCATTGTTACAGAAGTATCAGTGATTTAATTTGTTGGCACAACAACAAGTAGCATGGAATACAGTAGCATTACAATAACTTGTAAAGCAACCATCTATTACTATGGCACATGAATAAAAGTTGTATTTTAGAAGGTCTCGAAGCCATCTTTTTTTAGACGCCTTGGAAGGTTATCGATAATAGATTGGGAATCAAGTTTAGAGACTAGTGGATTTGTTTGGTTTTACTACGAAAGGATAGGTATCTGGATTGGGCTAAATCACCAACATATGGAACATTAAGATCTTTATGGATAAGTTTATTTGTGACAAAGTGAGTAACATGCAGGATTTTTCGAAGGATTTCGGATTGTATGGAAAAGGTACGAGAAGAATTGGAAGATTTAGTTGAGTCCCAGAGCTCAGATCCGTATGTCCAAATAGGTCTATTTACTGTCGTGTAAATATGTCTATTTCGAGAAGTTTAAAATAGAATTTTTACTAAACTTTAGGTGTCCGAAAGGGTTTAAGGAAGGACATCATTCTTAAGGGTTCATAAACAAACAAATTAAAGCTCTGAGGAGAATTTGGGTAATTTATTTCGTAGCAAAACCACGTTGTTTTTTTTTAATATAAACGAGGAAGGAAGATAATATAGCACCTTGTGGAACCCTCAACATAAGAGAAAATGGTATCCGAAATGTCTTCAAAGATTTTTATTGCTACTGTTCGCTTACTGAGAAATAATTTCAATATGAAATACAATCGTTCCGGGCATAAAATAAGTCTCCACAGGTATGAAATCGGCTAAGGCTGCTAGGTCTTTTTGAATTGTTTTGCATAAGGTTTTTAGATAAATAATAATTATTAAAAAGTAATCATTAGCCACTTAGATTCGTAAACATAAAACCAAGACAGACACTATTGTTTTACCAGTGATAAAGACTTTGAATAGAAAATCCGTTCTGAATGCCTAATAGATAGGGCAATTTCCTACTCGAGAAATACGCCGACTGCTCTTTGATTGATGTTGTTGGATGGTATATATGTAAGGGAAATCAGTGGAGGGTAATGGTATACCCCCGGAACACGCGACTCTTCCTCCCGAGCTCTATTGCCTGTCAACCACTTCTTTAGTGGCTGGGAACTTACTGCTCTGGATCATGCCGGGGTACCTAGGCCGGGTTCGAATCCCTCACACGACCCGAGGGTAAAACATTCAAAGCAGTGAATCATTTCCACCACGGGGTGATATCGTCTGTAACGCAATGATCAGGGGGTTGGCCGGGGGGTGATGTACAATCGTAAAGGTCACTCAGCCGGAACGAAATAATGGCAGTCCCACGATTCATAATCGATAATAATCAGATTATCATTAATTTATGATTTCAATTCAATTTAGACCGAAACATATCAGAAGCTATAATATGGGTAATTTACATATGAATGATGTGGAAACTTCGCGCAGTGTTAAAAATTACATAATTCTAGCATCCATTATAGCGGCTTCACCTGCTCTCATAAGTAAAAATCTTAAATATTCAATTATTTCACTAAGTAGGTGTTTTTACATAAAAGCATAATTTTACATCCGACTTATTTCATTTTTATGTTTGAATTGGTAATACAGATAGAGACTATTAATAAACTCTTACGGATATTGGATTGTATTATCACTGCTTACTACTAAAGGCCCATGAATCATATTTTTGCACTCAGTATCAAAAAGCAAAGGGTCGTCAGTTTTATTTGTTAGCAATATTTATTCTGCAAAATTGATTTAATCTGGTTGAATTTTAATTTCTAATCATAAAAGTATATGACAGTGTGGCCAACCTCGTTTCTGCCTCTCAGCAATGTACGTTTAAATTTTCATTATTTATATTGCTAAAAATTCCTAGTACTATGAAAATGATATAAGTTAAAATTTGTTACAGATGGTTTCAGAATGATGCTGTAGTTTGCACCAAATATTTAAGTTTTTTTTTTAATAATTCGTTTGAATATAAGTAATGCTATCATCAATTTCAAGCTCAATATGACAGCGTACCTTTGTAACCTCTCATGTAGAATAGCGCTCGCCACCTATCGGTCAATTTTCAACTTTACTTTTATTCACATATTATGGTTTTTTAAAAAAAAAATTAATTTAAACTTGTAAATTTTATTATTGCTAAACCTTCCTAGAACTATAAGGATGATTATGTTAAAATTTGGTACAGATTAATTTAGTTGTTTTCATGGTTAGTGATCACAAACGAAGAATGGCTTGTGTCCTTTTATATAATAGTATAGATTGATTTGTTGATAGTTGAGTACCCCACAATGCCACTTTAATATTTGTAAACATTAAACACTCTTAAATGTAATATAAGTAAAGGAAATATGTTGTAATAAGCTTACTAAAGAATATGTTTTCTTATATGCCGACTACCTAGTCTCTCCAATATAATCCACCAATGTAAGCGTTTTTATTAATTTTTTCATTAGTTAAATTGTGTCTTTAGAATTCAAACCTGTCATGTACATTTTTAAGTATTTTACAGAACAACAAAAAAACTACAAAATAAAAATTTTTTGGACAGGCAAAATATTTTTAATCCCACTTGAAACCTATCTTCATTATTGCGTTGTCGGAGTTATCTTTAACTTGAGAATTTAAATGCATGCTTGCATAAACAGAAACATTTTATTTTGTGTTAGAAATAATAGTTTTTCTTTTAGTTATTTTTTTATTTATTTATTTTTTTAAAGGTCGCCCAAATATTAATTTATCGAGTTTTCAAAACTATTTCACTATCTTAAATTTATAATAAAATTTTATTATTTTTAAATTAAATTATAATAAAAGCTATAAATATGTGGGGCGACATGTGGATCCCAGCAAAGTACAAAAATCTACCGATAAGTAGCTAACGGAATTCTAGAATTATAGCACATCTTGCGGGAAGAGACACTGAATTTATTTCATAAAAATAAATTTAACGCCCAAAGGATACTGTTTTTTATCTGCCAGAATCTGACGATTTTCGGCGGCCGACGGACACCCTTGGCCACTCTCCTTCCCCCACTAGTTAGTTTTTTCCTTAAGGATACTATTTTTTTTTTTTTTAAATACTTCAGGATTTGACGATTTACTTTTCGTCCTTTTGGTTACTATTTTGAAAAATTCCAGAATTTAAAGATTTTAAAATGGTAGAAAGATATTCTCTTAGTTTTTGTCCTTAAGGATATTATTTCCAAATATTCCAGGACTTAACGGATTTTATGTCTTCCGAAGGATATTCCACCGTTGTTGTCCTTTTATTTTTTGTCCTTAAGAGTATTTTAGGGTATTTCCTAAAATTTAGAGATAAAACAGAAAGCAATGAGGATTTTATAAATATTCTACAATAAGGATACAATATTTTTATTGATTAAAATTAAAAAACTTCATTTATTAGTTAAAATTATCTTGTTTAATTATGAGAGCGGGTGTAACCGCGATGGGAGATGCTTGTATAGCTGCATGGACATTTTTTCTTTAACAAAATATTCTTGTAATTCTAGTTAAAATGATATATTCATAGGCAACATTTTAAATATTTTTTTTATTCCTAACAATAAACTTGAAAACAATTGGTACTGATGGACGTAATATATTTGATAGGATTACGGAAATCACAACTGGAACTCAAAAGGCACCACTAGTGCCTAGTTGTCGGATATGGAAGCACCAATGGGGAGGGTGGGATGTGAAAGAGATGCACGGAACAAAAGGGATGGTAAACCGAAACATGCCGCTTGGATTAAGCCATTGTCAGTGGACAGGGGTTGATGATAATGCACAAGAATAACTGCCTCTGATATATAGCTTCATATCCCTTTTTAGCCGCCGGGTCGAGATAAATTCCAAAAGGGGGGGAGGGTTCTCATCGCGGGGTCGGCCGCAGGTTGCTGGCTGCAACTAGGCACTGGATCGGCTATCGTGGAATCGACGGTTCTGTGCATCGAATAGAATAGCATTTACACACCAATGCACAACAGTGGTCTGGTATCAGAAATGAAACAACGGTTTACTCGAGCCCCTCACCACAAAAAAAAAAATAATAATAAAAAAATAAATAATAATTAAAAAAAAATAAAAATAATAAAACAAATATAATTTCAACATTCAGATTACCATTATGCGCTTCATAGCTGCTCATATTGGTATATATTTCGTCAAAAATTCCCGCCAGTTGATATTGTCAGTTAGTTCCTCCCTCCCCTATAATTTTATAAAAATAAACCCTTAACCTTAACCAGTCACGCCGTTGTATTTTGTACAACACCCTTCTTGTTTTCTCTCTCTCTCGCTTCCGGCGAGTGCCTCCGAAAATTGGCTTTAGCTATTCCTTGAGGTACTCTTCTATTTGCCGCCAGAAAATTTTCACGGTGATATGAAGTCAGTTTCCTGCATGGAGAATATTTAATCCTCAGTGTTGCACAAAATACAAAAAATTACCGCTCTCATTTTGATTTTTTCTCTTCCCCTTTCTCTGCAATAAGCTGGATTTGATATATTGTAACAAGAATTCTTTTGCAGTTTTACTTTTGTTTATTTAATTCAGCGAATTATTAATTATTCGGAATGTTTTCATGAATTATTTACAGTTTATTAATAATAACAATTGGAATATATTCATTGAGATTTTTAGGAGCGAAACGAGGATGAAAAAAGAAGCGGGCAATCAAATCCAAATTGGGATTTGAGTAATGTGGAAACAGAAAATGTTCTAGATCATGATATGAAAAATGGAGGGTAGTGATAGAGATGACGCGGGGTTAACGATCCTGGGGATTTCTACATTTTATTTGTAAAAACCATCCGTCAAAAAATATTTTTTGCAATAATTTCTCATAAAGCAACCATTTTAGGCATTCAAATAATTATATCTGACTGTAATATTAAATAAAAATTTATCTAGTTCTAAATTTATTGTTTATTATAATTAATTATAAACATTTTTTCATTTGCGTTAAAAATATTATTCTCTCTGGTAATATACTGTACATACATTCTATTTTAAATGTATTTGGTTAAAATACTTTATTTAATAGATTTAATATAAAATTAAAATTAATAACTAGTGGAAATAGAAAATGTTCTAGATTATGATGTAGAGGGTAGTGATGGAGATGATGCGAAGGGGAAAAAGCCTGGGAATCTCTACATTTTATTTTGTCAAAAAATGTTGTTTACAATAATTGCTCATAATTTTTTTTTCTATTTCCTCTTTACTCAAAACCAAATTTTGATTTGATTGCCCGATCCTTTTTCTTCCTCCGAAAATTCAAGGAATATCTTACAATTTTATAGATTTTCGCCAAATGAAAACATTCCGAGTAATTGGATGGATCCGCAGAAAAAAGTTCTAAGCAGTAAAATTTCCGAAGTGGCGATTTTGAAGGTTTTAAAATTCATAATAGTTCGTCATAGTATGATATATAGCACTCCATTATGTCATTATACTTGTAAATATAACAAATAAATATGTAAATATAAAAACCTACAAAACTAACAAAAACTTTAGATTATGATTTTATTTCAATATTTTACTTAAATTTTATGTTTGTCGTTTAGAACGTTTTTCGGTGGATCCAATCAATACGATACTTCGCTCATTGAAATAAACCAAAGTAAAAACGCAACAGAATCTTACTTAAATCATGTCAAATCCAACAGATTGTCGAGGAAGAGAAGAGAAAAAATCAAAACGAGAGCGGTCGCTGGTACAACACTGAAGAAAATCACTGACTAAATATTTTTCATGCAGGAAACTATCTCTCCTATTACAGTGAAAAATTACTGGCGAGATATAGAAGAGTATCTCGAGAAATAGCTAAAGCCAATTTTCCGAGAACACTTAATGGATGCGAGAGAGAGTTTACATTAATGTAAATTATATAAATAACAGGTTGTGTGACCACACTAGAAAGAAATGAAGGTCGATACATTTACTCTTAAAATCATATTTGATTAAATACATGACTTGTCAACAAAGGAAAAAATAAATCATAACAAATAAACTCCAAGATGTATCAATTATTATTTATAATATTTAATTATTAGAAAATTAAGGGGAATATTAATAATTTGGGAAGTTAATGAGTGTCTTAGTAGCTATCGTGCTTTCACTCATTACAGCCAGTTGCTGGCCAGCTCCTGAAGTTCACAACTTTTAATTGCTATTCTTCTATGGAAACATCGATGATTGGTATCGACCAAACAAACAAGTCAGATAACAAACTCCCTTTCTGTTTTCCTCTACAAGAAAACCTAATTTTTTTATTCTATCCGCATATATATATATATATATATATATATATATATATATATATATATATATAAAATTAAAAGTGTACAAAAAAGTATAACTATTTTGGTCTTGATACTATCATATTTCTGTATTTATTTTTAATGTTTCTTGATATTTTTTTTTCATTTAATTTTATGTTCAAAATTACGTTTAAATACATTATTTATGAGATTTTTTTTTTTCGCTTCGTATTATAATCAGATGGATGTTACCTCCAATAGCCCTATGAAGTAAAATCTCATTGCTGAAATCTGTTGCAGCTTGATATCTTGTTATCGCTATCAAATAAAGGACTCACTCTGGACTAACATACAAAACTCTAAAGAAGATACAGTTGGATTTTATTTTGGATCATAATTTTATTTGATTTTATTATTCCTATAATTAGTTTGTAAATAAGGATGGAGTTTGTAATTTGCATTGCTATTACTAAATGCAAAGGCATATAGCCACTAAAGGGTGGCATATTATGATATTTATTAAAATACAGATCATCCTCTATATCCAAATACCAATTCGGTATTCAGATTTCTTAATATATCCTCCTTTTATTTATTTTAATGTAATAGCATCTTGTGTCTCATGAAATTGATAGTTTACCTTTTGAAACGTCTTGCAGTTAAATCCATCTGATCAAAAATACTGGAAAAGAAGATACATTCTACAAATAACACAAGGTAAATATAAACAACTATTAATAGACACTCTCAATTAAGGATTAAAACAATAATAATTCTCAATGTACTTTGTTGATAACTTGTTTGATTAGTCTGTTAGCCTTTGTGGTTTAAAAAATGTTCGAAAGTTTTGAATGATAGGAAATGTTCTGATGAAATTTCAAACATTTTGAGGGGTATGAGGTCGAGGACATGAGGCCTGTTGGAATCATTCTGTTGGGTAGATTTGACAAATAAAATTAAATTCTGAACTTTTCAAGAACTTTTTTAATATTATTTTATTGATATTTTCAACTTCATAAAATTTATTTAAAAGTAAACGTGTTGTGACATTTATGATAAGGGTAATTCAGGATTATGTAGAGCTTAAAATTAAAACAAATTCTAATATTAATTGTAAACAAAATATGCTAACGATAATGGTCGTTTTTCAATTCAAAAGCAAAATAATGTTCTAAATTATATATATATATATATATATATATATATATATATATATATATATATATATATATATATATATATATATATATATATATATATATATATATATATATATATATATATATAAGTTTATATTTTTTTTTTTTTTTCACGAAACGGCCTTGGAGACCACGCAAATATCAATTTTTGGCTCCTCTCTTGTTTTTTTCTTTCCTTCCATTTTCCTTTCATTATTTTGCGTGTCTTTTTTTTCTTTCTTCTGTCCACGCCACTCCCTTTTTTGAACTTCTCCTGCCCACAACTACCTTCAATTCCTTAAATCTGTTTCTATATCTTTCTCTGTCCTGACAGTCCTGGTCCGTTATACCAAATCTTTCCGTTTCTTCTATCATCTGTTTTATATATCCTCCTGAGCTTTTATATCCACGGATTTTCTGAAATATTTGTTTATTTAGTCTTTCCGGGACCATTCTTATCATATGTCCATAGAATTTCAGTCTTCTGACCCGGATTTCCGTTTCTATGTAATTTGTATCTTTATAGATTTCCCGGTTAGGTCTAAGCCTGTATCCTTCTTGAGTCTTTTTGGAGCCATAGATCCTTCTCAGAATTCTCCGTTCAATCCTTAGTAGTTCTTCTAGACTAGGAATGCAAGTGGTTTCTGTCCCGTATAAAATAACAGGTTTAACGACTGTGTTGTAGTGTCTTATTTTTGCTTTTGCGGACAGGGTTTTTTTGTTGTAAACGTTAGAGGTTGCAAAAGATAGTTTCTGTAGTTTAGTTATTCTTTCCTTTATACTTTCTTTTTCCGAACCGTTGTTACATATAGTCTCACCTAGGTACTTAAATTTGTTTGTTACTTTTATTGTTCCGCATTTGGTTTCCACTGATTTTTTTTTTAAGTCTGCGTCGGTAGTCATTAGTTCTGTTTTTTCGTAAGAGATTTGTAGACCTGTTTTTTCCGAAATTTCTGTCAGGATGTTTATTTGTTCGATCGCTTCTTCTTCCGTTTTCGCTAAAAGGGCAAGATCGTCTGCGTAGGCAAGGCATCTTACTTTGACACTATATATATTATATATATAATTTTTTTTTCGGATTTGACGACCTTAGGTTATATGCTGAGACCCAATACATTTTATTTTATTTTTTTTTTTTTATATTTCCAGATCGGCCTGGTAAGCCTTACATGGATGGTTTAACAATATTAATAATGTGTTAACAATAGTAGAAGGGAGGGTATAGTCTCGTGCAAGAGACACCCATAACAATTAAGTTTTGTAATAATTTTAGAATAATTGTAACTGTAGAGGAAGTATATAATAACAAAAAAAAAAAATTAAAATACGTAACAATAAAAAGTAAATAAATAAAATAATAATGATAATCAAATAGGGGAAAAGTAAAAAAAAAAAAAAAATAAATAAAAAAAAAAATAAAAAAAAAAGAAATAATTAAAAGAAAAAGAAATATATAAAAAGAATAAAAATAAAAATAATAAAATTAAATAAAGGAAAAAGTTATCATAGTAATATAAAAATGAAGTAATTAACAAAAATTAATAATAAAAAATAACAGACAAGTGTATACACAAAAAAAAAAAATAGTAATAAAAAAAAAAATAAATGAAGTAATACAATCAAATTGTAGTAATAAGAACAGTAATTGGTTTTAAAACGAAAAAGTAAATATTGGATAAAATAGTCATGGTGTTTACATTAGGACGTCTTGCATGAGTCTTGGTTTCAATCTACGGGATGTTGTTTGAGCTCCTATGTTGAAAGCTACTGCACCTTTAACCGCTGGTAACTTGCAATGAAACCTGGTGTAGCATTTTTTGATAAAATCGTCTATTGATTCTATGTCTAATTCGCGGTGTAGTTGACTATTTCTTACAAACCAGGGAGCATCTACAGCAATTCTCAGGACCTTGTTTTGGAAACATTGTAATTTTTTCCGTTTGGTAGAGGATGCAGCACCCCACACTTCACAACCGTACATCATTAATGGCCTGAGTATAGTTTTGTAGACTAAAATAGTTGTACTTGGTTTAAGAGTCGATTTTCGGTTTATTATCGGGTACAGCATTGCCAGCCTTGCGTACGTCTTTGTAAGTTTAATATTGATGTGGTGATTCCAGGTAAGGCGACGATCGAGATGAACACCAAGGTACTTCACTGCCTCATTAGATGGATTCCACTGAAGTCTGTTACCATTTAGAACCAGTTCCGATGGGTCTGTTGGTCGTCTAAGGGTAAAAATTTTGGCTATGCATTTTTGTATATTTAGGTTAATCATCCATTTCTTAAGATACTTTTCTAGTTCGTTGAGGTGAGTTTGGAGCGTATTTCTGGCTATTGTTATATTTTCATGTTGAGAAAAAACTGCCGTGTCATCAGCAAACATGGCTATGGAGGTTTCGGACGATCCTTGTGGAGTACCAGCACTGATAGGTCTGGTGGTTGAGATGGTGTTGTTTATTCGGACGGTGAAAGTACGTTGGTTGAGGAAGGAATATAGAATATCATATAAATATTTTGGGAGTATCTACTGACTTCAGTTTGTATAAGAGACCCTGATGCCATACCTTGTCAAATGCTTGTTGAAAGTCTAAAAATGTGACAAGTGTGTGTTTTTTCATTTCGAAGCCGTTTACTATAAATTCTGTTAGTCTTGAAAGTTGGTGTGCTGTGGAATGACTGACCTGAAATCCAAATTGAAAATCTGGAATAATGTTTATTTCCTGAAAAAATGAAGTTAGGCGCCCTTTTATAATTGATTCTAGAAGTTTTCCTAATATTGGTAAGAGGCTTATAGGTCTGTAACTACTGATTTGTTTAGCGTTTTTTCCTGTTTTGTGGATAACTACCAGTTCAGCCTTCTTCCAAATATCAGGAAAATAACCTGTTCGCAAGCAACTATTGAAAACTGAAGTTATGAAAATTATGGCTTTTCTCGGTAATTTTTTAATGGCAATAACTGGAATTAAATCATGACCCGGACTTTTCTTTGTTTTAAGTTTTGTAACATGCTCAAAAATCTCTTTCGGAGTTGTAAATTTCAATGGAAGTTGTACTGTTGCTTGTGGTAATGCTACAAATTCATCGATTTCATAAAATGTTGAGTTTGTTCTTGACGGACTTGTTTCTCTTGTTGGGTTAGAAAATGTTTTTTCAAAATAGTCTGCGAAGGCTTCAGCTTTCTCCACATCACTAGTGATAAAATCACCATTTTCTGATAGGCTTGGAATTTT
Source organism: Euschistus heros (assembly GCA_003667255.2). NCBI lineage: Eukaryota > Metazoa > Arthropoda > Insecta > Hemiptera > Pentatomidae > Euschistus > Euschistus heros. The sequence goes on along the minus strand of RCWM02000428.1, from coordinate 707,461 downwards.
TTCTTGCTTGTTTAATAGCCGTTTCGTAGCCTTCCATAGGGATTGGTCATTTTGATCCAGGTTTGTGACATAATTTTTATATTGTGCTAATGTGAAATTATCTAATTCTGTTTTGATAGTACGTCTTAAGTTGTTCCATATTTTTTTGAATTTCGGATTTTTAGTTCGCATCCACTGTCTTCTAGCATAATTTTTTTTCTTTTATTTTTAATAGGATGGAATTTGGAACATTGCTTAAAAAACTATTTCTTTTTTTGTGGAATGGTTTTACTGTGGAGTCATTTATGCATTTAGATATATTTTCTGTAAATTGTTTTATGGCTTCATCAATTTCATGTTTGTGGTGAATCTTCTTTTTTAAACAAATATTTTGCTCCATCAATTGTTTGTAAATATCCCAGTTAATAAATCCTTTAATCATAGAACTACGAGTGATAATTTCAGGAGTTTCGGTTGAGAACTGAATTAATATTGGGATGTGGTCCGAATTTAGAGCGGCTATTGTTTTGGTTGTTATAGGTAGGCTGATATTTGTTGATAGCATAATGTCTAAGATGTCTGGCGTACACCCTCTTCTAAAAAATGTAGGTTCAGGAGGTGCTGTGATTTTAATATTATGTCTAGAACAAATGTCTAGTAATTTAATACCATTTGAGTTAGATTTGCGACACCCCCAGTATATATGTTTACAGTTCATGTCACCTAATACTAAAGTATGTTCATTGAGAGGTAATAATTTTAGAATTTCTTCTTCTTTGAGTTTTTTATTTGGGGGCTTATATACTGCTGTGATAACAGTGCTGGGAATAGAGTTTAGACGAATGGATATAAATTCGATATTTGATATGTCGAGAATAATATTTTCGGAGAAACTGATATTATTTTTGATGATAAGAGCTACTCCACCAGAGGCTGTCGAACTGTTCCTGTCTTTTCTCAAAATTACATAGCCTGGTATATTAAATTTAATATTACTTGATAAATGTGTTTCAGATATACAGGCTATATCGATGGAGTTTGATTCAAGAAATATTTTAAATTCGTTTTTTTTTTTTTTTGTGAAAAAAATGCCATAAGCATTCCAGTTTAACAAATTTAATTTTTTTATTTCAGAGGCCATAATAAAATAATATAATATCATTAGGACTGTAGAAATAATGATAAAAATAAAAATAAACATATTTATTATAACAGGTTGGGAAGGAATTAGTAACAGTCGATGGGCTGTTGTTTACACTAAGGCCCAGTCGTAAAGAAGGAGGTTACTAGCGAACTTAAATGTTTCATTATTTGTGATAAATATGGTTTTATAGCGTTGATTATTATTTTTGTAATAGCGGTCAATATGTTTTCACTGTTGTCGTCGGTATTAGTTTTTTCTTGTGGTTGTTGTTCAGGTGATAAGGCAGAAGAATACGGAAAATTTGGTGTGACTTTACGAAAAGGTTTACGATTTGATGGAGTTTCTTCATTTTTGTTTTCGATATTGCTTGGAACGGCAGGTGAGTTTGTTTTGTTTTTAATTGATTGATAATAAGGGCAACCTCTATAGCTAGCTGCATGTGCTTCATTACAGTTGACACAATATGGTTTTTCAGTGAATTTTAGTGGGCATTTTGAAAAATGATGATTTTCTTTACATTTAACACACCTTGGTTCTAGTCGACAATAATTCTTCGTGTGGCCGAATCTTTGACAGTTGGTACACATGGGGATATCATTGTTTTTATTTTTGGTTCCACTGAAATTAGAGCGGAAAATAAAGTTTCGAGTTTAAAAATATCTTTTGCTTTTGTATTATTTATTATTGAAACTGAACAAAGAGGGGTGGGTTTTTTTTTCTTTATTTAATATTCTCGATACGTATAACACATCGAAATCTTTAGAGATCAGTTCGGATTTTAGTTCTTCATCCGTAATAGAGTATGGCACCTTTCTAATAACGACATTGAGGGTTTTATTTTTTTCTAAAGAAAAAGTATGATATTCGATTTTTTCTTCATCGTAATATCGAGTAATTCTTCTGTAGTCATCAATGGAAGAGAGCATTATTTTGGTGTCTTTACCGGCTAATTTTGTAGAAAATGGATTCATACATAATGAATTTAGGTCATTTATTAGGAGTTGGTGATTATTGGCATTATGTAAAAATATCGGGGGGATTTTAGGTGTAACCTGTTTATTTTCAGTAATAATACTCTCTTGAGCGGTTGTTTGTTTAGAAGAACAAGGTTTATTGGTTGTAAGGTCGGTTTCAGATAATATTTGGAATCTATTGCTAATTTTTATAGGTGAAATTTCTTGATAATATTTACCCATTTTTTTTTACTGGTGATTGGTTTAGTGGAGAGCCTTCGAGATTTCTTTTCTTCGAATTTGAGTCTTCTATAACATCGTGGCTATTTGGTTTAGAAGAAAGTTGGCAATTTTGGGAAATTAATGAAGTAACACCTACCTCATCTTCCGATTTCATTAAGTTGTGTATAAAATTATTTTAGCTAACATGAGATAAAACAAAAAAACGATAATAAAATTAACAGTCACGAGAAAACTTTAAACACGCCCGCACTCTATGAAAGTTAGAGGCCAACTGCCAATACATTTGACCGCCAATATTCATACGATTCATACCGCCAGTATATAATAAGATCTTCCCAATCTCTTTCCGCTAATCCTCTCGCTACCATTACCTCCTCAACTCCTAGAACCCATGTTTTCCTTGGGCAGCCTCTTTATCATCTTTCTTCCGGAACATAGTTTTCTTTAGCCATCTTTCTGACACCATTCTTCTTATTTGGCCGTGCCACAGCAGCTGTTGGTTTGAATGGTGTGAACTATAATTTTTTCCGCCTTAACGATATTTAGTATGGCAGAATTAGTCACCCGTTGAATCCTGGAAATGCGACAACTTCTCCAAAAATTAATTTCGAGACCTTGTAGCCTCTGTGCATCTCTCATACCAGCCACCCACATTTCCGAACTATAGGAGGAGTGGGATATCCTCTATTTGGTTTCTAGTGAAACATTTGGGCTGCCAATTGATCATGCCAATTAGCTTTCTTTCTTTATGTTTTCTTTTATGTCCCTCTCAAGCGTTCCCTTGTTATCGATATAAACTTCCAAATACTTGAAGAGAGCACTCCAATGTAGTGACTAATTTTCTAATGGCAGAGAAGGTTCTAAATGGGTCCTAGAAATCAGCAATGATAAGACAAATCACATAGTCTTCAACTCGTCTACATCTTCTCTGCCGTTAGATAATTAGTCGCTAAATTTAAAATTATTTTTTAAATAATAATTTTATCTTTCGTTTAGTGGAATTCGTCTATAAGTTTTTTAAGAAGCACTTTCATTGCTAAGGGATCTAAATTCGTTAACACCAGGCTAGGGCATTTAAAGATTGCATGCAGAGATAAATGTCCATTGGAAAAAGAAGTCCACCAAGAGAGGTGTTGGTGTATAAAATGTCCCCGAAGAGTTGCTAATTATATACCATTCATATTTACAAAATGTTATTTCTTTTTTAATTGAAATAAAATGGAAATATATTCACTATTAATTCGTATTTAACCCAATGGAATGGTCATTGCGTGCCTAGCGGCCCTTCTGGCTGAACCTTGCATTTTTGGTTTAACAACTGCTCCGAACGACTATCTGCCGCTGCCGTGAGCCCTAGGCCAGCTGAATCAGAGATATGCTAAGAAGAGAAAACAGAACCAGCAACTAAATTATCAGCTGTTTAAAAATATCCTGCAGTTAAATATTCAGACTTTAATTATAGAACTAGCGGGAACAACAAGTAGGGGTGCGTGTTCGGTCGGTGTTTGGGACTCCGCTGGAAAGGTCAAACAGCGATCCGATATATACCTTCCCAGACGTCACTACCAGGCTTTCTCTCTTGATAACATATATCGAGTCCTTATGTAAATTCACTACGTAGTTTAATGCTCTAGTGCTATTTGTAAGCAATTATTTAACCATTACTCATGGAAACAATTCCAAAAGTATTTAAGATAAGGCTTTAACAATATGTCGTTACCACCACTTAGTCGCAATGATCCGCTGAGCATTTGGCATTTGTTAAGCTGTGTTTGACCAAGCGATACCGGTCTCTATAGGATATTTTTTCACATGAATTTAGCATCATTTAATGTCCTGTCAGAATAATATTAGTGTTAAAGTAGCTGTTTATAAAATCAGCAATATATTAATAAAATGTTATAGATATTAATTAATCATTTGATAAGGTGAAGGTGTGTAGTTTTCTTCCAAGAGACGAAGAATAAAGAAGGGGTCTTGGATATCCTTGACTGGTATCAAGACGTTGAGAAATATGATCGATCTGGCTGGTATGAAATTTGTAAATCTTCCCATCTAACCAAAAATTATATTTGATCAGGAATATATCCGAAATTAAGGTAAGATAATTTTCTCTAAACGTTGTTCATGGAACAACCATTTCCCAAGCATTTTCTTATGTGTTGACTGTCAAAGTTGAGTACAAATTTACGAAATTCTATTTCGGTAGTATGATCACTGTTTAAACCAACATATATACTACTACACTTTATTTATTTATTCATGTAGGTATGTATCATTTTTTAACCAAGCTGGCACCAACAAATATATATTTTCGCTAGAAAAGAAATTTCTCGCTATAATTAATCTTTGGTTACAGCTTTTAATGACAATGAATTGATTTAAATATATTGAAAATTGTTAAATAATACTCAAGAGAAACGGAATATCTCTTTTCTGTGAATCATTATGGAACTTGTACCGGGCCAACACTAGGTTATTTGTTATAAGCTGGCATGATAACCAAACCGGCTATGTGAAATGGATCTGCCACTGCCATAATTATAAACATTTTTATTTCTCATTTAGAAACTTGATGTCTGATACCATTATTAATTTTATTATTATTTTATATATATATATATATATATATATATTTTTTTTACCATGACATATAACAATTGAAGGGTTCTCTGCAAAAAATAGCTGCAGTTTTCTGAAGAATTGAACTTAGGAAAAATAAATAAATATTTCTATTGTTAGGTGGCTTAGCTCCAATGGTTAGTTATAATGTGAATAAGCGATGGGACGCCTCTAATGTTTGTTTGTAGCAAGTTTGTTCAATGTTCAAACTAGTTTTATATTTTTCCTGAAATTGGATAAGTGGAGCTACAACCTCCTTGCAGACAATCCTTCAGATGTTTTAATAATTGAATTATTGATTTTGAAGAAGTTTTTATCTGTGGAATTTTCTTCTGGCCTGCCATATTCTTATTAATGAATAAAGGTGTTAAGTGAATAATTACATTTAAACATGTTTACACTCTTTGCTATCCCCTAAAAACTGATGATTAGATTCTCTTAGAATCAAATCACCAAGACCATTAGTGTTTTAGTACTTCCTCTGCGTATCATTCTAATTAAACTTGCAAAGTAAACATTTGGACATCTCTATTCCTGGACATTTACATTTCAGGAATTAATTTAGAATATAGTAGGGAGTGGAGTATCTCAGTAGCTCATTGGTTAAGGCATTTAACTTCTAGCTCCAGGACTCGAGTTCGAGTGCGGCCGAGGTCAGACAATTTATTTATTACTTCAGCCAAGGATCGATTTCGGGGTTCGGAGATCCTCCTAGGGTACACCCAGCCTCCATAAATTGGATACCCATGATTGGGGAAAACACAGCTGCTGGCCACATCAGCTCCTTTTACAACCGTTTGTCACAAAACAATACTTTCTAAACAAGTACTGAACCCAAGACCCTTCATGGTTTGTAGTGGTACCGGTTTAAAAAAAATAGAATACAGTAGTTTAAGTTTAAATTTGCATATAATTATTCCTGTTTGAAATCTTTAGTTTCTTAATTGGGTTTTCTTTAACACTAGTAACGTAGCTGAGAGAGAAGAGCTGGGACCTCTCTGTGCCGGGCATGTCCTTCCATGAGTGGAGGGGCAGGGTTGGTTGGGAGATCCCTAGGATGAGTGTGTATTGTAAATGAAATATGAATGTAGTTTTCCCTTTTAATTTAATATATTTTTATTTTTATTTTTACTTTTATTCAATTTATTTTTATTTAATTTTATAATTATTATTTTTTTTATGTGTATATATATTTTTTTAAGTATATATTTCACATGTATATATATTCTATATTGCATACTGTTTATGTATATCAGCATAGCTCTTTTTGTTCTATTTAATTTAATTTAGCTTTATTTTTATTTTTACTTTTATTCAATTTATTTTAATTTAATTTTGTTATTATTACTTTGTTTTATGTATATATATATATATATATATATATATATATATATATATATATATATATATATATATATATATATATATATAGTTTTTTATTTATATATTTCACTTGTATATATTTTTTTATGTGTATATATATTTTTTTATGTATATATTTCACATGTATATATATTCTATATTGCATACTGTTTATGAATATCAGCATAGCTCTTTTTGTTCTATTTAATTTAATTTAGCTTTATTTTTATTTTTACTTTTATTCAATTTATTTTAATTTTATTTTATTATAATTATTTTGTTTTGTGTGTATATATATATATATATATATATATATATATATATATATATATTTTTTTTTTTTTTTTTTTTTTTTTTTTTTTTATTCATATATTTCACTTTTGTGTATATTCTATATATATCTTTTTTTTTTTCATTTTATATTTTTATTTTTATTTTTTTTCTTCTCTTATTGTACATATAGTGTAAATGAAATCATGAAGTCATCTAGATTACTTATTGCCCACATTTGTGGCAGATTGTAATAATTGCTCAATAAATGATTATAAAAAAAAATGTTTCTTTATTATCTGTTTTTATTTAAATTAAATAAAGTTTTTGGTTATAATAAATATTTATAATAATGCTTATTTTTAGTTTAATATTTATTTTATTAATATCATAAAGGTAAAATCCAAAATATTATTACAGACATATATCTGTGGAACTTTTGATTAATCCTTTAAATGCTTAGGAAATACGTATTTTTTTCCAAAACGAATGCACAAATTAGTATTCATCTCTGTAATAGTTCATCATTAATATTGATCTCTGTATATGACTAAGTCTATTAGACACATATAAAGATAAAAAAAAGGTGAGTTTTCTGGTGATACCTGTAACCCAAAATTCACATACACTCTTCATACACAAAATGCATGTAACCGAATATTTACAAGTGCCAAACATATAAGTTCATAAGAGTGGATTATGATAGTACAGGTTAAAAAAAAAAATTAATTTCACCGTCTGGGATTATTGCCAATAATTTTGTTGAATGGCCGAAGGCGACAGATGTTATACAAATTTATTACTCTTGGTAATTAAACAGCTAAAACCATAATAGAATTATTTTATAGCCTCCCCACAACGATAGCCGCCCAGATAGCTGTTATCTTATCTGTAGGCTCCTATCCTCCGTTATGGACAGCCGTGGTTAATGCATTAGGAGGCTAATCGAATTGTTAGGCCTAGCTGTGGACAAATTCCAGCGGACAGCGCATCTGTCCCCGTAACAGCCCTCGGACGGTCTACGTATAATCCTAAATGCTACGACCGGGGTTATGCCCGTAATCCCAGAGGCAGAAGGCTTCATGGTGCATTAAAACAAAATCCATTAAGGCTCTTAGGCTAAATTTTGCTGCGCATTATATTTGGTCAAGCATAGAGGAAGGGAACCAGTTCAGATCTCTTAGACCAATTAAAACAAAATCCATTAAGGCTCTTAGGCTAAATTTTGCTGCGCATTATATTTGGTCAAGCATAGAGGAAGGGAACCAGTTCAGATCTCTTAGACCAACATTAGGAGGTCTAAACCACATACACACATATATTTAATTAATATTTTAGTATTTTCAAATAGTTCTAATTACCGTCATGTAAATGAGTCTTTTGTAATTAGTTGGCATCTTAAAGCGTTTGTCTAGTGAATGTTAAAGACGTCAACGAGCAGTTTCATATCTTCTTGTATGCGAATCAAATGTTAACGTTGTCCAGTTGGAATCCTAGGTAATGGACCTGTTTAATAGGATTCATTGAAATAAACTTAATACTTCAATACAATTCGATAATTAAATGGGTCTCCTCAACAACGGTGTAACCCACATTTCAGAAACACAGTTTTTAATACAAAATATAGTAACCCTCAAGATGCATCGTGGATAATATTTTATTCCCCTTCCATGAGGTTGCTTGCCTTGATTCTGGCCTTGAAAGGGTGAGGAGCTGACATTTCTCGGCAACAAGGTAGTAAAACTTCCATCGCTAAAACTAGGCTGTCGTTTGGAAAAGTCTAAAAAATTTTAAAGGCAAAATGTTTATATTGTGAACTCAGTAGTCGTTTGAACAAAGTTAGTAATTTCATCCTTTCCTAAACAGGAGAAATGTTACTCTCGCCATGAATCCTTGTTTTATTATTAAAATGGTAAAGAACTCACCATCCTTTCCAATAAGGTGAATTGAGGGATTATGTCTCAATGAGTTAAATAAAAAATCTTACATGATTCGTGTGAATTATTTTTTGCAAGAATCACTTGAGGTACGCATGATGGTATAGAAGGATATCATTAAGTACACTATCCTCAAATTTAATTAAGATTGATAAACTATTTGTTACTTCTATTGGATTTTTTTTTTTATTCAAAAACTAGTTTCGAATTAACATATAATAACATTCATCATCAGTTCTAAAAACCAACAAAAAATTAAAATGATTAGAAAAATTAAAAATCATTTGAAGTAATAAAATCTATCAAAACCAGTCCATAATTGAGTTTAGATGAACAGATAAATATTTCCAATCGTTCAATTTCAAATTTGTTCCCTGTGACAGAAAACCCTACCAGCCGTTAGGGAAACCGACAGGACTGTCCATCCGCCTAACAAATAAATGTAGTTTAATGTATCCTTGAATTTAGTCTGCTGTAGGTACTATACTTTTTTAGAAACCCTGTATTTTGCCCCCTTAGATAAGTATCAACATGCTTGATTTCTTGTCTTATATTTTTATTTTATTTTTTATATCAATTTATTGAAATTTACAACTGTACAAATATATACATAACGTAAATGTGTTGATAACGATTATAATAACATTTCAAAACTTTAAAAGAACTACTCAGTAGTAGCACTTCAATAAAAACTCTATACTAGAAGATCTCTAGGCTATCTCATTTTCAGACAGCTGGGAGGATTATCTGGTATGAAGAGGGAAACAAGTTGAGAAACTTGTGGTTCTGAGTAGTTATGAAGCTTACTATGAAAGTATGGGTATCTGGTTTGGGCTAATTAAGCAACATATGGAACATTAAGATCTTTATCGATAACTTTATTTGTGACAAAGTAAGGATCATTTAGGATTTTTCGAAGGATTTTGGATTGTAAGGATTGGATACGAGATGAATTGGATGGTGTAGTGGAGTACCAAAGCTCAACTCCGTACTTCCCAAAAGGCCTAATCACAGTAATGGAACTAAAAGTCTTTTGTAATAAATTGGGAGCTTTGAACGTTTTTCAAGTTAATGTTGAAATAGTCAGTAAGGACAAGCAGTTTCTTGTCATGTTGGCCATGTCTTACATTTTTAAAATTTAATATACACTATCTATGCAGTAAAGTGCTGATGTTTTGGAATTTGTCTGCATTCTTAGAACATAGGTAGAATGTTTAATATTCAAAACTAGTCTTGGAATAAAAAAAATTCCGATATAACTGACCTATAATTCATCGATCCTAATTAAATGTAAGGATATTGTACCTTATGACATCCAATGAATTGTAAAGCGATTACCCATTAGTGGAACCTCTTTCTATATTTTAATTAATCTACCAATGTTTGGTCACTCACAGAACGATTTCGCAATCAAAAGTGTACCCTATGGTAAAACATAAACAGAAAACTTTCCCGTTTTATTTGTTTATAATTTTGATACCGAATAAAGTGACACTGAAAATTGCATATGTGTGCCCATACTATCTTATTACTTGTTCAGCCTCTTTTAGCAATGGAAGATAATAAATTATGGATTTTATGAAAAAAATAATTAAAAAGTATAGCCTGAGGTATGTGCCTTTTGGGAGGGTGGATGTCCCCTAACTGAATAAAACTAATCTCCGAGTTTCCGATCGATTAGATTGCTGCCCCAGTGAGTCGTGGCCAAAGTGCCCCCCAATATGAGCCGGCGCAATAACTCTAATGCAACAGCCGCTGACATTTGGCTCTACTAATTATCGGCAGTACTCGAGGCGACAGATGCACGGCTGATATTAAAAAGGCACAAGGCTCGCCCTACGCAGGAGTCATTAAGAACGGCTCAAGGATCGATTCTCCCCTGGCTAGGACAAAACGGCCCTTTGTGTTCTCAGGAGTGGATCCAGAGTGGAAGAGCCCCAAGCTGACGAGAATTAGAATTGGCGTGCCTGGAATCGCATGTCCGGATTTAAGTACGAACAGTTTGAATAACATTCTTCACAGCTATTATATCAATAACTAGGTATGGCAATAACGATAAGTTGCCCAATATACACTTTTGCGATATCAAACAAGTCTGAAGATTTTTCTTTCAGACAGATTCCGTTTGGACATACGTATCCAATCCTCACAAGCCAAAAACCTTTGTAAAACCTTCAATGCTCTATATTATATAATGGAAAAATAAACTTTTCCATAAAGATTTTAATTTCCATATGTTGTTGACTTTTTCCAACTCAAATACCTGTCCTTTTATAGTAAACTCCATACCCGCTCGAAACCACTAGTCTCCCAACTTGCTTCCCAATTAATTCCCGATAATCCTCCGACGTGTGAAAAGAAGATGGCCGAGAGACCTTTTAATGTAGTACTTTTATTGAAGTGATACTAGTGAGTGGTTCTTTTGTGTACATGTAAACAGTTGTAAATATCATTAAATAATAAAAAAAAAAAACTTGATTGTATTGTTTTAGTATACTGTTGTGAGTTGATGCTTAACCACCGAATGAATTAATTTAATTTATAGAATTACTGAAGAATAAGGAAGTCTGATATAAGTTAGTTGACGTCACCGAACCTGGTATAAGAAATTTTCTGATGGAGATTATTGTTGAACCTTTTCATTTGCTATTTATTTACTTCCTTATTGCTATCCAATTTTAATTTAATCGAAAACCTTAAGCCATCGGAATCGCACACTTTTTTTTTTTCCCTCCGATAAACTCAATTTGCTAATGGAAAAGAAATATAAAACAAAAACGAAGGGTAGCTTATAAAGTGTACATAAAAGAGGAAGGGGAAAAAAATAAAAGAAAGATTAGTGCCTCTAATGAAATCCTAGGGGAATAAAGCCCCTGCTCCATCTGATTAACCAGTCCAAATCCTTGACTAAGGGTGAGTTTTTAAATCTCCGAAGCTGATTGGTCCGAGGCGTCCTAATCAGGGGCACGCGGCTTTTTCTGATAATAAAGAAAAATCCTGTCAGGGCCGGTGACAAATTAAATTCGTTAGAGGCAAAGGGTGGCAATTATAGAACTCTGGCTAGAGTTTTTACCCAGGCCGGTAAACATAAGCACCGCTTTCGGTAAAATTTACCTTCTTGGGCGAGCGGGAAGGCTACCTCCCCCCTTTCCCAGCTTCTAGACTTAATATCCTTTTAATGAGATATTTTTTTCCCCTTTTTGTTCTCTCCACCACTTCTTCGGCTTTATTGTTTCTTCCTCAAAATCTTCTTAGGCTAAAGAAATCTGCGATTTTAAAGTATTACCACCAACGCTTGAAAATAATCTCATTTGTGGCAAAAGGAAGTTATTGTTAGCAGGATTTGTAGAATGAGTGCTATTGTAACTCAAGTATTATTTGTATTTTTAACTTTTAATTTTGTTTTATTTTTAATATTCTTATTATTTACTAATTATTTTCATTTAAATTTTATTATTTGATTGTGTATATGCAGGGTGTTCGGGAGATCGTTGGCCAAAGAGGTATGTCGGGTAGGGAGGTTCATTTTGAACCTATTAAGGTCAAATACCAATATTCAAATTCTTACCATTTTTTTTTTTTTTACGAATGTTTTTGAAAAAATGGTCAAAACCATTATTAATGTAATTAATTTTAGTAATTGTAATTACTAATTCATTTTCCATGTAAAATAAAAAAGATTTGATGCAAAAAACAAAAACGGAAAGACTTTGTATATTGGTAAGTGATCTTAAATAGGTTCAAAATAAACCTCTCTACCCGAGATACTTCTTTGGCCAACGATCTTCCGAACTCCCCGTATATAAATATATAGTATATTGTATTTTTTTTTAAATTTATATATTTCACTTATATCTATATTGTACATTTCAATTTTTTTATATATAGCATAGTTCTTTTTCATTCTGTTTTTTTCTTTCTTCTTTTCCATTTACTTTTTTTAACTGTACATAATGTGTGAATGTAATGATAAAGTCATCAATACTATTTCTTGACCGCATTTGTTACAGATTGTAATAATTACGCAATAAAAGTTATGTTAAAAAAAAATTGTAATTGATGTCCATACTTTTATAATAAATGAAAATATATACTTAGTTGTATTACATAAAATATAATATCCAATTGAATAAGATTGGAAAGTTACATTAAAAAATAGTAGCAGTAAGCTTTTAGTAACAATCGACTTGTTTAACAATTAAATTACATAACAAACTTTTATCTTAGCAGTCAGTGCAAATTCAGAATTTTAAATTCGAATTGCAAATACTCTAACTACAATAAATGTAATATATTCACTTAAAATATTAAAAAAAATTACCTAAATCATAAATAAAACAGGTTTATAGTTTATTTAGTCTTTCTAGAATATATACGCTAAAATAACAAAATGAGAATTTCAATTAACCAATAGGTTATTTAAGTCACAGATGGGAAATTTAATATTATTTTATTAATTATAATACAGTTAAAAATGTTAATTAATTTTGAAACTTATAAAAATTTACACCGCACACTGTTGCCTTAAAGTTTATTAATAAAAAAGAAGGACTTACCCTAGTAACATTAGTCAAACACTTAATAAATCAATAAATTATTTTTTTCTAGGAACACAACTTTTTTTATAAAACTCACATATATCATATGTTCAAAAAAAAATTTTAGGTTCTTTTTATGTTATCTAAGGTTATTTTACAAAATCCTCCTCTTTCGTATAAAAAAAAATAAATATTGATCCCATCCACAGTAGTGATGCTAAGAGAAAATCGGTTCTGGTTCGTCGATAATGGTAATGCATATGGTTTTTGAAACGCGTATTAATGAAAACTGAGTTTCCAAAAAATATTAACTGATTCGATCGTCTCACAACTGGACAAAATGTGTATCAATCTGACAAAGCAAATATAGGAAATTAATTGTTAAACTTTTGTAAGCATCACCCAAAGCACATTTTTCTGGCATTTCAGTTTTGATTGTTTTACAGTATTTTTTTTTTATTGTCTTTTTATTATTATATTTAACATCACTCACCACATTCGTGCATAGACAAGGGTATTTTAATTTTAGTATTTTGAAAATAATTTTATGTTTTAACGTTAACATTAAAGTTGAAAATTAATGGTTCTCTAACTAAAAATCTTAAAGAACGAGTAAACGATCTTTAAAACTTATTATGTATTTTTATTAATTTTAGTGAAGTATTTAATAATTTATTATAATGGAGAATTAATGATCTAATCAGAATCCGCTCTAAAATAAAAAAAAAGTTATTATCATATAATTTTTATTATAGAAAATTTATTCAGTCTCTTTCAGTTTAATTTTATTTTTCAACACTATTTTATGTATACCTAGGTTTATATAAATATTATAGTATTTGTAGAACTATTATTTATACGAACTTATATAAATTTATAAAAATCTTAAATTATGCACTTAAAAAAAAATCTCACTACATCATTATTGTGAAGTCATTTTATAAAAACTTCAATATTGATTATTTTTTACTTTTCAGTTCAAGATAGTACATGGAGGTTTAATCTTGAAGTCACTTTTGGTTTTTTTCTAAATTATATATAATATATATTTATATATTTAAATTATTTTTGTTAATAATTCAGATTTAGTTACCCTGGAGCAATATGTTTATAATGGAAGATTATATAACAGTGATTTCTCACTAATGGTTTTTTTTGTATTTTTCTTAAAACGTGCTGAGTTGATTTCAATAAAACTTTTATGGGACAACCTCTGAAGCAAGACCTCTCGATCAAAAACAGAATTATCATTGACGAAGTAATCGCGTAAGAAACATACAAAAAAGGAAATACATACGAATAGTGAAACTCCTTTTTTTTTTTTAAATCGGTTGAAAACATGGTAAAACTTTTAGGATTACTTCTGAATGTTATTCCTTCACTTCTCTTTATAATCTTTTATTTTTTATTTTTATCAACTTATTGAAATCTACAACTGTACAAATATAAATCAAGTAAATGTGTTAAAAACGTTTAGAAAACATGCCAAAACTCGAAAAGAACTACAATACTCATCAGTAGCACTACAATAAGAAAATCTACAGAAGAAGATTTCTAGAGCATCTTCTTTTCCGACACCCCGGGGGTTTATCGGGAATTGAGTAGGAAGCAAGTCTAGAAACTAGTGGATTTGATCAAGATTTGAAACCAACAAAGCAAAATAAAAAAAGTATCATATAGTACTTGGATGTCGGTATAGCTGTTCATAGAATGTTCTTTAAAACATAATCAAGTGAAAGTCCCCATCAAGGGGAGCTTAAACGCGTCCAAACCTCATCTGGCCTAGCGTATGTGACTGCAGGATTGTTTCATACGAGTAACACATTGCTCACCAATCTATTCAGCAAAATTTTCTTATTTGTTTCATGTCTCTAATTCATTTCTTAAATTTTATATATTTTATTAGACAAAAAAAGGCATATTTTGGATAACATTGGATGACTATTTTTAATAAAAGTTATTAACACCTTTCAGAAACGGTTTTACTTTAAACATTGTGTTATCGACTGTTTTTTTTTTTTTTTTTTTTTTTTTTTTTTGGTGAATATCAACAATTCGTTTTAATCATACTTTTAAATAAAATTATTTTAGATTCATGCCTTTGATGGTGAACAAGAACGAATATATATATATATATATATATATATATATATATATATATATATATATATATATATATACACATATATCCTTTATGTTGAGGATGTAATTATAATATCAATTCTTAGGCATAACTCCAATTTATTTTTATATGAAACTATCTGTTTTGGAGACTTGGCTCCATCCTCAGGTTGTCTACAAGTTTTTAAATATAATAATTTATTACATTATAGCAATTTCTTGTACAATTCTATAGTAACATTTACCTTACAATCCGTGACTACTATCACATTGTCTATTCTACTACCTCACAGCTATATATAATAAGAAATTACTATGAAAGGATAGGTATCTGGTTTGTAAATCAGCAACATTTTGAACATGAAGATCTTTATGGATAAGTTTATTGGTGACAAAGTAAGCATTGAGGATTATTCGAAGTGTTTTGGATTGTAAGGATTGGATACGAGATGAATTTGATGGTTTAGTAAAGCCTCAAAGCTCACTTTATAATGCGTAAAATTAAATTAATATTTTTTTTTCTATCCTTGTCTGGATTAACTTAAGTCCGGACTAAAGGGGACCGATTTATTAAGAATCAACGGTGCTCTACTTTTATCATATAATTTATTGATAACTTGTCACACAGCGAAATAGTTATAAATGATGTGAAGCTATCTACATGTTTAGTTGAAATTTCCAACTCTGATTATAATCATTTCTTTCTCAATTAAATTAATAATTTGAATTTTTAAAAATAATTATTATAATTCTATTGTTCTGAAAAATACACTAGGAATTTACTAAAGCGGTTATAAATGGTTTTCATATTTATTTTAATTGATATGCTTTGTTACCTTAGGTGGATAAAGCTGGTTTTATTCGGTAAGTATATTTTTTGTTCTTTTAATACGTCTTCATTTAAGATTGTTAAGTTAATTATAGGTAATATACCTCAAGAAAACCGAGATCGGAGCAGCTACCGAGAACTGTAGAGTCACAACGATCAGCAAATTAGGACCTGGCGTGACAAAGGCCGAGAATACTGGAACCAATTAATATTGGCAAGTGTTTTATTGTCGGCTCCCAATGAGCTTTCCCAGTGCTTCCTACCCTTGTATTGATTCGTCTGCAGGGCCAGCGGTTGGTCTCGATGCTTACTGCCCATTTGCTGTTTGGACCGGTCCGATGGATGGAAGATTTCTTGAAGGAACGTGCTGTGATCATAAGAACTACTCAATACCGACTATCACGAATACCTATCAGCAAAATGACTATTCAATAACAAATGTAAGTGTAATTTTAAAAATTGTAAATAAAAAAGAGACACATTTACTCTTTCCTAATGTAATTTAAGCAGAAGCGTTGAATAAAATCATTTTAACATTACTAACGAAGTTCATTTAATCATGAAAAAAACAAAACAACAACTATGAACTAGAATATTTTATATATACATATTTTAGAAGCCTAATATTTAAAGAAATTTTCAATAATTTTACAATCTTGTGTAACATTATTTTCAGTTATTGTTGTATTATTGTATCCATTAACAAAATATGTAAACAAGTTTTTATGAAGTGTAAAAACAATACTTATAAAAAATATTGGGAACTATTAAAAAAAAAGTACAAAGCAGTGTGTGCATAAAATAACTGAACATTAATTATTATTGTGATATAACAATCTACTTTATTTTAAGTATACTCGTGTATGAATGTATATGTATATATGTCTGCATATAAACTCCCCGTCAAGAGTATTGCAACACCCATATATCTCAAGATTTTTCTGGTTTTTACCTTAATCCATATTAAGGTACAATATAATATTATTTATTAAACGTGAGACATTAAGGGTTAGACACATCAACGTTTTTCCCTGTTAGTAACAAACGATGGAATTTTAGGTTATTTTTTTTAAATTTCCTTCAGTCCATGTTTATTATTCATTTATTTATTTACAAATATGCCAAGACTATTAGAAGCAGTCATTCAAGCTAGAGAGGACAATATGTCTCATTAAATATAAATTAAAAATGTAAAAGTTGAAATTGAAAAAAAATGAAAATTTAAAAAAATAGGTTTTCTAACTTTTTTGTTTATTGGAAGAAGTATAGTAATTTATTTTAATAAAAATTGTTTTTGTCTATTTTAGGAATGTTTATTATATAGACTTCAGAACCTTTTTTATTATGAAAAAAAAAAACAAAAAAAAAAACACGTTTTTATATAATTCAAATATTTCAAAGTGTTGCGATACTTTTGACGGGAAGTTTATGTGTGTATGTATGTATACAGGTATGTATAAGTATGTATGTATGTATATAAAATATATAGATATTTAAGAATGTATAGTTACAAAATTTTATTTTTTTTTTTAATATATTTTTTTTTTCTCGTACTGCATGTAATTTTGTGAATTGTAAAAATTATGTAAGAAATAAAAAAAAAAAAAAATCATTTATGAAAAAAAAAAAAACCTATCCTTATATCTGTGTCATCTGTGAATAGTGTATTAAGAATTATATGATTTTTGCTGTTGACTATCCCCAGATGCCAAAGATATATGACCACGAAAGAAAAAAATCTCCCGAAAAGCAGTATATAGGCGGAATTTGTTTCTCATAAAAAAATTACCGTCTTAATATTTCAACAATATATATTCATTTTTTTTACATGTTCAGTAAGTGTTTTCAGTACATTTGTTCATAAAATAACAATGTCATGACATTTTGACACAAAATATTTTACAGTAGAAATCAATAAAATTTTCTAAATTCTGCTGCAAGTCGAACCATTCGGTTGAGTGATTATGCCATTTCACCTGATGATCATAACTTAGGAATAAACATTTTTTTAAAGGTATCATTTTAGCTGTACACGTGTAATAAATCAATACTGTATAAAATAAAACATTGTTCTTAAAAATTAATTTTTATAAAATATAATCATCCTTTAGTGCAGACAATTCCTGTTAGACTGCAAATTTTAAGTCAACTGAAACGTTCGTAGTTAAGATATATTTTGTTATATTAATTTTATTTATTTATTCCATATTTATGTCGATTTATAATGAATTTGAGTTGTGAATCTGAGTAAAAAAATTTTATATTTATATGTTTCAATTTTATTTTTATTTGATATTTATTTGTTTTTTTATTTGTTTATTATTGAACTATTATTTTTCTAATTTTATCGTACAATTAGTATTTTATTTATTCTAATTGATTGGTCTTTATTTTATATTTTCTTAGCAATAAGGAATTTTTTTTTTTTTAAGAAAGTATTTTTTATTTAAAAACCAATACGCAGTTGGTAAACAATATGACGAAACATTAAGACTCAATCAGTTATAAGAGGAGCTGCATAAAATATACATGGGCTGGATGTTGCAACTCTTCACTCATATACACTATATCCCGACCGATAATTTTCAATTTAATTTTTTAAGAGAGCTAATACCGGCGAACCATGAGAGAACAAACACTTAATTACCACTTAATTGAATACCTTAACAATTAAAAGAATCGAACGTATTAATTCTTCATGGGTTTTATGAAATATTAAAAAAGCTGTATAAGAGAACGATTGCTAGTTGTTGAATTCCAGACCATCATTACAATCAACTTCTTTTTGATAGGCAAATAAGATAGAAGGTTACATAATAAATAGCTAAATAAGTATAAGAATTAAATAACAATAAATAAAATAGTGAATTTGATGAAAAAGGAAACATACTACTGCCACACATATTGGTAATATATATAAACACACTATATGTGTGTGTATATATATATATATATATATATATATATATATATATATATATATATATATATATGTGTGTGTGTGTGTGTGTGTGTGTGTGTGTGTGTGTTGAATAAGGTTTGAATAAGGTTCTTGAGGTACAGTAAATAAAATAACAACTTACATTGGCTATGTTTCGATACTATATTGTCCTTTTAATCATGTCCTCCAGTGAAAAAAAAAGGTTACAATACAATTATATAAGTTACACAGTTTATTTCAGAACATAATGTTAGCTACAACATAAATATATAAAAACATGTGTTAGAATATATACTACATATAATTAAAAAATATGGATGAGTTTGAAACTACTTAAAATGTTACTAGTGGATATGCTATTGGTATCTACTACGGAATATAACAATACTAATATACCACTGAACTGGGAAAATTCTGAAAAAAAAAAAAATAATAAAATAAAAATAACCGAATAGACCGGACCAAACAGCTCTCACCACACATTATAGTCAAACAAAACGTTCATTTAAATTTGATTCCAACAAAGTTATTCATCATGAACAAAATAATTTTAAACAAAATATTAAAGAAATGATGACCATAGAAATTAAAAACTCTTCACAATAAACAAAAAATCAAACGTTCTAAATCTAAAAACATGTTATTCCAATTTAATACATTCATATTAACAGTATATATTTATAATAATATACAACAAAAACCAATAATTATGGTTTATTACATACTTTATCCAATTATTACACAGCAAAACGGAAATTCCGTCTACCTGTACATGGGAAATCCTTTAGAAATTCCGAACCCTAATACTTTTTTATTTTCTCAGAAATACCCTACTTCAGTTGTATACTAGTATTGCTTTATTTAGTTGTAGATACTAACAGCATATCAACCACTAACATTGTAAGTAGTTTCATAATTATCCATATTTTGTAATTATATGTAGTTTAGTTAAAATATAAACTAACGCATGTTTTTATACATTTCTATTGTAGATAATTTTATGTTTTGAAATAACCTGTGTTACTTATATAATTTTATTGTAACCTGGTTTTTCACTTTAAGACATATTTATGAGAGAAACATAGTCTCAAAACGTTTTATTTATTTACTGAACCTCAAGAGCCTTATTAAACATTTAATAGTAACAGTCAAGAAATATGTCCTTTATATATATATATTTGTATATTTAATCCATATAGAAAATTATGTTATAATATAATATAATTATTTTATTTTTTAAATTTCATTGTTTAATATTTTACTCTATCCTATTTGTGATGTAACTCATTTACGTTTTGAAGAATTTATTAGTTAAATTTTAGATTTAAAAATTTTCTTATTTAGTTATAATATTTATATATTCATAAATAATATTTAATCTATATTATTACTTGAATATCTAGATAAAAACGAGTAGCAAGTTTAAAACTGGAAGAAAGTGAATCAGTTAGCAGAGAAGAATGTTTAACCTCAGTCATATCGGAACAGCAGGGCTATAAATTAGATGTATAAGTGAACACAAAAATAAAATGGATAAAAATATAGAAAATAATTTTGAAAAAGTGTCAAAAATACATTATGTTCTGCTGTTAATTATATCCATAGTAGTCTCGAACATATTAAATACACAATAGTTGCATGGTTGTCATTTGTTGTTATTATATTTATAGAGGTAGCCTGTATATATTTTTTATCTCTTTACTAGACTTAAAATTACTATTTCAATTTTTATTAATTTCAATAAATTATATATCTTAATTTTGTTTTTCTGTAATTTTTTTCTTCATGCTTGGATTTATATGTAATTATGGATAAACAAATATGATAAATAATAGCCATTTTACTTCAACTAGATGTTCTCTTAAAAACAGGTTTATTATTAAATATAATATTGATAATATAGGATTAGATTCGATTGAAGAAATGGTTCTTAAGTGAGTCAGATTGAGAAGTTTAAAATATTGTTTTCTTTGGTATTATTAATTTTTTTATTTATTTATTTTTGTATACTAAAATCTTAATCAATTGCCTTATTGATTATTACGGGATTGAACTTATAATGAAGATTTTTTTTTTAATTATTATTTATTTCATTTTTTATTTTCCTTACAGGTTGTTTGTTTTATTTTATGCATCTCACATTATAATATTTTTAGCACATACAAACATATGTGCGTATGTATTTTCGGTTAAGCGAAAAATACCTTGATTTGTAATAATTTAAAGATTTTTTTTATATATGCTTAAATATCAATTAAACAGCTAAATATGACTGAATGCCACATGTAAATTTTAATGAAGATTCATTGTGAATTTCTTCTATTATTCTACTATATTTATTTTAGTTGGAAATAGACAAAATTTACGTCATATTTTTGCTTGAAGTTGAAATAATAAGAACTTGAAGTTACTGTGAATAAAACAGAAAAAATAAATTGTTAATGCAAAGCAATTGAACGGAAATTGTTGAGAACGAAAAATGATAAAGTTATTAAAAAAAAAAAAAAAAATCAAATACCTATTTAGTTCTAGCGTAAAATTGAAATTATGTAATAGTTAAAATCATTTTTATTTTTTTAATGAATTGTTGTAGTAAAACCATTTACTATCAAACAAAAATAATAAATATATAAAAACATGTTTTGTTCAGCATTTATCATAAAACCCCAAACCAAGCAATGGGAACCGATCAAATCAATCATATTTTTTATATCCGAAAAAAAAAACTCCTCAAAGTCTTGTCAATCAGCTCCTTCATTTAAATATGCTAATTGTTCGAATATAACTGTTATTGTGGCATAAATGTGCACACCCTATTTTAATGACTTGCTAAACTAACGATCCGGACTTTTTAGGAACACAATAAAACATAAAATTTAAAAATATTAAAAACTTTGGAATAAATTATGTGACCCTGAATATATTTATATCTCAAAATCAGACAGGAAAAAAGAGGGGATTATATTTTATCTTATTTGCTTTTAAATAATCCTGATCCCAAGAAAGAAATTATATATATAAAAAAAAAATGTTAAAGTATTTAGCTTGAAATGTTATGTTTATTATAGTGTTTTATTAGATTTTCACAATAAAAGATCTCCTTGGGTCTTCTTAATTGTTATTTTACTAATACTGCCTATACTCTTTTCCGTATAACTTGATCCTCTAACATTGTGCATAGTTTATCTAACATGGCTAATAAATATCAGATTGTGTTTGTAAAGTTACGTGTGGTTAAAGTTTATTGCATCAACATTTAACACTGCATTAGAAAACATCAAGTTTGATCATATTATTTTACCAGTCCGTCAGGATCACCAAGTGCTTTAGCAATCTGTATTATTTAAGACGAGATGATACCAATTGATGAATTTACAGATAATACCTAGATCATTTAAGACTGAATAGCAAATTGCATACCAAGTTAAGGTGTTTCAAACCAGATTCTTATTCTTGTTGTTACATTGAGAGTCCAGAGAGTTCAGAGGGTCAGCTAAAACCATTTAGTTCAAAGATTTAATACATCTAACCGATTTGAAATTTGTGGTTTCATATTTATATTTCGATAGTTTATTCTATTGAATGCATTGACTACTATTCTGTAGTTTCTTTTGGAATATTTTTTATAATTCGTTACTAATACCTAAACATACCATTTATGGCCATTTAGCATAAGATCTTTAAGTATGAATTGTTTTTTTATTATTTTAAAAATTACTACAATGAACGACTAGATATATGATAATATTAAATATATTAATATTATATAGTAGAGATGTGCAGATTCTCAATTCCGATTTTCTCGGAATCGGTGCACTAAAGTCGATTGCTAGGAACCGATCGATACTGATGGAGATAGTTTTGTAATACATTATTATTTAGTTACCATACATACATCGATTGTTGTTTCTAATAAAATGAAAAAAGAAAAGGAAAGTATAAGATACTTTATATAAATATCTTTCATATCTTGCAATAACAGAACATTTTTTTCATAAATCAGATCAACACTACTCGGCTGACTTTAGGACATTTGCGAATAAGAATGTTTGCTTTCTATGTAAAACAGATGCAGAAGGTCTGGATATTGGGAGATTTCACTGAAAATTGCGGACAATTAGTATCATCCTATCTCTCGTGTAGTTTATTCGTGTCATTTTACTGAGCGAGTTTTCTAATTTCTTTCGTTTGATTAATAATATTTGGGTTAAAAATCAGTCGTGATTCTAAAATGCTTGAATTGTTGGATAAAAAGCCAGTTGAGATAATAAATTGTCGGTAATTAGCTGATATATCGTCGCGAAGTGTATCTATATTATTTTTCAATAATTTACTAGGGATCTGAAATTTTCACTATTCCAGATTCTTGTTCGTGGCTGCTCGAGGTAATACTATTTAGATCTGGTATAGGTGTGGCGAAGAAATAAAAAAAGAAAAACGAAAAAAAATAGTAAAAAGTTCAATGTACCAATTCACAATGAGCATTCTAAATATACTTGTAATAATTTTATAGAATTAGAAGAAAATGATCTAGCTGATGAAAAACACAATATTAAGTAAATAGTAAAATATTTAATTTTTTTTGTTTTCCAAAAACTTTATAAAAATATATTTTAATCCTTATACTCCATACTACCAACGCCGGGTTAAGCTGTAAGAACATACAAAATGCTTTTCATCATCACCGCCGACTAACTTAATTTCATAAATGTATTTTTTGTAAAGTATTTTCATTTTACATTTCCAGTTTCTATTAGAACAGAGGTGACGAATTTCTGATAGTTGATATGATCACATAGAAAATGAAGTGTTTATTTATTTCATTTCTAACATTTTATAGGGTTTTTTTTTTTTTTTTTTTTTTTTTTTTTTTTTTTTTTTTTTTTTTTTTTTTTTTTTTTTTTTTTTTTTTTTTTTTTTTTTTTTTTTTTTTTTTTTGATTTAAAGAATAGGGATATTTGAAAACTTAAACTTTTGATAATATATTTTAAATATTTTATTTACATAAATAAATTTCAATATCATAGGAACCAAATAATTATTAGCATGAACATATTTATTACAACTGAAAAAATAAAAATAAAATATACATAACTATCAGAACACAATATGAAACTAACGTAAGAACTTGACAGGTTGAAAGGATGAGTAAAGGTTTTGTCAGAACACCCGCTTCGGTAAAGACACAATAAAACAAGGTTGACAAAACATCGAGAGGAACGAGGTATAAAAATAAAAGATTGTTTTGTATTGGGCTCAATTTCAATTACTATTTATTACGAAAATATAATAATATGTTACAAAAATTGCTTTTTGCTATTTTTTTTCGGTTAGAATGTGAAGTTTATTCAGTGCCAGGTGAATGTTCTTCAACAATACAGTGCTTGAATGGGTATTTTTTTTTTTTTTTACATAGTTGCTACTGCCCAGCTAAATTGTTTATACTATGTTCCTAGTAATTATTCGTTGATGTTTTATATAATTTATATATATATAATTCTGTTATATAGGGAAGATTATATAGTATACAAAATGATTTCTAACCATAACCTAATGAGTACTCTAAATTCTTGAGCACACTCTAAACAATTGCTCGTTGCTGTAATTTTGGAGTCCTATGCGGCTTGCGAGCCTATTTGCTTTAAATAAATGTAATAAAATATCAAAGATCAATAAATATAAAATAAATAAATTCAAAATAAGGAAAAAATCAAGACTAGTTTACACATACACATGATCATGTGACAATAATATACAATTATTACAATACCTAAATTAACAATTTTGAACTTATATCATAAAATAATATACAAAATAGTGTAGATAACTTAAATTCAATGAGCAAAAAAAAAAAACCTACAAAAATGTATCAAATTCAAAGACTATATGCAACTCTAATACATACAATAAATAATCATTAAATATTTCCTTAACAAATATAATACAACTCCACCAGCTCACTCCTGAATTAAGCTTTAATGACATAGTTATATGCATGCCAATCATATACTTAAGTAGCAATGATTATTCTGCAATAATAGCTAATTTATATTTATAAAAAAATAAACAATGTTACTGTAAAATATACAAATAAATTTTACTAAGAAAAAAAAATAATGAAAAAAATTATTTCTAAGATCCTTAAAAACGTGGTGCAATAGCAGTGATATGACCTGAGCTTTTTTGCTAAAATGACTTAAATATAGTTTATATTAACTAAGGCTTACCCAACTAATCCTATATTTAATTTTTGTCAAAATTTCCTTATCATTAATCTTATATTTTAGACTGAGCGTCAGGGTTCAAGTCCGAACCCTGCCCCACTTATTCTCTAGACTACATTTATTATTGCTTTGGAATACTATAGGCTCGGAAAGGGCATCCATTATTGCTCTGAGTATCGTAAGGTCATATAGAACTAAGTTCGTTGTTAATATTGCTTTTGGATTTCGTTTTCGCAATTCGTTGATTACGCTTGGCCGAATGCCCCCTCTCAATTATTGCCATCGAACGTTTGACGTAAATACTTATCATAAATATAAAATAAAATTTTCCATTCACTCACGCATTTATCACCTGTTTGTATCACTAGTTAATATTCTCCTTATATTAAGATATGAAAATTATTGCTGAAATTGCATTGGCAAGAAATCTAAACGGTAAAATAATTCATAAAGACAATTTGTTTAAGCCCGTTTGCAATTGTTCCGATGAGAAACCAAACTCAGTGAGTAAGTAAAAAGCAGACCATACAAGAGATTAGTCAAATTAAAAATGGCCTACAGAATTTAAGTACGGCGCCGCAGAAACTTACTAATTTTAATTATTAGGAAAACTAAAATTATGACTAGAATAATAATTGTTATTAAAAAAAATAAGGGAAACTGGCCATACCCCATATCAGACATAATATAAAAAAAAGAATCACACTTATCCTAACAATAACCTATTACTTAAAATATTGACTTAGATTAAGAGATCATTAGGAATATTATAGGTACCTATGTACAATATAGCGTGGAAATTGGGCACCATTTTATGACAAACCCAAATGACTATTACCACGGTAATATTTTGACTAGATATCACTCGTTTTTATCATTCCCTGTCAGGACGGCCAAACAATTAACTTTGAAAACGAAATATATGAAGCGAAAGTGGAGTAGGCGGCTAGAAGACACACAGTCTAGAACACGGAAAGTCGATAGTTTCGGATAAAGTCCGACGTTACACAAGACAAGGCGGCTACCATTATCTTAACAAGTAGATCACACACAGACAGACAAAGACGAGAAGGCACGATTAGATAGAGTAGTGGACGAGACACGAGGATGAAAAGTTTGGAAAAAAGATAAGAAAAGCATAGTACACAACGTCATCAAGACGGAGCTCAGCTCTTTGCGAAACGAGAAAGGACAGAAAAAGTAGAACACGACACGACACAAAAAGCCAACCACCTGACGTAGGGATTATAAATACAATAATAAATAAATGATTATTAAATACATAAAATAAATTATAATAAATATTGATAAATTTATTTACAAGACTAGTAGTATGTATATTGCACACGATTTCCTTATATTTAACTTTATATATATGTACAATATGTGCTTATTGCCATAATCGCTTAGATGACTAGGTTTGACTAGACTTACTCATCCCTGACTAGAAAGTCCCTTACAAACTAAGTGGTGTTTTAATACCGCTCCTACGAACTAATGAGAATGTTCTCGAAGTCTGGAGATTCATTTTATGAATACTAATGAGATCTTTAAAACTAATGACTAGATTCAATAATTACTAATACAAGCTGTTGGACTAGGCTCATGACTAGAAGGCTTCTGGTGACTAGATTAGATAAAAAAATCTGTGCAGAAAATGCAGACTAGAAAAAATGACTAGATATTTTAAGTGACTAGAATCTTATAACCCTAACTTAATCTTTGGTGAGCTAGCCGGGGCACTATAAGTGCGCATAAACGCTTAAATCAAACTTCCCATTCGGAAAATTCTGAAAAAAAAATCTAAAAAATAAAATAAAAATCATATCATGAGGCTAAAATACAAATATACTTAGTAAAATGAGCTATCTTATCCTAAAATATTTGACTAGCTAATGGAACATGACTAGACTTTTCGATGACTAGATTTCGAGTATTGCATGAAGATTCGTTGTCTTGCGAAACATTTTGAAGGAAAGAACCAAGAAGTTATAAACCTTAAAAATATAAACTATAATAAAAATTCCAAATTCAGGTCATATCACTGCTACCGAATCAAGACGAAGTACAGTAAAGTAGTGAATATAAGCGACTAAAATACAGTGACTAGTAAGTTAAATAATGTGACATGCACATAATGTCCTCTTAGATGAAGTAGAGAGAAAGATTTGGACGAACTATTGTTGTGTGGACGGTGCAGTTTCCGCTGTTTACAAAAGCCACTAGGGCACTTTCTCGCCTTCAATGCAGGCTGACTCGAGGTGCTTGTTGAGGTAGGACTTGAGAGCGAAGGTCTTGTGGCACCTGTTGCACTGGTAGTTCTTGTCGGCCGAGTGAGTCTGCATGTGTGCCCTCAGGTTGGACCGGTCCGCGAAGGCCTTACCGCAGTGGGCGCACCCGTAGGGCTTCTCTCCAGTGTGCGAGCGGAGGTGTCCCTGGAGCAGCCAAGGCCTCGAGAACAACTTCCCGCAGACTCCACACGCATGTGAGAGTTTGTGCGTCAGAAGGTGCATCGCCAAGGCAGGCATACTCACGTAGGCTTTTCCGCACGTCACGCACTTCTTGGCCGATTGTGAATCCAGACTCCTGTGGGTCTGTTTGTGCCTTGAAAGGTTAGAGGAGGTGGCGTACTGTTTGCCGCACTCGGAACAGGTATACCTTTGCTTGGACTCAGTGCAAACCTCAACCGTCCGTTTTTTGGAGCGGCCGTCACTGACAAAGAAAGCTTCATAGGTGTAGGCAACCGTCTTGGAAGGGGGTGGCTTCTCGACGGGGGCGGGTGTAGAGGCACTGAGGTCGAGGATGGCGTGAGCCGCGCTGAGGTCTTCCTCTGCGGGTCGCCAGGTGGGCCGGTCGTCGAGGGAGTACGGCCTGTAGATGTCCTTCTTCTTCGGCGGCAGTGACAGAGCCGCCCCCGTGGAGGTGTAGCACATGGACAACGACTTGGGGCGAGCTGGCTGGAGGGTGGCATAGCAGGGTGGGCTCTCCCTCGGCAGGTAGGCTGTGTACTGGCTCAGCTCCCCCGCGTACCCTGCAACACAAGAAAAAAATATCTAGTTACTAATAAAGCATTTTGCAAACTTGAAACTTAAATTTGAAGTTATTTTATACTTTAAATCTAATTTTAACACTTATTGAATCATGGAAGTAATTTAGAATCATAATAATGTTTCATTAGAAGTATTCACAAATAGGGTAACTAATCGATTATTCAAAATTAAAGCAAGAAAGGAATTAAGTACAGAATATTATTTAAATGAAATGTACATTTCTGAAACATAAACATACTAATTAAAACGGTTTATGTTAAATATTTTTTTTTTTTATGCTAGACATAATATATTCTGTATTGAGAATAAAAAAATACATTTCTCTCTATATTGTATTAGAATAGATACTGATATATTGAAGTTATACCAGCTATCTATAAAATCCATCCAGGGCGGGACAAAAAGCTTTTATCCGGGTTTTGAAGTAGCCCTTCTACTGATTGCTGTTGACTCTCAGACAATCGTTCCTGGGGGACTGTTCCCGGCTCCCAATATCGGAGCTTCGACAGTTTAATGGAGTTCTGGTCGATAGTCCCTCAATCAGGTTGCTATTGTAATATCTTCAGCTTCCGAAGGCGTCTTCGCCGAGGGGAGAAAGAACTTGAGGACAACTCAATGTAATTTTTGTTATCGGTTTTCGATGCGGGAACTGAATCGGAAAAGGCAATTTATTTCATTGATTAATAATATAATAAGTTGTATTAGCAGGATCAACGTATGATAGTTGGAAGAGAATTAAAGCGTTGTTATCATAAAACAGGTTAGTTAATACATTTATTATTATTTCTTTTTAAATGTGTAAAACTTATGGCCCTATTAAAAATAAATCTATAGAGGTACTAACAATTTTATTCTTAATTATAATTTTGTTATTTGTCATTAAAAAAAAAAATCAAGCATAGAATAATTTTGGTATTGAATATAATTTTCTTAACGATATCTGTGTAGCCATATTTGAGAATAATAATTAAAAAAATATTAAAGATGTATATAAATATAAATAATTAATATAATATAGCATTAGGACTTTGAAGCAATTTTTGTTAAATTAAAAACGCATTTACAAAAAATATATATACAAAATGTCATGATGGATAAAAAAATCCCATTTTTATCCAACACAAAGTTAAAAAACAATTACAAGGGAAGAGGACGGTTATAGGACTAACAATTTAGGCTACATTGCAATATAAATTGTGACCTCAATGCTCCCAAACTCGCTTCAGTGAACTTAATGAAAGTTCAGCCCTGACAAGAGGGAAAAAGAACTTTTCAGGAACAAAGCCCCATTCGATTGCTGATTGATGTTGACTTTAGCAGAACAACACAGGGTTGGCTTATTACAACCTTTTTTTTTTTTACCGTGCACTGCAGGGCAGCTTTATATTTGTCAAAGAATGAGGGATTCTATTTTTCCTCTTAACCACAACGCCAATTTAAAAGGGGGAATTTCTATTTGATGAATAAATCGATGTAGTACTAAAATAAAACCGAATAATTTTTAATCATATGGTATATAAGTTGGACAAAATTTAATCATAGCTATATGATAATTAATTTCCTTGAATACATCATCCAATTTAATCATAAATAAATCGTTCAGTCATTTTTTTTAATGAATAAATAATTATTTGACTGAATGAATTAATTATTTTTAAATTAGATGATTGATTCCAGGAAATTAGTTATCATATAGCTATGATTAAATTTACTTTTAATTTTATCTGTTATTAAATTCTGTATGGTATAATATACTATTATACTATATATTGTATAATTAGAGTATAACAGTAGTTATAACAATACAATTTTCGATACAATCAGATATTTGATGATTATTCTAATAAAAATAAATGTTTATTTAAAATATTATCTACATAAATAATTTAAAGACCCGAGATTCACAAGAACTGCTTAAGCACCATTACAAATTTTATTTTTAGAGAATTAAAAAAAAAAAAAATTATTTTTAAGTATCAAATTATTTTATTTTGCATTTTCATTTTGGTATCGGTAGAAATTGGTTCCGGAGTTCTAGTTAAAATATTTAGGTTTTCATTTAAAAGAAGTATTATTTTCTGTAATATTATCAAATATTTTATAAATATTATGAAGACCTATAATCGACATGGATTTGTCCTTGCTTGGTGCTCTATACATTTTTGTTGTAACGTTTTTTTTCTCATCTATTTTGACAAGCTCTAGCTCTGTTGATTTTGCTCGGATTAAAATGTTTTACATTTAACTGATCAATAATTTAATGAAGAATATTTTTTGTTGTATAACTTTTGTCGCTAGGGCCTACCGTTTAGAAGATACATTGGTTTGAATGAAAAAAAATCCGCTATTTTCTCTCAGGTTTGTTTATTTCGATTAATAAACAATTAATTATTGAATTATTTATAGTTAATTTAATTTAATTATAAATTTAGGTGATTTGATCTTTTTAATAATAAAATCTAAATTTGGATAGATAGATTGTATATATACATTTATTTCTGGTTTCGGTATAAATAGGAAAGCCGTAAGGAAATTATTGGTTAATAAAAAAAAAAAATTGATAATTATAAATGTTGAAATTTAAAACTGCTTTGTATCAATTATTTTAGTATCCTGAGGTTAATGAAAAAATTCTTTAAAGACACATATTAATAACAATGGTGCATGCTGCATTGTTTATAAATGAAAATAGCCAGTATTAGGACATTAACTATTCACGGCTTTTATTTCTGTTACAGCTGAAGGAACGAAATAAGCGTGATAACCTGCGGAACATTGTGGTTTCGGTCAGTGGAAGCCTATATTTTCTTGTTTATCGATCACAACAGCTATCAATGATGGAGTGTAGTTAATGCGAAACAATTATATCAATTCGATTACGTTTTATTATTCTTTTTTTAAAAGAAAAGTCTCATGTCTTTCTTATACTCTTCAACAAAACAATAATTTTTGGAATTAATTAATTAATATCGTGATAAATTTTATCATTATTATTATAGGCTTTTATTAATTTTTTTTTTTAATTTGGTAATAAAACATTTATTGATATCATGTTTTTTGTAGGCGTGACGCTCAGCAAGTAACACCTTACAGTCTATAATTAATCATAATAATAACTGAATACAATATGATTTTTGTTATTTTTTTTTTATATCCAATAGAAAAAAATAAAAGAATCCATTTTTTTTTTTTTTTTTTCAAATTTTTGTAAGCATGTATGCCAAAAAACCAAATATGATGATAGTGACCTAAGAAGGTGAAATGCTTCTTAAGAATCCTTAGACCTGATATATTTTAGAAGCCTTTGCATTTTGCCTTCTTATGTGAGTACCAATAAAATAATAATATATATATTTTAAAATTGTCAGTACATTTCCAGAACTGATGATGAATGTTTGACGTTTGAAACTATCGTTCATAAAAAAAAAATATTCCAATACAAATGTAATTGTATTGTTCCTTCTACATCAGAATTTCCAAAATGAGATGTAATAGTGTTTTATTAACTTTTAGTCAGTATTTTATAAAAAATAAATTGTTAGAATAATAGATGTATGAAGGAAATATCGTAGGTACAGCAGAAAAAGAGCTGACGTAAGGCACAAGTCAACCTAAATAGCCTCGGGTCTCAACCCTGATCTCTTTACGGGAAATTACCCACCGCCTCCCCAGGACGGCCCTTCTTATAATGGTGCAGTTGATGTCTCTATGGGATATCAAACTTATACATAAATATATATATTTTTTATTATTATTCTCATTTTTTTTTTCCTACCTTACATCTTACTGCCTTTTATCGATAAATTCGTTTTGCCGGATTTAGAAATGGCGAATTCGGACAATAGCCTCCGATTTCTGGAGAAAGGGTTAGATTGATGGGAGCCCTAAGATACTGATCTTATCCCCGCTACAATGAGAAATCCTAATGAGATGGCCCGGTCACGGAAGACTTGATCACGACATCTAACGCTAATGACTGAAACCTCGAAGAGCGTCGCTTCCCTTGTACCGCTGATATTCGTTTAAATAAAAATGTATTTCTAAAATGAAAAATCATCGCCAATTCTCAAGAGTATGCAAATTGGTTTCATGAAGTTCTGAATTTAATATTCCGTTTCGCCGGGGGTTTCTTTGAAAACTCGAGGGAATATCTGGTTAGAATTGGTAATTTCATTCTGATTGCTGTGGGTATAAGATTATTTTAACGACCAGTACAAAGATCATTGTTTTGAATTTAAAATAAATATAATTGCGATCTCAACTATAATAATTTGGTTATTGTTACATAAAAAATTATTTAAGAAATGATATTTAAATGATCCGCTCGATATGTTTATATTTATTTATTTATATAACTGGGAATATTTTCGAAGTGTTTTGGAAATTCTTATTTTTTGGCTATCAGCTAAAAATTTAAGGTATTGTTAATCGATTTAGAAACTACTTGATATATATTAAAATTCATTAATATTATTTACCATCGAACATACCTTCATTACTTTCCTTAAGATCAAATCATGAATGTTCTAACATATTTTTACATACATAATTTATCCTTATGGTAGCAATGAGATTTTTAGGACGTAGATTTAATGACTATTCTATTAAATTACTTTTGGATTTTATAATTCCGTTAGATTTCTTAATTTCAATTTTTGAATTAATGAATGTGTTATATATTTTTATTATTTATATTAAACAGGTCTTTTAAGTTGAATGTTAGTCTACTAATTTGTTTTATAATAAATAAATAATTGGAATCTTTATGTATATGATGTTTATAAAAATAAGCAATAGTAAATTATTATTAATACAAATACCATTTTATGTTATATATAATGTTGTGGTTTGTAACTAAAAATACAAAAAATTCATATTTTAATCAATGACTTGGACAACTGCCATTTCAATGGCTTCATTGAGGAAATGCTGGATGTATTTCAAGATACTTAATTTCGCTTAGTTTTATACAGCAGTTTTTTAATTTTTTTTTTTTTTTTTTTTTTTTGCTTCAGTCTATTGCACAGTTTTGAAACCATTTGTTGCTGCCCCTGAGTGAGGAATCGATATAATCCCAGTTTGACGGGGGAGAATGGTTGTGGCGTGAATGGATACTGGGTGATTAATAGCAAAGGTCTGGATAGCAAAGTCGTTATTTCCAGGTGGGGGGTCCTTTTGTTTAGGAATATCACTCACTGGGACTAAGTCTGCGCTTTGGGGACTTAGTTTTAATTGGTCAAGAGCTCTTGGAGACTGATTTAAGCCTTAAAAAGTTGTTTTTTTTTCCGTAAAACTAAAGCACTGATAATATTAGCTGATAATTCGTTACGAAAAACTGCCCATTCACACTATTCTTGTGAGTTACAAATAACCTAGTCAATCTTTGAAATATGAACCAAACTAGAGTTTAATTTGGAAATTCCTCATGGAAAACCATAAACAAAAAAAATATTCCAACTTACATTGGAAACAATTTAATGTTCTTTCAGCTTTTTATTTCACCTAACGATGAACGTATAAATGTCAGAAATTTATGAACATTCTAATGATATATAGCAGCAGCATTTAAATTATTAAAAGGAATTCTAATTCTCACTTCAATTAAAAATTTATATCCAAATGGACAAAACACTGGTTTGATGCTTTCATACTAAAGCAAAAATTTTAATATTTAATGGATTCTAACACAGTTCAGGTACACATTTTTCTATATTACTAAATATAATATCAACACATTGTTTCGTCCTTTCAGAAAATAATAGAATTCACAAAAATATAAAATATTATATTAAAACTAAAAATATCATGTACAACTAATAAATAAGAAAATGAAAAAATGAAATAATTTTAATGAAAGCTAATATAGAATGTTTAATGAAGGAATATATTATTTTTAAAAATAAAAATAAAAAAAATATTTAAGCCGCGTGATATGATTCACTTAGTTCACTTTATTACTAAGGAAAATATCTAAATTGTACAAAGTTATATAAATGGTTTTACAAAAGTTGAATAAAATTTAAATTATCAAATGAGAAATACTACAAATAGTTCTTCATTACTAGTTGAACTTTATGGATTATGGCAAATGATGAAACTTTGGACTATTAAATTATTTTATTGAAAAATGCTTCAAAAAGTAAATTATTATTAAATAGTTGAATTTAAAATAAGAAATTTACAAATGACTCACCGTTTAGGGGTTAGCGGGGGGCTGGACCGACGCGGACCTACCCCTACAGTGTCTGCTGAGTGACTGGCGCTCTAGCGAGGGGTGAGTTTGCATTCCACGGTGGAGGGGGAAGGGGCCAAATCTCTGGGGGTGGGGGCAATCCGATAAGGCTTTTATACCAACACCGCAATCCGTAGGGAGGCTGACTACTTTATTGTTTTTTGTTTGTATTTTTTTTATATTTTATATTATAAGTTTTATTTATTTTTTTTTTTTTTTTTTTTTTATTATATGGGATTTTTTGTAATTTAAAGTAGCAGATAAGTGTATTTATGGAGTACACTATAAATACAATTTAAAGGAATTCGTAATTTTATATTTATAATTAACTAATAAATTACGAAAACAATGCGAATTTGAAGTTTTCTGTTACAAAATACCTCAAAATGCAAATTTACGTTGATCAAAATTGGGATTGCTGCCTAATTTAATTAAAAAGAAAAAAAAATCGGGATTGAATTTCATTGAAGATAAGGATTGGCTTTATGGAAGAACATTTGTAGATATAAAAAGATAATGCCAGAAAAGAGTTGAAACCATCATTGTAGATATTTTTAATTCTCGACAACATTATATAAAAAATATATGACTGTCATAGTAAATTAAAAATCAAATCGATAAAATGATCGTCAAGAAAATTAGAACTAAAAAAAAAAAAAAAATAAAATAATAAATTAAGGTTTTGAATTCAACAGTTAACTTGAACACTATATATACAATCATGAGATTATCTTTGGAATTTATTAAACTTAACCGTATAGACACTATTAACTTTAACGTATTTCTAATTAATATTGTGTTGGAAAGCCAAGAGATTGTTGAGGAATTACAATCAACTAGTGACAGTCGGTGATAAACGTCCTACAATGGTAGTAAGTCGCGTAGTAGCCACGTGGGCTGTCAAAGAGCGACCATGCTTACAAATAAATGATTTCAACGCCTCACTGATAGTTTCTATGAAGATATATACGTTTTTAACTATCTCTTACCGTTGTATATGAGTGGCACTCTATCCGGGACGGTGTGGTGCGGGGGTGGCGGGCTGGGAGCGGTGGCCGCTGCTGTCGGAGACGCTGGTCCCCAGCTCTGGGTGTCTCCCGCCGTGTCCCCAACGACGTCAATCTCCTCATCCTCATCATCCAGCGGCCTCTCCTCCGTCCACGGGTATGTCTTCCACTTCTTCGCCATCAGGCACCTCGGCATGTCGCGTCCTTCATCACAGTCGCTGAATTACTATTTTAGGTACGGTTTTTGAAGTAGGGATGAAGAAGCGGGGGTGCTCTAACAGGAAGGGGACGAAAAGGGAAGGAGAAGAGAAGGAGAGGAAAGGCGAAAAAACTAAAACGAAAAAATGGAAAACTGAACCAAACCGAACACAACAGCGGTTTGTGTCCCCCAGAGGAGGCAACACCGGCTTTTATAGGCGAGGGGCGGGAGGCGGTGACTCGCGCAACCTTCCCCCACCACCCATCGATTCCCCCCTCCTGAGGCTATCCAGCATGAGCCTCGCCACGCCTCCTCTTATCATCCCCTCCACCTGTCACCGTTGTCTTCTTATCACGGGCGGTCAATCAACATTATAACTGCATCAAATACACATCACGTCATGAAGCACACCTCGGCCGAATCTGGCCCAGTCATCTGATATCAACAGATCGCTCCTAACTCGCCATTAACCTCTAATGATGAAATATATCTTTCGTGCTACCCCTTCAGATACCATCTTACAAGACTCCGGCTCTTAAATTAAAACTTTAAGGAAAAATGGTTTCGACAAAATTACGTCGGTACATGCCAGTCAGAGATTTCCCGAAAGCTCAGTGAGAACATTTGGTAACTCCCATCAGATAATTTCAGAACATTTTAAAACAGACCATTACAGTGTTTAACCAATAAAAAATGGATTCAAGGAATTCAATTAGAGTTAAATTCAAACTAATAAAGCAATAATATAAATTTCAAATTATTAAAATAATTAGTACAAGTATTTACTGTCAGTAATTAATAAACAATTTACAGCTTAAAATCAAGGATCTGTTTATTAAAATGTATATTCAATTTTTTGTGATATATAACATACAAAAAGAATCTTACTTTTCTTACCTTTTTTTTTTTTTTTTTTTTTTTTTTTAATTTTTCTTAACTTCATATATTTTATTCTCACTAGTGAGTGTTAAGTATTACATTAGGTTATTCATTTTATGACATTTATAAAGATTCCAGATAAAAAACTTGAATATATTCAATTGGTTGTAAGATTATCTCATAAAAATCTACGAATTGAATAACAAAAGAAGGGAAAAATTTAGAAATAAAATTACAAATTTATTATTTAGGGAAGCAGAATTTACTATGAAATGTCAAATTTTTATATTATACCGAAACGTGTGGAAACTATGTTAATATGTTTCGTTGATAATTTTATTTGTGATATGCTGGATGCGAAGGGAACATATAGGAGTGACTTCAAATTGTAGATAGGAGTTGTAAGAAAGATGTGATGGTTTGCTACAGACAAATAGAAAAAATAATAAAATAGATAAAAAAAGAAAGAGAAGAAACAATATACAAAATAAACACACTGAATAAACCCAAAAAGAAATATCATATGCTTAGTATGTAAGGATGCATCCAAAATGTGATGAAAAGAAAAGAATCGATGAATAAACTAATAAGTTGAGCCTTGGCCGAGAGTTTGTTTTTATTACTTCGGCCTCAGTCATAATTCTTCAGATTGTAATATTTATTAATTGTTTATTATCATGATATAATTATACACACCTAATAAATATTATATTATGCTATATAATAAATATTGTATTATAATAAGTATATTATACTTGTTGGGCAATAGGAAGAGAGGAGGATTATAACTATCTTATGTTTTGAGATTTAAAAAATAATATATATTTACACAACTGTAAGTAAGTAAAGTTGGAAATAATGTTTATAATAATATGTCAATAACTTGAAAAATATCTACCCATTGGCATAATTTTTAATTTAATTTATAAATTATTTTTATTCACTTGAATGAAACGATACTATATTTCTGTATTTGTGAAATAATTAGTATTACAGATGTCTGCGGTTTTTTATTCCTCTCTTTAAATCAATTAGATTATTAGATAAAAAATTATAACATACTAAAAACTTAGAAGAAATTATTTAACATTTAACTGATCGTATAATGATGCTTATAATCCTAATCTGCAAAGTAGTATTGTAAGTACAAATCAAAACTAAATTAATAATATAACCAATATTAATAAAAAAGGAACAAAACATTAAAAAATATATTTCACTAATTATGGACTTCAAATCCGCATAGTAATTGAAAAAAAATAATATAATTTAGTTAAACCAGATTTATTACAATTATTCTGTGCTTAGTACATTATGAATCATTTATATTAAATGATATATATTTATAAAATTTTCAAATTAAAATATAAATATTTCTTTTTCAAATCTAAATACTTAGATTTGAAATAGCATCCAAACTCTTCTATCCAAAATCCTTCAAAAAAATCTTTAATACTTCTTACTTTGTCACAAATGAACTGATCCACAATTCATATCCCATATATTGCTGATTTAGCATGAATCAGATAATTTCCTCTAATAATAAACTTACTCCTCATCTAAATCCACTTGTTGCACGACTTGCTTCTCATTCCATTCCTGGAAATCCTCCAAGACGTCTGAAAAGAAGATGGCCCCGGGATCTTCTGTTTTTTGTAAATGTTTCATCAGAGTACTAATAATAGTTAGTTCCCTTATAAGTTTTAAGCATGCCATTATGTTTTATTGTAAACCGCTTATTTACTAGATATGTCTGTAATACAGTTGTGAATTTCTATTTATCAAAGAATGAAAAATAAGAAAAAAATTGAAATGAGGCGTTGAATTCCAAAACCAGCCAAGGCCAATATTAATTAGTTTTTCAACCAGATTATGTTTAGGTGAAAGGTTTTCTTCTAAAAGTATCTCATTGAAAATTCCTTTTCTTAATCCAGCCAGAACTTTCGACAATCAGTGAAATATTTTAAAAAATGGACTTTGCTGGATTTAGAATTCTATGCGTCAAATATAAACTGACTAATTAAAAAAAAATATCGTAAACTTTATATAACATTATTAAAATAATAATAATAATACTAAGTTTCCATATTAATACTAGAATCTGTTGAATTTTATGCATTTAACAAAACATTTTGAAATGTTTTTAAACTGCGGTTTGCAATTGTAATTTTCCCAGGCATAGCAGCAATTTCTTCATTGAATATTAAAGCTGGAAACGATATAAATGATGACTGAAAACGTTAACAGTTCAATAGCAGTTTTTAGGTACCATTAGCCGCTTCTTTCCGTCATGAACAGGTCATTAGTGCGGAAAATACTTAATTGTTTGATCTTTAGAGGTAATTACAGTCATTCTTAGAATGTGTATTATTGAGCGGTCGGAGTTGAAGGGGTTTTGAGCAGGCATAATTAACCTATAAGCATACAGCATTCTCTATTTCCAACCCACTTACAGGGGCTGTCATTACGGGCCATCGGGAGGGGGGGGGGGGGGGAGATAATGGCTTCATTCGATTGTTTTATTAAATGTCAGAGGCTAAAAAAATAGTTTTATAGAACGCTGAGACCTCTATTAAGGGAAATAAACAATTTAACAGGCGTCAAACAAAAATAACCAAAACCAACAAATGATGAGAACTCTTCCCTGAATCTGTCGACATAGCCGAAGTTCGGAACGTAGTTGAGATTGTTATTTGCCAACCAGACTCATTGTCTTGTTAGTCATAATGAATTATGAATGTGACATGTTATCAGAAATAATTTAATCGATTGACTTAAAATGTGATGTTCCATATAGTTTAGTCTTCGCTAGCAGCTTATGATACTAGTTAATAGAACGCAACACTCACCGGTTAATTGTTTTATAGCATACTTTAATTACTTGTTACTTTAATAATATAACATAATTTCAATTACTTGAGGAACGCACGATGTCTGCAATGATATACATCCAATGTTGAAAATATTTATTTATTTATTTTTTTTAACTGTTTATTTATTTACAACTGTATACTTATTTACATTGACTAACTTTGAGGAAATCATCATAATGTCTTGTCAATCTCAATATATATATATATATATATATATATATATATATATATATATATATATATATATATATATATATATAAACTACTCACTAACTTCAATAAAAGTTATACTAAATTAGTGATTTGCATTTTTCAATTGAATTCATACCCACTTGTTTTGAGAATCGAATTAGATCAGAGAATGGATAAGAACATTTTCCTCGACTGAACATAATAAGTATTTAAATTCACAAGCTCAGACCGAGCGTAATCCTCAAATTATACAAGCTTTTGGACATAATATGTACATCTGTTTGGCAATGTTACCATATTTTTGTAATTTCTTCTTTAGGAAGGCCAATAATTACCCCTTATCTCGTTGAAACTTTTTGATCGTCCACCTTTGGATAATTTTATTTAATTTTTTTAACATATTTATTATTAATCACAACAGTATTATTTATGTACAACAATTAAATTTAAGGAAAACGATGACAATGACTAGTCCATAAGATGTAAAGAACTACTCACTAGTAGCACTTCAATATATCTAAACTAGAAAGTTTCTAGGTCTTTTTTTTTTTCAGACGCCTCGAGGAATTTTGGGAATTGAGTGTGTGACAAGATTGGAAACTAGTGGAATCAAGTGGGTATGGAGGTTACTACGAAAGGACTAGCATTTGGTTTGGGCTAAATCAGCAAAATGTGGAACATCAAGATTTTACCATATGAATAAGTTTATTTGAGACATAATAAGGAGCATTGTTGATTTTATGAAGGATTTTAAATAGAAGGATTGGATCTCTCTATAGGTCTTTCTAATTACTGTCATGTAAATATGTCTTTTGCAATGAAAGCTTTGAACGCTTGTATAGTAAATGTTGGAGTAGTCTGAAAATAATTTTCAGTTCATGTTTTGGTGAAACAAAAATCCAAATATTAAGAATAAGTTTTAATAAAAAGTGAATTATAAAAGCTGACTGATCGATTTTTCTTAGACTCAGATACTGCCAGAACTGCATTAAAGATCATAAACTATACTCTTACATAAAAGGTCAAGCCATTTTTCTTTTATGATCACTTACCACGGAAAATTCAGCACCAATCTGTACCAAATTTTAACTACATCCTCCTCATAGTTCAGGGAAGGTTTAGCAATAACGTAATTTAAATATTTTCAATTAAAGTGTTGTTAAAAAAGTGATAACTATGTGCACAGAAAAGTTTGAAAATCGACCGATAGGTGGCATTCTGTAATTGAGGTTACAATAACACAGTGTTATAAAAGTTATATAGAACTTGAAATTGATAATAAAATTTATTAAGAGAACTTTAAATATTTTGTGCGACATCTGGATTCTAGAGAAGTTAAAAAAAGACCAATATATCTCTACTGATATAGTAGATATTCACTGTCCATCTGGATTACTAACTTAATCTTTAAAATTAAAAACTAGATTTCCAATATTTTTAATGTACTTAATCCGTGCAATGGTGCCAGGTAAAAAATTTCAGCTATGCATCGAAATATCATTGGTGCCACAACGCTTGGTCCTACTAATCTACCATTTCGATTCAAACTTTTAAATTTTTTTCTGTTATAGCTATTAAACAATCGACTGTTTCTCTCACTGTTAACAGCATGTAAAAACTGGAAACTCTATCAATCAAATCTTTGTTAACATCGGAAGTTAAAACTCGATATGTAGTTTATTTGGATGTCATGTGAATTTAATTTTTCCTTTTTGCATGCTTCCTAAAATACAATATTTTTATTGATAAATGAATAAACTTCAATTATTAGTTTAAAATTGTCTAAGTTCTTTACTTACGAGAGCGGGCGAAGCCACGATGGGAAATGCTATTATTGAATAAAAGACAAAATAATTAGGATTGATGAATAATTTGCCACTTCTTATGTTTGTTTGTTTTTTATAGGACGAAGTTTTATTCATAAAACTAAATAGACCAAGCGTGATCTACCGGAACTGCGTCTCATAATTTGGGGCGGAGCCCATACACCACATTACAGTCAAGTTATGTGTCGGAACATCCAAGGTTTCCAACATGTTAACTTAAATATAATTTTATAAACAGCCACGTTTTTTATTATGCAATAAAATCGAGAGTTAAAACATTAGAAATGCCTGTGTTTTTTATTTCAATACCCTCATTCAGTTGTATATCTGATTATCAATTTCGGCCCTAATTAATCCGGATAATCGGAGTATCACTTAACAGGAAAATCAGAAAAACATCGCAGCTAGGTTAGTATCTGGTGATAAGTGTATTCCGTGAGGAAGCAGGGGCAAGCCAGCCATTCGGTAGAGATCCCAAATGTTTTATAACTCTCCAGCAGACTTTCCGAGTGGGGCAAGAGTGCCGACATTCCATCGAGGGCTGGGGGAGCTACCTGTTGGTAATGCGATCCTGGCGATGAGGCTGAGAACAGGAAGGCTTCATCCGGATATCTTAAGGCACGCGGCCTCGGACCGGAAAAACAGCCTGTGTAACCTACACTACGCTCCGGCCAACTGTCTTCCAGGGGAAACGGTCAACGTCCGCAGGTTTCTTCTCTTTTCTGGCTTCGCTTCCGATCCTCTCCGCCTCATTTTGTCGAATACGGATGATACCTTTCTCTAACGTATTTCTATTCAAGATCTCTTGGACCTAGGTATAAAAATAAAAATGTCGTTCATCGATAATCAAACTTTAGTCCACTTTCTTGAGTGAGAATAATGTTCATACATGACTATGTATGTGATATTTAAGCTGATTATATTCATAGGCAAATAGTTAAATAAGCCGTGTGGTAATGTTAATAGAATATTAGTTGTAAATTAAATTTTTTTTCATATGCTTGCAAAAAAATAATAATAATAATTTGTATGCTTAATGAATGAAGTCAAAATGAATAAATTTTAAGAAATAATCTTTATTCTAGGACTGATTGTCCCCTAAGAAAAATGGTGAATTGTAAAGTAGCAGAATAGTCTGAAATAATTTCAGAGAAAGAGAACAATAAATATGAAACATAAAATATTAGTTATATTTTAAGAATTCTTCTAGTATATACACCAATACAAGAAAAGAATAATAAACCACCACAATATTCCAAGGAAAAGAAAAGAAAGATGAAATGTAAATAATATGAAGAGATAATTAGAATGAGAGAGATAGAGAAAAAAAAAAGAAAGAAACTATAATCTCTTTAACTACTTTGTTTACAGTAAAATAAAATTATTTTATAAACTGTAAATAAATATTTACAGAATAATAAAATTTATATTTTAATACTATAAAATTTATTTTAATAGTATAAAATTTATATTAATTATACTTACGGTTAAATTAATATTAAACATAAAATATGAAAGTAACAAATGTTATTAAAAGGAAAATTTGAAGGCAGGAAATTTATTTTTTGTCATTTCGGAAATAAATAAATTCCATTTTGGATCTAATTCGGGGAGCACCCAGCCCAAAAAAAGTGGGTACTCTTAATTGGGAAAACCTGGTGGTGGAGCGACAACCGTTGGCTTAGTAACATCACATCCTTACTATAGTACATTTTTTTTTTTTTTATTAAAAGAAAAATATGTTGGAATCACATTTTAAGAAAAGGAGAAGTTTTACTTCAAATTGCATTCACTGTTTGGCCTCTTTAATGTGATCAATTTATTTTAGGAAGAAAACAATGCTTAAAAAACCAATTTTAAGAACACGAGGACTTTTGTTTTAAATTGCATTTACTATTCGGCCTCTTTAATGTGATCATTTTATTTCAAGAAGGCACATGAATTTTTGTTATTATACTACAATATGATAGAATAGGATCTATGTAAAAACAACTTAGATATTACGAAATTTAAGAAGGCATGAATAACCTTTGAATTTGATCATTAACTATTTCTATGTTTGTTTATGTTATTTATTTCAATTCCAAATCATCTTATATCCAATCCAAAATCCTTCAAAAATTCTCAGTTCTTCAAATGATCACACAAATGCACTTATCTATGCAGATCGCATTGTTTAGTTTCCCAATTTGCTTCCCTTCTTTTCCCGATAATCCCTCTAAGACGTCTGAATAGAAGATGGCCTAGGGATCCACTAATTTAGAGCTTGTACTGAAGTGATAACTAGCTTTAAATATTGTGTTACTGTAAAATTTATGATGGCACGTAGATACTGTGTTTGATAGTTTGATTTAACTGCAGCAATCAAAAAGATATTTGTAATTATTGTTTTAAAATTATTAACCAGCTCTTTGTAA
This sequence comes from Euschistus heros, assembly GCA_003667255.2. Lineage (NCBI taxonomy): Eukaryota > Metazoa > Arthropoda > Insecta > Hemiptera > Pentatomidae > Euschistus > Euschistus heros. The sequence goes on along the minus strand of RCWM02000428.1, from coordinate 663,623 downwards.
AATGATCATTCTTCAGAGAGTGAAAATTGATAATTATACCTTAAAGGAGAAATCTTTTCTTTTTTTTCAAGAGGTTAGAAACGGTGAGACATACCAATACGTTCAGGTTATGAATTATTCTGTATAGGCTGTTTTTCATTCATTTTTAATACCCCTTCTATTTAAACAAAACCGACGATCGATGTTACTGCTGTGGGAAGAAGATAGTGGCCACTGATAGAGACAAAGGTAAAATACTCTGCTACCAGTTGACCGTACGCGTGCAAACGACTGCCCCTACAATAACTGGGCCTAATGCCGCACTGTTAAGTTTTATCTACAATTAAGTCCTAACCAGGCGACCGCAGGAAATTAAACCGGGAATATTGTTAATAGTCTCGGAGGAGTATAAGCTGCTTCGGGATTACATCTCCATTTAGAGGGGCTGTGTTTACTCAAATCCTCCCTGAAATAGTAGCCTCTTGTAGGTAGTTCTCCATGTAAAGTAATCTAACGACATCTATAAATTTTAAGTGTGTTAAATGCAGATTATTTCTGTAGAATGGATTAAGCGAAGTTTGTTTTTTTATTATTATTGTTTTGTTAAAGAACACAATGACTTTGTGGGCAATCTAAAATGTAAATTTTAAGTCTTCTGCATTAGGCGTTCTATATTACATAATTGTGCCATCTTGTGACACAGCAATAATTTTATTTACTATATACAGTTTCGGAGAGCAGGTATTTGTTTTCACTCGACGAACAAATAAATAATGAAACAGTAAATTAAATAAATAAAAGTGTATATAAACGAAAATGTAATGCCTGTGAAGCTGAATACACTTTAAAAACTGGACTATTAATAAATAAAAGATAAAAAAAAAACATGTAATTAAAAAAAAAATGATAAGAAGGATTTCAAATTTGCTATCCATTTAAATGAAAATAACCATAAATTTAACAAAGTATGGATGAAATGCTGGTACCTTTTCGAGATAGGTGTAAATTTCGTGTTTATATGCCTAACATCGTTTATAAGTTTAATGCCTTACTGAGGCACGGAACTCCTATCTATACAATGGATATTTGTACGGAGGCAAAAATTCTGATGGTATTGGCTCATCACAAGAAGAAAAAAAACTTGGAATCCCAACACAATTTGTTATCTGCCTGGCTAAGCCCTTAAAAAAAAAACCAACAGAAATATCACATGCGACAATTGGTTGAACCATGGAGCTTCAAGAGGAAATAGAAAAAAGAGGGTTAACTGTTCTAGGTATCCTTAGAGCCAATAAACCAGAAATTTCCAAAGAATTTTTCGCAGACAGAAGAGAATCTGTAGTAGTATTTTCGGTTTTACAAATACTGCTACAATTGTTTCCTACGTGCCTAAAAAAAAAACAGGGCCATCATTCTTTTAAGCTCTTTCCATCATGACATTAAATGTGATAAGGTTTCAGGAAAGCCTAATATGATAATAGATTACAATTTCTTCAAAGGAGTAGACACACTAAACAAAAAGTGCTCCAATTATTCATGTAATAGACGAACCCGACGATGGATGTTAGCCTTATGTTTTGCCTTGTTGGATATAAAAAGTGCTTTTATATTATTCATGGACAGCAAAGAAAGGGTTCCAATGAATAGGTTTTATTTTATAAAGACCCTTGGAACATCCCTGTTAGAAGGGCATATGTCAAGACGAGTGGACAACCCTAGAATTCCCAGAGACCTAAGATTCAAAACTCAAAATATATTAGGAAAAAGGAGTAATGAAGAAAACGGAAATCTGAATGAGGCTGTTCTGAAGAATAAGAGATGTTATATTTGTCCAAGGACTAAGGACTGGAAAACATCTATGGTGTGTATAAGTTGTTATAAATGTTTTTGCAATCAATGTTCAGCTCTGCTGTGTAAAAACTGTGCCTAGATTTATACTTGCAAATTTTTTATGAAATCCATTTTTTTTTTTGTTTTATATATATTCTGTTTTTATATACATTGAGCAATAAGATATTACCTTTTTTTCTCTAATCTATTAAGGTTTTGTTTATAATTTTTATCAAATTATGAAAATGTTAAATAAAATGTATTTATCAATTTCAGTTGTTAAATATTTTTTTATAAAAAAGTTTTTGTATTAGTATTATAGAAAGATAGCTAAAATATGACATACTAAAATACCCGAAAATTACCCGTTTTTCGGAGATACCCGTTAAATTCCTGCCAATGCTAAACATTTCCCGATTTCGGGAAAAAATACCTGCATTGGTCGCACTGATCATTACACAATTTTGAAAGATTGGCAATTGAGGAGGTGGATGAATAAATTATATTTAAAGGAAGTGAGAGAAGGAGGAGCATTGCCAATTGGAATGGGTATGGAATTCCAAAATAAGCCCAAATAATAAAGGATTTTTAGAGGAGGCCAAGGTCCATGATGTGCTGTTTGTTGTAAAGATGCGAGAGTAGAACTAATATATCAAGTGGGAAATAGTCTAAAATTAAATATTTATAAATCATTAAAAATAATAAAATTGTTCAAAACTAGTCCAGATATTTTCTTAAATTACCAGATAAATATTCCCAAAAGACTCATTTTAAATTTGTTTTCATTAAGAATAGAAATACCAACCAGTAGTACTGAAAACCTAAAGGACAACTCAACTCTCTACCTGCCCTTCTGTCTATTAACAGTCTTCTCTAGTCTGAAATATCTTTCAGAAACACTTTTCATTTTGCCTTTTCAGAAACACTTTTCATTTTTATTGGTGTATCGTTTTTTGTCAGACATTTTTAAATATTTCAGTATATTCAGTATATATAACCTATTTAGCAAAATGCTAATGTTTTCCATAAAATTGCGTTTTAAGATCTGATGATAAATGTTTAAAATTCAAAGCTGATCTACAAATAAAAAAAATATAAGAATATCCAAATAATTCACAAACAATTTACTGCGAATAATCAGACTTATGATTTAACCGTATTCTCGTTTTTTCGTGTATATAGAAAATTTTATTCATTAAATTATTGACGATTAACCAATTGTCGTTTGTTGGGCTTAACGTACTTACGTACACCAATTAAGGCAGATTGATGAGAGCTACCTTGCTCAACTTTAAGATTTTTGCTTCGACCTGAAGAAGGGGCAGGTACTCCCTTTAAAAACTGAATTAAAAAAATTCATTCACTGCAGATAAAACAAAAAAAATATTTTCTGAACCTAGTCGAAATTGAAAACAGGTCCTAAGTGTGAGAAAATCCATTACCTCATTTACTTCGCTACTATTTTTCTACAGTTAAATAATTTAAAAAAAAATACTTTCATAACATTTAAATACAGCAACTAATTCATTATAGTTTGAAGGAGATAGCTGTAAAATCGTTTTAGTTAAGTAATTATAACTGACAAAAATGAAAGTGAATATAATGTAGGAATAAGATATCAAATATAATATTTAAAGATTACAAATATACTATTTGAGATAGTTGATCGAGAGATTATATCGATATCATTATATTTACATAATAAGACTTAATAAAAATAATTTTTAGAGAAAAAACAAAACCGACTTCAAGATTAAACCTACATACACAAACTTAACTAAAAAAATAAAAAATAATATTTTAATTGCTTAAAAAAAAAAACATTAAATGAAAATCAATGAAATTATCGATACTTATATACCTATTCCACAATTTATGACCAGTTATCTTTGGAGTTGGTGCCAGCCAAGAAGAGCAGTTTAATCCTGCCTTTACAATTAACTTTCGAATGGCCGGAGACAGCGGTGTGGCGGTGTTGAAACAGTGGGAGGATCTTTACGATTACAATTTCTTTTCAAATTCTGTTTGTTTTAGTTGGCACCGACTCCAAAAATAACTGATCATTAATTGTGAATAGGTATATAAGTATCGATAATTTCATTGATTTTCATTTAATGGTTTTTGTTTTGAAGCAATTAAAACATTATTTTTTATTTTTTAGTTAAGTTTGTGTATGTAGGTTTAATCTTGAAGTCGTTTTTGTTTTTTTCTCTAAAAATTATTTTTATTTTTCACTTTTTATTGGTGAGTGTATTTTTAATTATTTAGTCAATTCTCGATCTTACAGCCACCCTGAAAAATAGTTCGACTTACTGAACAAAGAGTTATCGAGGTTATCATTCCACTTACCTTTATGTAATTGGGAAAATTGAACACAAAATGGGAGTTGAGATCATTACGCATATTTTTCATTAATTGGTATGTGTATGTTGTTTGTACATACATATAAAATCATTGATACAGAAAATTAAATACCTGGTACCAATTTATCATATAACTTTCAACTGAACTGCGCTTTTTTCTGAGGGTGCCTAAAAGTAGACTTACCGCCTTCCACCGGTGGCGATCTTTTCTTTATTTTTCAGGACGGTTGAAAGAGAACTACGCTGAATTCGGAATTCACTAGCAACAAACATCCAACTTCTTTCTCCTTCCTGCACTTTGCAAATCAATTTTAACTTTTCGTTAATTGAAAGAATTTCCAATAGCCACTGTAAAACTACTCGAGTGAATAACTAATAATAAGTGACTGGTGTAACTATGAACTGAAAAGAGAAACAATGACAGAAAACATATTACACATGAAATTATTTTAATTTGAGTTCGAGTTATAGAGGCGATGACTTCTAATAGTTCGTTTCATAGAGGTGGTCCTAGAAGTTCTCTCTTTTGAACCCTATTTTAAGTTCTACTTATTTTCGACACAATTTTTCACGTTATTTGTCTGAAATCATCTCATTGAGGTGAAATTTAAGTGTAATGTACTGCCGACCATAGATTTTGTTCGACTTATTTCATACATCTATATTTTTGTTAGTTTTGTTAATAATTTAGATTTAGTTACCATGGATATTTTAGATAACCATGATCATAAATATGTTTAAAATGTAAGGTTATATAACAGTGATTTTTACTAACTGTTTTTTTGATTTGTCTTAAAAAGTCCTGCGTTGCAGTGCAAAAGTGCATTTTTTATGGGACTACCTCTGAAGTATGCCTTACTGGTCTAAAAAAGAATGATCAAAATTGATTAAAAATTGACGGAGGTTCTCAACTAATCTGTATTTTTGTATTTTACGCGATTACTCCGTCAATTCTGATGATTCTTTTTTAGATCGGTAGGGCATACTTCAGAGGTGGTCCCATACAACATATTTTGAAATCAACGCAGCACTTTTTAAGAAAAATCAAAAAAACAATTAATAAGTGATATTATTAACTGTTTTTTTTATTATTCTTCTGTTTATTAATTCTTACAATCACAAATCCCTCATGAAATCCTCACAAACATAATTATCCATAAGGATTTTAATATTCCATATGTTGCTGATTGGGCCCAAACCAGATAGCTATCCTTTCATCATAAACTCCATACTCACTCGAATCCACTAGTCTTCCAACTTTCATCACACTCAATTCTCGATAATCATCGAAGGTGTTTAAAAAAATGGCCGAGAGACCTTCTAGTGTAGAACTTTTATTAGAAGTGCTACTAGTGAGTGAGTGATCTTTACATATTACAGAAACATCATCGTAATAGTTTCCTCAAATTTACTTATTGTTTATAGTTGTAAAAATCAATGAATAGTTTAAAAAAAAATCTACACTATGATAATTTAATAAAAATTAAATTGTTAAATTATATAGAAAATTTCATTTAATGATTAACTTTCACCTGATTTCTGCTTTATCTCTGTATTTCTTAGCTGATTAAATAACAAGGAAGATGCGCCATAAAAAAATAAGAAAAAAAACACAATAACCATATGGAAATGAAGTGTCCTGCAAGGGATGGTGATAATACCGGTTGGAATTATGTATGTAAACAGGTAAATGGCAAGAGTCATCACAGAGCTGTGGCATGTATTATGCATATGATATTGATATCTGAGGCGGTGCTCATGTAAATTTAGAAGTTAGCTCGCGTTACAATCTGCGAATTCTAATGCAAGTTTACACAAGCTTTGTGTCGGTTCTAGAGCCCAGGGAGCTCGAGTCAGATCTCGTAACAAACATGATGTTGAAATATTAGATTACAACACAAGAATAAAAAAAGTAGATTGCTAAGAGGTAAGATATAATATTAAGATATAATATTTAAGAGGAATGTTATTAAGATAGATGATATGCTATATTTCTTTAATGATATTTTATAATTCTGTGTATAGACAATTCTTTTTTAGCTGAATATTATTACTCTGTAAAAAAAAATAAAAATAAAAAAATAATAAATTAATCTTTATAGCTATAAGAAACAAGGTATCCTTACATTTTGTCATTATAAAAAATTTCCCTATTTTACCAGTTTAGTAATTTTTAGTAATGTATTTGTAAATTATTTTATTTTTTTTAACCAGTCATTGACTCCATAGATTACTAGTACAATCACGTTTAAATATTTATGTTATTAGTAAACCTGAAACAATTACTTTATTTGATCAGTTTCTTTAAGAATATATTACATCACAATTTTTTTTTTTTTTTTAATTTGGGTGAAGTGAGTATTTATAAAGAACTTTCTGATTTATCTTTTCAAAAGACACAACTGCTTGTGATCCATTTAGAAGCAGTTTAATATTTATTTCTTATCGATTTTCTTATCACACCCCAATCGGTTCTAGCTTGTCTCAATATAACGCACCTAATTTAGATGTAAATAATATGTTTGTGTCGTGTTATTTATCTTTATGCACTATGTTTATTTTGAGAGTCAAAACGCAGATAATATAAATTATGCTATTGCGGATGAGTGTTTTTACAAATAGATCACTTAGGTAAGGGTATATAATATTATATTCATAAAGTATTGAAAAACTAACGAATATAATTTTTTTTTTTTTATTACGAAATTTTGAATTAAGTTGATTTATGACATTTTTGCATTTGACGGGGCATGTCCTTTAAGAATTTATTCACATAAGAATGTAAGATGTAATGAACGCAAGGAGCGATTTAAACCTCAATAATTAAAAAATATTGTAATTTTAATTTTTTTTTAAAATGTTTCTTGCATTTATTTAATTAATTGTTTTATAATCCTTATACGCGTCAGGTACATAAAGTGTATGTGAGGAAGTGAACTCCTAAAAAAAGAATATGAAAATATTCATAAAATAAAACTGTTTATAAAACATTTTTTTATTTTTTATTAATTTTTTTACTTTATTTTATTTTTTTACTTTTTCACTTTATTTTATTTTTTTACTTTTTCACTTAATTATTGGATTATGTATTATGAGTTTACTTATTTATTTTCATTTTATTTATTCTTTTTGTATATATTCTGGGTCCATAAAGTCATCCATGTTACCCTTATTACCCTTCTTGAGGCAGATTGTAATACTCTCTCAATAAAAGATAAAAAAATAAATAAATAAAATTGACATTTATTTTTTGACTTGCCAACAATATATCCTTTTTACACTAGGTTATACCATCAATAGTAATTCGTTCATAAAAATTAAAAATGTTTGAGCTACTGAATTTTTTAATTTATACCATAATAAAGGAAGAAGATAGTCATATGTTCGTGACCTTGGTTATAATCAATATTAATTGGGAAAAAATAAATCCGTCTCTCTGTAAAACCAGAATCTCGTTGATACCTGTAAATTGTTATAAGTTTAGAATCGAACTGATTACTATCGATATCTAACAGAGGAGTACACAGATTGCGGTAAATGGGGGCCTGACCCTTCAGCTAGGGGAGTGTTCCCGCCAAAAGGCAGCACCTGGCGCCAGCCCCTCCAGCCTATCATTAAACAGTTAGCAGCAACAGATCCTGTTTATAGTGCCTCTTCTTGTTTTGCGACCTGTTGTCAAATGCAGGGGTAAAGCATATAGAGTTGGGAGAGAAGGGAAATCAAGAGGACAAATTAAAGAAAAAAAACAGAAAAGTGTTTGAAAGTATTTAGACTTACTATCCCAGTGTATATAGGTAACCATTTTTTTTATGTTTTGAGCCCGTAATCCAAAAAAGACAACTATCCAAGGATTCCAATCGTTATGTCATTTCCGGCGTTAAATTCGGAAACAAGCTAAGTCCAATTACCAGATAGGTTTTTATATTGTAGTTTTTCTACTAGATTATCATTTAAGTGAAAGTTTTTCTCCCAAAAGTAATTAAATCACATTGATCATTGCCATGCAAAAAAAGGCCTCTTCCTATTTCATTCAAACATTTATGTTATAGACCAATTGTGAAAAATTTTGAATAATGGACTTTATGGATTGTATTAGAATTCTACGCTTCATATTTATCTATAACCAGTCGTACAGGCTTAAATAACTCACAATCAGTTTGCGCTTACTGCAAAGTGATTTTCAAAGATTTTAAAAGACCACCATTCATCTTAATGTATTTCATAAAAGAAGGAATTTAACAACTTTAATTGAAAGAAAAATATTCAACAAATTGAAAAATAATTTTCCTCACCTTGGATCCTTCTGAACTGTTCGTTGCCTATTCCAGTCCACTTTTTTTTTCTATATACATATAGCAATATATTAAAAAAAAATATATATAATTTTTTTTGGCGGTTTAATTACACTGACTGATTTTGTGTATTACCATAATAAAGGAAGAAAATAATATACTTGTAATATAAAATAAGTTGTAAGGTTTTCATCAAGTTCTATTTGTTTTATCAGGTCCCAAGGCTAAATAGACGAACCGGTCTATAGTTGTGTAGGCGTTGCTCGGATGAAAATTTGCTGATAGTTTCTTTATCAGATATTTAATGGAGAATGTTTCTTGTTATGTAACATTCGTAGCTAGGCCCTACCGTTTGGGAGCGATAAAATAATCTTATTGCATTTTGAGCTTAAGCAGTAGATTACGTGTATAGATGTATGTTGTTTGTTTGGTATGTTGTTTGTTTACATTGTACTAAAACTCCATGATATCTCTACAACATTAACTAAAAAGTCATGTGAAGGAAATGAAAGAAAAGAATTTCCAACTCCATTTATTAGAATAATGTTGAAAATGGATAGTTACTACAGATTATAACGTTCACAGTTCAAAGTAAAAAATGTTTTGATCAAAGTACTTATACACTCTTACTGGTGCATGAAAAAAGTACTTAATATGTTATACAAAGTTAACAATGTATTGTTTTTCAGTTCATTGAAGTAAGCTAACAAAAAAAAAAAAAAACCTTTGTGCTGGAATATTTTTATCTCGCAAGTTTTTTGTATATTAGGACTTAACGTATGAACCTTATGTTTTCGAACTGGGGCACGAAAGACGGGTTATCCTACAGGTTACCAACCTATTCAGGAAGATCACAATTCATTTAGTGGGGTTCGCAACGATATAAATTTTAACCCGCCCAGGTGGGGTTCGAACCTACCACGAGCGCAGACCCTCGACCCAACTTGCTTGACCATTGAGGCCTTCTACATATATAGTATACTATCATTTAACAAGTTTTGGAAATAAGAATTTAGCGTAATTTTTGTTTAATTCATACATTTTAAAACCATTTTAAAAAAACAACAAAAAAACATAGGACTTAAAGAGAAATGATTTATCAATTTTAACACGTTGTCGATTTTAGGAAAAATTCTAAACATGTACATTAATTTGTAAACATTGTTTACTTTATACAAGTATGGTGTGTACAGAAAAAATAAATAAAATCTCTTCCAACAGGGTTACTGCTTTATGGAAAACACTAAAAAAAAAAAAAATGTACATTAATTTAAATTACTTTGAGTTTAAAAAAAACTCGAGTTTTTTCAGATTGAGAAAAACTATAAATCATGGATATGTCTGTCTATAATCTACTGCTTCTGATAAGGAAACTCTCGGAAAATGTTAGATCCTAGCGACACCAACAAAGCGTGTCAAAGAACACCAACACTTAAAAAATGCAGGCAAAAAGTTACTGTTTTTCATTAAAAAGAATATAGTTCCTAGATGTTAGGTCCTAGCGAAAAATGTTATATAACAAAAAATATTCTGCATTAAATTTCTTATAATGGTCGTTAAATTGTTAGAGTATGTTAAAGTGTTACATTTCTGGGTATGAAAAAAACGTTAAACATTTTGAGGGGGAAGTAAATGTTACAAATGAAAAGTAAAGACCTCAGCATAAAGCCGTATTCATGTCACAATTAAAAAATGAATAAAATTGATACTGTAAATTACTTTTCAATATATGAGCAAGAAAAGTGACAAAACTCAAAAAAATTCATTTTACGTTTTTTTTTTTTTTTTTTTTTTTTTTTCATTTATTGATATTTACAACTGTACAGAATAATATACAACAAGTAAATGTGTTGACAGTGAATACAATGGCATGTAAATAACTTGTGAAGAACTACTCACTAGTAGCACTTCAATAAAATCTACTCTAAAAGATCTCTAGGCCATCTTCTTTTTAGACGGCTCGGAGGATTATCAGGGATGGAGGAGGAAGCAAGTTGGGAGACTAGTGGATTGGAGTGGTTATGGAGCTTACTATGGAAGGATAGGTATCTGGTTTGAGCTAACTCAGCAACATATGGAACATTGAGGTCTTTATGGATAAGCTTATTGGTGACAAAGTAAGGGGCATTTAGGATTTTTCGAAGGATTTTGGATTGTAAGGATTGGATGCGAGATGAATTGGATGGTTTAGTAGAGCCCCAAAGCTCAACTCCGTACGTCCAAATAGGTCTAATAACAGTCATGTAAATAAGTCTTTTGTAATGAATTGGGAGGTTTGATCGTTTGTCTAGTAAATGTTGAAGTAGTCTGTAACGACGAGCAGTTTCTTGTCGTTTTAGTCTTGTATGTGGATTCCAAGTAAGACGTTTGTCCAAGTGGAGTCCTAGGTAGCGGATCTGTTCGACAGGGATTAGTGGAATATTATTGAAGGATACTGTTGGACAGGAAGTGATAGGTTTACGACGAAGGGTAAAGGTTATTTGGTGAGATTTGTTTGGGTTTATTTTGATTCTCCATTTTTGACACCATTCTTGAATGTTTAGGATATGGGATTGGAGTGTTTGGGAGGCAATGAAGGGATCATTATTTACTGATAATACACATGTGTCATCAGCATAAGTGGTAAGGACAGTGGTAGGATGAGTTGGGATGTCAGCTGTAATTTTACGTTTTATTTCAGAATAATGATCGTTTTTGGTTTGCCTTGCAACTGGAAATGTTACATAAAAGTATTTCAGCGGGAGGCCGCAAAATTGCATTATGAGTGATTAATCCAAAGTTACGATGGCGAACGGTGGAAGCAGGAATAGTGACACGTTTCAGCTGTGTCTTCTTGACCTTCACAAAGGCAACTTGTACATGGAGTAAAGGACAGTGTCATATTTTGAGTTGGGACGGTTTTCTTGCCCATGAGCGATAATATTATAACTTCTTTTAACTCTCCTGAAAAATTTGATGTTTTTGAGTTGTGTCTCTTTTCTTACCCATGAGCGATATCTCAAATGGTTTAAACTATTACGGCAGCAAAACTCGCATTAATATTTTAATTAAATATGTTGCTCGCTTAAAAACTGCTCGACTTATTCAGAATATTCAAAGAGAGCTATACTCGAGATAAGAGGGATAGAAGCGGAGAGGTAGCTAAAAGATTCAATTCAGTTAATAGCATGTGAGCCAAAGGCCTTTGATCTGTCATAATAAAACCCCTCCAACTCCCTCTTCTGGTTAAGTAAAAGATCTGACTTACCTCCTTCACCAAGAGTCGGCATCTAAGCCGTTCTTCGAATTCTTTCATCTATTAATTTCGACTTGAGGGGAGAGCTTCAAGTATTAGGGGTTCAACAGTTGACAGAGGGCTGCTACGGTTCAACGGATCATTACTGCTTTCATTAACCACCGCAATTAATTTATTATTAATAAATTAATAATTTAATAAATATTTATGTATGTCAATGTTCATAACATTCATGATGAAGTTTTACTTGATGTATAGGTAATTCTTATTATATATATTTTTTTATATTATGTATTTTTTTTCTTCTTTTATGTGGTTTTTTTCCTTATTTTTTCTGCTGTTCACAGATAATCTTTAAAGAGTAAAACTATTTACTAAACTACGAAACTATGTTAATCATTTAAAGACTTTAGACCAGGACATGCATACTAAATGATTTGTAATTGTAAATATGTCAATAAAGCCTTCTTATTATAATATAATAAATTTAATTTATTAATTTTATTATTAATCTAAAACGGACATTATCTGATCTGGAAAACTTGAAGAGCACATCGCCAATATAATACAATAAAAGATAATAAAGAGAACTATTATCAGGATAGAGGCAACAGCTCTCCTACACTCGACCTGACAGTTAGAGCCATGGACGGGGCAGATGACTGTGGGTTGGCAGCTGTTCGGTAAGGCTACACCCGACGGTAAACAGCGCTTTAATTGTAGATACCAGCTGAAAGTAGATTAGCTTGTCTTGTTTACGATGGGACCCATTTTTATCAATTTGTGGAGGAGAGGAAATAGTTGAAACAATTAATTCAACAATCGGGGCCCAACGACGTTTTCTGATGGAAGATACCACGAATTACCAGAAAGCGAACAGTTGGTATAGGATTAGAAAAGGCAAGTGCTATATTCATACTAACTGTAGTGGATGGTAATTACAGTAACATCACCAATGCGAAAATACAAATACAAATTACTTATAATGATACTTGATATACTCCCAGAACCATTCCGAGACTCTTCACGGTAGAGTTTAATTTAAGCCCTATTATTTTGCGCAAATTGTGTTAATTTAGGGTAGGTATTTATGAAGAATGAGGTTTATAAATAAATTTAATTTAACTAATGCGCAATGATCAACAAAGTTTTAAATGTCAACTATTTTATATTTTGGTTTTATTGAAGGATCTTTCAAGAGCGAAGCTCAAGGATAATCAACTCGCCACAGTATTTTCCATATATTTATAAATATCAGATGAACGAAATAAAAAACTTAAAGAATTTCTTATAACTTTATGTGCTTTATAACCTTAGAATCTCGTCTGCATTGAAACCTTAGAACGCTGAATCATAAGTTGATAGTGATGTGAAAGCGATATTAAAAGAGCTTCCACTAGCACATCTGTAGAAAAGTCGTCAATCACTCCTCAAGTGAGATTTGAAACCTTTTTTAAATTTATTCAGACAACATTCTAATCCAGGAAATTCATTTCATCACGAATAACGTCACGAAATTTTCAAAACTAATCTATTTATGGGTCCCCAGCCATTCCGGTAAACCGAATATGAAGAAGTAGATTAAATAGCAACAGAAGTCCACCAATTAGAAATAATAAAGCCCACTTTCTTGGCCGTTCCAGACATGTTTTGACAACTCCATATGAAGGTTAAAGAGACTGGTAGGGTGCATGGTCGGCATTAGAAAATAATAAATTGAAGGAAATCAAGCAAACACTTTGTGGCTGGGTCTCATCCTCCAGACAATGTAGAAGGAAAGAGGTGATAATCACACGGATATGAATCGGAGACTGCTGTTCAAGGCATGACTACCTGATGGCAAGGAGAGGTCCCACTCAGTGTCAACTCTATAAAGTTGATCTCACAGTGAGACATATCTTCGAGGAGTGTCTCAGCAAAAGAGAGATATAGTTTTCTTCGTCAGCACTGTAAGGCCTTGGGTGATACAGAACAAAACATTTGTAGAAACATCAAATTCATTAAGCATGTTGAATTATATAATTTGATTTCATGATTTTTCTTTTTTCGTGTTTCTATATATATATATATATATATATATATATATATATATATATATATATATATATATTTTTTTTATTTTTTTTTTTAGTTTCTTGATATTGTTATATTGAAATGGAACACTTACATAAAATTGCTTATTGCTACATTTTTAAAAGTTAATATGGTCAATTTCAAGTTCAAATATAAGGACAATAATAACCATGAGCAGATTTTTGTCCTTTAATGCAAACAGCAATTACAACAACGCACCCACACCAAAATCTCGCAATAAAAAACAAGTGCCTTGGAAAAATCCTGGAAATCCATAAAATTTTCTATCTTTATAATATACCACTAACAGGTTGTTTTTAAGTTTCCATTAAACGAGTGTTTTTTATAATAATATAGACTCTTCGAATTTCGATAAATACCGGTACCCCTATTATTATTATTTTTTTTTTATTAATTTGTACTTTTCGTTATTCTTAATAAACCCTTGGCCCCTTGGCATAAGGAAATATCATGATGAAACAGTAATTAAACAATTTTCCACCTCTGTGATTATGAAACCAATTTTATAGACTATCCTTGACAAACTCTGACTAGGAAATCATACAATATTCACAAATGTATTAATAGAATTCTCAAAATTACAGATTTCTAGATTATAGGGTGGAAGAAGAATAATAAAAGAACAAGATAACTGAATAATTGACAACTTATTCGATCAATTCTACCATCCGTTCCCGAAGCTGAGAAAATGGCTTATTGTTAGTCTCGTCTCTTAATAAGTGGTTACACAATTGCAGTACGTTGGCAAAAATTTATATCAAGAACGATTCGATCAAAGTCTTGAATAATATAAGTGTTTGGTATTCTTAACTTTTCCCTGTTATTTTGGTGCTTGAATAACATATTGATATGAAATTGGTGAGCTATTGGATAAAATCTTTCATCTAAACTAATAAGTAAAAACAGCTGCATAATGCATAATTTATGAGATCTTGCATAACATATTATTATAATTTATATTTTTGATTCATTTTAATTTAAGATCAAAAGCAGGTGCTAATTCCTCAAAGGAGAAATTGATGGGTGACTAAATGGAAATTAGTACCACATATAGTACTGCAACTTAATTTCAAGGTTTATGTAATAATTTATATTTTTACTTATATTTTAATATTCTTTTGTGGCCTGTATAGTAGAATAGCGTTATATTTACTTTTCTATTTTTCTTTTTACAAAATTATATTAATGCTACAGATGTATGTTATTGAATATTTGAAAAAAAAAAACTTATTTTTAAAACTTTTAATTCAGTATAAAAAATGCATTGATTAGAAAACACATTAAAATTATGTATGTCCACACAATATAACAAAATATATTAAAGTTACAATAAAAATATTAATTGCTATGTAAATCCATTTTCGCTGTAACATTTACAAACAATTAGATAAGTAAAATAAGTATTAAAATATTTTAAACATAATTAATAATATATAAACTAAACATTAATTTATATTTTTATACAGACTTCTCGGTCCAGATTCTTTGTTTTAAAAAATTACAAACCTTATTAATTTATACAGTAAAATGGTTATATGAATTGTATAATTTATATAATAAAACATATCTTTAAATTTCATATAGGTACCGTTTTAAAAACAAATGATTGCCTTTAAAGGATCTTTTCTAACCATAAACATACCTCAAATCTACTTTTATATAATTTAACAGAGACCGTAAAGAGGATAATTAAATAATATAAGGTGTGACCAATAACTCATAATGCATTCTTTTCTCTGAGACGAAGTATAATTGGTTACTGAAAGGTCGTATTTCGTAGCCTTTATATTACTTTTGATCTCATAATTTTATAACAATATAATTTATTTAATTACCCTTTTTTTATACTATAATTACACCTTACTTAATACTCGCTTTATGACAATTTATAAAATATACATGAATACAAAACGGTTATTGCCTAAGCACATACCAGGTATGCAAGTTTAAAATGTCGTTTTAATTCCAATAGAATGCGCTCTTAGCCTATTGAAGGATTTGCTTATCACTAAACGCTATTTTGTTTGTTAGTCATTTGTTTACAAAAGTCAGTTGTTTTTAAGTCGTTTACGTGGACGTATCATACCTTTCTTTGGTGTTAAAAATGTTTAATTTTAAGCCAAATAAAGAGCATTTGCGGCATGTCATGATTTTCTTATTTAATCAAAAGAAAAAGGCATCTGAATGTCATCGAATTCTTGTTGAGACTTATGGCGATGTTGCTCCAACCGTCAGGACATGTGAACGTTGGTTTCAAAGTTTCAACAACACTTATGGCAACATCGCCATAAGTCTCAACAAGAATTCGATGACATTCACATGCCTTTTTCTTTTGATTAAATAAGAAAATCATGACATGCCGCAAATGCTCTTTATTTGGCTTAAAATTAGACATTTTTAACACCAAAGAAAGGTATGATACGTCCACGTAAACGACTTAAAAACAACTGACTTTTGTAAACAAATGACTAACAAACAAAATAGCGTTTAGAGATAAGCAAATCCTTCAATAGGCTAAGAGCGCATTCTATTGGAATTAAAACGACATTTTAAACTTGCATACCTGGTATACTGATTATGAAATTTAATCACCCATTAAGTAGACTGTTATTTGGTAAATCATTTCTGTATCGGAAAATTTAAAAATCACTATTTACCGTTATTCTTATTCATAATTTTCTTATATATATTCTTTGAAGAGTTTTAGCACTTAAATATCAAAAAATATATTCTCCTGTCTTAAAATCAAAATATTGTTTTAAATTACCAGGTATGCAAGTTTAAAATGTCGTTTTAATTCCAATAGAATGCGCTCATAGCCTATTGAAGGATTTGCTTATCTCTAAACGCTATTTTGTTTGTTAGTCATTTGTTTACAAAAGTCAGTTGTTTTTAAGTCGTTTACGTGGACGTATCATACCTTTCTTTGGTGTTAAAAATGTCTAATTTTAAGCCAAATAAAGAGCATTTGCGGCATGTCATGATTTTCTTATTTAATCAAAAGAAAAAGGCATCTGAATGTCATCGAATTCTTGTTGAGACTTATGGCGATGTTGCTCCAACCGTCAGGACATGTGAACGTTGGTTTCAAAGTTTCAAACGTGGTGATTTTGATGTTACTGATCAAAAACGAGAAAATCGACCAAAAAAGTTTGAGGACTTGGAATTGCCATCTTTATTAGACGAAGACAATACCCAAACCCAACAAATGATGGCAGAACAGTTGAATGTCACTAGGCAAGCCATTTCCGATCGCCTGAGAGCTATGGGAAAGATTCAAAAGGTTGGAAAATGGGTTCCACATGAATTGGACGAACGACAGATGGAAAAACGAAAAACTGTGTGCGAAATGCTGCTTTTACGCCACTAAAGAAAGGGTTTTTTTGCATCGAGTTGTAACTGGCGATGAAAAATGGATTTATTTTCAGAATCCCAAACGAAAAAAATCATGGGTAACGCCAGGACAACCATCCACATCGAGTGCAAGACCGGATCGTTTTGGGAAGAAGACAATGCTGTGTGTGTGGTGGGATCAGAAGGGAGTAGTCTACTACGAGCTTCTCAAACCCGGCGAAACAGTCAATACCGAGCGCTACCGACAACAAATGATCAATTTGAGTCACGCATTGATCGAAAAACGCCCAGAATGGGCTCACAGGCACGCCAAAGTCATTCTTCAGCATGATAACGCTCCTGCACATTCAGCCAGATTGACTAAGGAAACGATTTCTTCGCTTGGTTGGGAACTCCTACCCCACCCGCCGTATTCACCTGACCTGGCGCCTTCTGATTATCACCTCTTCTCATCGATGGGACACTCATTGGCGGAGCAACACTTCAACAATTTCGAAAACGTACGAAAATGGCTCGATGAATGGATTTCAAATAAAGATGAAGCATTCTTTTGGAATGGTATCCATATATTGCCCGAGAGATGGACAAAATGTGTAGAAAGCGAGGGTCAGTACTTTGAATAAAATATATTAAACTTTTTTTTAAATTACTGTGTATATATTTTAAGAAATAAACGACATTTTAAACTTGCATACCTGGTAATATAGCATATGTATTGCAGAAGTGACAAAACTCAAAAATCTGCATTTTTATTTATAATCATGTTTAATAGTCTTCTATGAAATGTTAGAAATGTATCGAACTAACGTCAAACCCCACCTGATGTCATTTGCGTTTGGGTACACTTCAAATTACAATTCAGGTACAATTTCGATATTTCATACAATGAGGTTTTAACATTTTTTTAATGCTGGTTTTTGGTTTGTGTCAACTTTATAATACAAGTGCGATATAATGAAATGAAATATATATGGCGTGTAATATTTTCCAATCTAAATTAAACATAATTTCAATGATTCAAGATCCAAAGATTAAATATAACTCCATTATTTATATTTTCATGCTCATTGCAAAGGCATTTACGAGCTCAGTGGACTATCGCTAATCGGAATGCTTTATTGTCCGAACTACTCGGTAATCCCAACCCTTAGTGTCCCACAGCAATCCGAAGATCTTAAGTTTTATACCTACTAATTTAATATACACGAATAAAAAAAATCCTAATTCAAGCTTAAAATATTAAATATTATTTTATTAGTTACATTTCTTTGCTTATAGAAGAGCTATTTGCAGTAGGCTCTTGGTAATCCGAACTCTTGATAGACGAAACAACTCGGTAATGCGGACCGTTTTAAGTAGTTCAGATTATCGAGAGTATACTGTTTATTAATGATCCATAATTTTTAATTCATGGCTTATTTTATTACAATTAAAACTAAATAACGTGATTTCAAGTTATGACAAAAGATTGAGTTGAGTTTTGGTAAACGAGCTAGAGAACAAGTATATAGTAGCACTTCATTCCTATAGTTGGTGGGCATTTAGGACGTTGGTTGCTGGCGTTGACACAGATAGAATCCTTTGTGTACAAACACTCGGGTAGTAATTCTCACATTTCTTGGGAGCGATAGGCAAACAATATCCAGGGACATCATTACATCGCTGGAATAGCGGCGGGGGCAGCGTGTGATCTGTGGCGGCTCATTGTGGGGTATAATGGTAGAGATGGTCTCGTTATCCGCGGCACGCGCGCCATTTGTTGCAGGCCTGCCACACTCGCTTTTTTGTCCCGATGCATTCTCCTGTCCCTGCCAGGTCGGATAATCGTCCGTTATTTGTGGCCCACTGTCGTTAGGCAAATATTTATGCCGCCTATACTGGCTGATGGAACGCTAATGGTATCGCTCCTGCAGTGGACACTCTATGATTGTATGCTCTGAGTGCCTTTTGATGGAGGGTCTTCCCTATTGTGATTTATGTTTGTTGCAATTCTATCCCTGCAAGTGCTAAGGTTTTTTTTATCCATGGGTTTGAAAAATTGCAGATGGAATTGTCAATGATAGCCTGCAAGTATAGTATGGATCTTTACAAAATAGAATTACAGATAACCCAAACATCAGAGGAAATGAGAATGTGGTTAAAGATAAAATATAGTAAACTAGCTGAAAGCACCCTGCTCCGCTACGGTTTAATATCATTAGGATTAAGGACAACTTAAATTAGTAAAAGTTAAGATTAACGTTGATAATTATTATTACTTAAATAAACCTAAATAATTCCATTCTTAGAATAATTTCAATAAGTAAATTTGACAATTTGCAAAAGTTAATTTTATATTATTTTGATAGTTCTCCAGTGAAGCTTCGAGGCAGAACTACCATCTTACCCAGCTCTGATACCAGACCATCAGCTTTTCTTAATAAGTAAATAAGGCTAAATTAAAGTAAATAAGGCTCTTCGCTCCACTAACATTTAGACGTAAAAATTAGCTGCAGACACAGTTTTCTTAAGTAATGTATTGGAGTTTGGGTCACGCTGAGGGATGTTAATACTGTACCTTTCTTCTCCATGGTAGAACATGATACGATACTAAAGAGAATCATACACTTGGTAGAACTATTGATTCTTATCTGTTTTTTGTCCCTACATCGAACTGGCCTTACATGTCATCACCAGAGAACATAAGTCTTTTAACCTCCTCTTTAACATAAGTCTTTTAATAGCTTCTCTTCACGAAACAACTCAAACTTGTAAGTTGTAAGTAACCTCTGCAGCTACCATGAGTTCACAGAAAGTACCAATATTATAAGGTTTCGACATCGATCGTATTTTTGTTTGTTTACAACTATAAGGAACTTAAACGATGGTCAAAGTTTGCGGCTTAAAGATCTAACCTATTTTTTAACTTAGCTTATATCCAAATACCACATGATAATTAATCTTTTATTATTCACCCAATAAAAATTGAAATCGCATTTTTCGCGAATTAGCCGCGATCCAGGCCGATTTTTCAAAATTCCTTTCTTAGCGAGCACCTACGGCTCTAGAGGAATCTACATATTGAATTTCATTCCAATCCGTTCGGTGGTTTCTGAGATTTCGTGATAAGTGAGTGAGTGGTATTTGACAAATATATAATAGATATATTAAAATACACAGGCTACCCCAAGAGTGCGGGTCCATTACACTTTAACACTATACATACCGACATTTCATGTGCATATATTTATACCACAATGTCGTGATAAAAAATAATATTAAAAGAGGAGTGGATATTGAAAAAAACACTTTTGAAACATTTTTTTGAATAAAGGTAGTAAAGTCAAAAAATAAGTTAATAAATTTTGTTTCCAAGAAATTCTCCTATATAGTCTGAAAATGGTCATTCGTCATTATTAAGGATATGAATATAAACAAATCTAATTAAAATTTTTAAAATTTATTAAAAACCTAACGTAACTCAGAGCATAAAAAGAAGGTTAAGGCTGTTATTTTAAAAAAAATATTTATTGATATTTACAACTGTATGTATATAAGTACAATAAGTAAATTTGAAATTATAAAAATGACTTGTCAATAAGATGTGACGAACCACTCACTAGTAGCACTTCAATAAAAAGAAAAAAAAATCTTTATAAGAAGGTCTCTCGGCCATCTTATTTTCAGGCACCTCGGTGGATTATCGGGAATAGAGTAGTTATGGAGTTTACTATGAAAGCCAAATCAGCAACATAAGGAACATTAATATCTTTATGGATAAGTTTGATCGTGACAAAATAAGGAGCATTGAGGATTTCACGAAGGATTTTGGATTGCAAGGATTGGATACGAGATGAATTAGATGGTTTGGTGGAGCCCTAAAGCTCAACTCCATATGAACTAATAGGTCTGATTACTGTCATGTAAATGGGCCTTTTGTAATTAAGCGGTAGGTTTGAACATCTGTCTAGTAAATGTTGAAGAAGTCGAAAACGACGAACAGTTTCTTGTATCTCAGTTAAAAACAGGCATTTCTTTCCATTCTTAATTCAGAAGTGATTAATGTTCAAATCCAGCCAGGAAGTTGACATTTATTTTGTCACAAACTCATGGAACGAATCTCAACCTTTTAACCTTCTAGTTTTGTCCAGAATAGATTAGTTATAAACTAGGAATTCCAACTATTTGAGGAATACACACGGCCGTTGAAACCCAAAAAAACTATCAAGTTGAAAAAGTGACTCCGATGTAAGCGATCGATTTCCTACTGGTTGATTGGCTTAGGGTCAAACAATATCCCACTCACAAGCTTTCCGTTTATTTAAAACTATCAAATTTTAAAACTATAAAATGTGATATTTTTTCAATACTGAATGTAATTGTGGTCGTGGCAATCCTGGGATTTCATACAATCACCTAGTAGGCTTCTGAAACATAAATCGATTTTCTTAAAAAATTAAATTTTAAAAATCCACTGAAGTATACCAGTTTCAGATGTGCCAGGATTTTACAGCCGAAGGATATTCTTGGCCGCTGCTTTGAACAATCACCCTTTATGAAATACTTAGTTATATCCTTGTTAGGAGTGATCTTCTTTTTAAATAATTATCATGTTTTTAAATTAATAAATTTGAAGTAGTTATTCTTATTAAAGTATATATTTTAAGTTAATTATTTAATGAATACTTATTCTTTAGCACATAATATTATTAAACTTAAATCCCTACATTGATTAATTGATTTCACTAACAATAATTATTAATAATAATATATCTAAATATTCAAATTTTATAAATCATGATCTCGGTAAATTTTTCTAATAGTTGTGCCTGGCTGTTATTTTATTTATTTATTTTTTTTGTTTCAAGACAACCGAGGATTGTACTTATAGGAATCTTAAATATTTTATTTTTTTCAGTCTTCTATAAACTAAATGGTAAATGTTCAAAAATCCCACTGCTTTAAATCTCATAAAGGAGGATTATTTATGAGAATATTATTAAAGACAATATTAAAAAAAAGAAAGAACAAAGAACATAACATAAGCTAGATTGTAGGTTTTTGAAGAGTGAATGTGTTTGGGAGTGGTTTAGAAATTTCGAAATAAATAAAGATGTATAAAAAAATATCTGTGCCAATTTTAGTTTTAATTTATTAACATTATCATAGATCCAGTACGACAATATATCAAGAAAATAAAATACCTCCAGCATATCGGCTTATCTACGAAACTAGAGCAAAGTCTGTAATCAATAAATTAAAAATAGTTTAAATGTATAATCTACCAACCAAATTAGCATAAAACTAAAGATTTCTAGAGCAAAAAAAACACTACTGAGAAGATTACTTTATCGAGCTTAAGTAATCTGTTTTTGTAAGATGTCCTGTTCAGTTTTATTGGCTTTGAGCCGTTTATCATTGTTGGTTTGCTAGCGTGCAATGTTTTTGACACAGTAACAACAGGTTGGGGGTTTAGGTTAAAAAAAGTTCCAACATCATTAATACCTCTAATTCAGATTATGTGATTAAGCTGATTGACACATTTCTCTTCCATAAATCAATGAAACTATTATGAGACATTCAATATGATGAACACTGTTATAATAATATCTAAATAACATATATTCTAAAATATAAATCTAATTTACAACCGCATGAAGATAAGCGAAAACATGGTAAAAATTGAATATTTTCTTTTAATATTTAATAACTGACAAAATTTTATAAAAAAAAAAAATTAAAAATAATTTTTAAAAAAACATGTAGTAATAGAACTCCTTATTTCCTATATATATATATATATATATATATATATATATATATATATATATATATATATATATATATATATATATATATATATATTAGGAATATGAACCTGTTCCAATTGTAACCCATAATCATTGGTCAATGGTACAGTACTTAGGTAGGGATATACTGTTTCTGGCTCAACGGTTTTTAAAGAAGGAGATTTGTTCGAAATCACTCTCAACCGCCAGGTATTTCCCCAAATTAGGGGTACCTACTTTATTGAGACTGGGGTTCCCCAACCTGGAAGCCGAGCCACGGCCGAAATATCAGGAAATAAATTTTCCGCTTGGAAGGTTACTAGATGTTTAATAAGGTTCTGGAGGTCCAATCATTAAAACAACTTATTTTGGTGACGTTTTATTTGCAATCTACTAAAACAAACAAATAATTAACATAACATGAAATTAACCATAACAGTATTACACTATTCTATAAATACAAACACTGTAAGAAAAACATTCACAAAAAACCATAAAGCTGATTACACTGGCATATTGAAAAACACGTTCGCCATAAATAAATTATTCACCAAAACCAAAGATACAGATAAATTGGATTCACAGTCTTATATTGTTTACAAAATACCGTGCAAATAAAGTTGTGGCAAGTCTTATTTCGGTATATCGGAACAATACCTCAAACGATGTTTTTATCAACACAAATACAGTTAAAATAACTAAAAACCCGAATAAACCAGACCAAAAACCTCTCATCACACATCATAGGCAAACAAAACATTCTTTTAAATTTTATTCCCCGATAATTATTTATGATGAACAAAATAATATTAAACAACCATAAGAAATGATAACCATAGAAAAATTTAAAAATCAGACGTCCTAAATCTCAACACATGCAATTCCAATTTAATACGTTCAGACTAATAGCATATTCCTTAATATTATATACCTCATATAAATAATTTATCCATTTATTACACAAGAATACGGAAATCCCTTCTACCTGTACCTTGGGAATACGAGTTATTTGGAAATTCTAATCGCTTTGCTTTTTTCAGAAAATTAACTTTATTTTTCGAAATAACCTGTGTAACTCATATAATTTTATTGTAACCTGTTTTTACTGTAGGGCATGGTTATGAGAACAATATAGTCTCGAAACGTCACCGAAATAAGTTGTTGTTTTATTGATTGAAACTCGAGAACCTTATTAAACCTATATTTACTATTCATTCTTCAATGAATATAATTCTGTGATTTGTGTATATTTATGAAGCATTGGGGAAGCTTAGAGAGCACTAGAGGATAAATCCAATAGATATAAGCAAATATTTGAAAAAAGTTCGAAAGTGTTGCCTTTTTCGTACCTAACCTGGTTTCTTATACGATAGCAAACTTCAAGTTTTGACCTTCTGCGCCCTATGACCTTGTTCCTGTGTTCAAGTAAATTCGTCTCGACCTTTCAAAATTTTACAGTTCCTTTCGCTTATATAATGCAATAATCCCACCAAATATAGCACAACATAAATTTTGTGGTCAAGCGTATCCCGATCTTATAAATCCCTAACCTTAAGTGTTTTGATAATCGTTTTGAAAACCATTTCAATGTAATTTTTCTTAAATAGTTCTCTTCACTTATCTTATAATAAATACCTAAATTCTCATATAAGGGCTGGTAATTTTTTTTTCTAATCCTGGCAGGCATATGTACCGAGCTTCTGCGTTACCCTTTCTCTAACGTACGTTTTCCAAATGTCCGTTGATGGCAGATGACTACCCCTTGCCGGGCACCCGCAGGCACGTGCTACCATCACCTGCCTCTGCAATCTGTCAAGATTTTCTAGTTTGTGGAAACTATGAAAGCATCTGCATAAAATATACCATTCTGTGAGTGCTACAATAATCAATTTCTACCTATAAAATATGTATATATAAAATATTATTAAAAGAAAAACTAAGCAAAGTTTCGTTGTTTTTTTTCAAACAATTTCTAAAATAAATTTTTTAGGTGTATATTTAAGGTCAACTATTACACTTTAATACATTAACTTAAGTTTACTAAATTTATTTTATTAATTTGTACTACATGTATCATTAGTAGGGAGAGTAAACGGCATGTAGCCGGAAAAGCTGTTCGGGTTCTTTTATCGATTTTTGGCTATTAGTCGTTAAAAATCTCCGACTAACTGGTCATTTTATTATTATTTATGTGCCTACAAATCGGTGTATTGAAATGAAACCGTGATTTATTTTCGCTCTTCTTATCTCCCAGTATTTTCTCAACACCTTTGCTTCTTTTTCTGCGACCACGCAGTACTCGTCCATTATTATTTATTTTCTACAAGAACATTGATTTCTTTCATTTTTTTTCCGTATTGTTCGCTGTATAGGCTGTTTTTGTCTTTTATATTTATTTTTCCTCTCGCATTTGTTTTGCATACCCTTCTACGCTCTTACATTCACGGATTTTATTCAATGATTTTCTTGTTTAGTCTCTCTTGGTCCATTGTTACCATGTGTCCATAGAATCTTAGTCTTCCGATCCTTATTTCGGTTTCTGGGTATTTTACCTCCCTGCAGATTGGGTCTTAATCGTGACCTTTATCTTTGCAATTTATAATGTACGTAACCTACTATTTAATAGAAGAACATTTTCGGTTATTTTCGTAATTAAAAATATGAATTCTTTATTTAATTAGAGATTCGTCAAAGGAATTGTATAGATACACACGACGTCTTTTTAGGCATGATTGAATTCCAATCAAGTTTTATGTACAATGTAGTATGTAAGCTGAGAAATTGGCTGTGTTTGGTTTTATTTTTATTTATGTACCAACTAGACAAAAAACTGCTTGTCGTTACAGACTACTTCAACATTTACTAGACAAACGATCAAACCTCCCAATTCATTACAAAAGACTTATTTTCATAACTGTGATTAGACCTATTTGGACGTACGGAGTTGAGATTTGGTGCTCTACTAAGCCATCCAATTCATCTCGTATCCAATCCTTACAATCCAAAATCCTTCGAGAAATCCTAAATGCCCCTTACTTTGTCACCAATATACTTATTCATAAAGACCTTAATGTTCCATATGTTGCTGAGTTAGTCCAAACCAGATACCTATACATTCATAGTAAGCTCTATAACTACTCAAATCCATTAGTTTCTCAACTTGCTTCCCACTCCATTCCCGGTAATCCTCCGAGGCGTCTGAAAAGAAGAGGTCTTCTAGTGTAGAATTTTTATTGAAGGGCTACTGATGAGTAGTTCTTTTCAAGTTTTGACATGATATTTTAATCGTTATCAGCTCATTTACTTCATATATATATATATATATATATATATATATATATATATATATATATATATATATATATTTGTACAGTTTTAAATTTTAATAGATTGATATAAAAAAAAAAGCTATATTCCGGTTCGTTTGTATACAACAGAAGAAAAATCACAAGATAAACAAAAACCTGCACTTACAAGACTTCATGGCTATAAAGCTATAGATATTACCACGAACATTATTGATGCCACCCAAAATCCAAGAAAAGTAATGATCGGCTTGACCGACTAATGGGTATTTCTGAGATAAATAAAAAAAAGAAGGTAAAATAATGATAAATATCTGTGTGTGTTTATATAATTATTTATTTTAAAATATGTTTACATTGAATATAATATATATTTATACTTGATTACTTGACCTATACTTCTACTATGTATATATATATATATATATATATATATATATATATATATATATATATATATATATATATATATATATATATATATATATATATATATACACACATGGACTATTTATATATTTTAGATATAATCAACTTAAAATCCAAAAATATCGGAATTTGCAATTCATCTAAAATATTTCATAATATCTAAACTATTGGTTTCAGTTTCTTTAACTAATATTTAATTCTTGGGTTTAGCGTTCTGACTAGACGAACTTACATCACCCGTCTCGCCTCATCCAATCGCTAAAACTGTCACTAGATCAGATGTCAATCGATATTCATTAAAGTGGCATCATCTTGAGCTTTTTTTTTCCATCCTATAATTTTTCAATCTTTTCACGTTTTTATAACTTTATATTTCATTAAATTAACATCATAGATTAGGCCGTCCACTGTATCATAATTATTAAAATTTTTATTATAGCTATATATTATACTAATACATGAATATTATGTATCGTTTCCTTGGTGGTAAAAGTCACAAGTGCAATTTTTTTCCAAATTCAAGAAAAGGTCATTGTGTGTTGATATTATTGTTACTCATTAATAAAAAAAAGTAATATTATATATTATATTATATATTAATATTTCTAATATTACATTCTCGCTTCAAGATCACAATAGAGTCTAGTGAATTAATATCAATATTATTATTAATAATTATAAAATAGTATTATGGGAGGTGCGGTAGCTCAGTGGGTAAGGCACTTGACTACGACGCACACTGGGGCAGAACAGCCAAAAAGTGGGAAAAACTCTTTTTCTCGAGAACGGTTAGTCCCATCGAGCTGCAAATAGTCTCATTCGATTCAGAAAGGAAAAATACATCATTATTGCAACTAAATCATATCATTATTTTCTTTCATAAAACTAAGAGATATTTTAAATTATTTTATAAAATTTTAATTTCATTTTTAAGTGTGTGCTAATTTAACTTCATTATAACAAAAAATTTGGTTCCCTTTTTCAATAATCACATTTTTATGTCTATTAGTTCTGAGTAATTCATTATTTACCAGATAATGAATGATAGGCCGATTCACATATCAGTTCTTCTTCACTGATGAGAAGTAGTTTTCTTTTAAGTTGAGGCCTCATGTACATAATGTAGGAAGCTAATGATTCTAGTAGCTTATGAAACATATAATATCAATCTTCATTCATCCACTCATAAAACCTAGTTTTAAACTTATGTCTATTAAAATTGACCGATTTTAAATTTTGTTTATAATGAGAGAAAAATCTCGTATTAATTGCACAAAATTGTTAAGTTATCAAATCATCCGATTCCAAAAGATACTTGTCGCGAACAAAAGTTTCTAATGAACATTCACTAAAAAATACCTCACAAAGATCGGAATATTTTATTTTGATTCATAAATAAATTAACACTTTTTGAGAAGAAAGCGGACCTAAAACCGCACTGGAGTGTCAATTTTTTTTGTTTGTAATGTAATTTTAATTTAATGTATTATTATTTTATACAATAAAAATGGTTTGTATTGCCAAAATTATTATATTAAAAAAATATAAAACAAAATGATTTTTCCACGAGCGTCTATAAGTGGAATAAGAAATAACTATTTCTCAGGAAATGCAAAAAATGAACTCAGACATCTATCCCTAAATATTTGTTTGATCATATGAGAATTAGATCACTTCACTTGCATGTCTGAATCCTTTACTTAGGTTTAGTATACAGTGTTTGTAAATAAACAAACTTTGGGACCACGAACAGGTTAATCTCAACTTTGTAAACAACTGTTTTTATGCACAGTTGACATCAGTTGTCAATAAAATTTATAGAGATATTAAGTAGTGGTATAAGCTTTATGGTGATGGTAATTTTTACCCAAAGCTCAGCGTAGCTTTTTTTGTAGGACCACACATATTAAACAATTCTGGTTAATTTTTCCCTCTCGCTCTAGTATATTTTTTGATAATATATTTCATACATAGGACCAATCTAATATTTTTCCATTATTTTTTAGTGTTTGAACTACAATTATGTCAAGTTCCATAGATTTATCTATACAAATAAATCTACAGTGACCCAAATGGTAGCTCAATTGTAATAGGCCATTTTGTGGTGGAGTATTATTGTCCAACTTTAGAAGGCCTCGTAGTTGCAAATAAAAATGAAATTGAAAAAAACAAACTGGAAATGTTTGCACCAACTAATAATAAATACAATGGCTCATCAAACAGGACAAAAAAAAAAAAAAGAAGTCGTTTTTAGAGTTTTTTCCGTGTTTGCCCCACTGTGCGACGCTTCCGGGCCCGAGTTCCAATTGAAGGCAGAAAATTTATTTTCTGTTATTTCGGTTGTTGCTCGACTTCGAGGTTGGGAGACCCACCTGTGGCACACCCAGCCACTACAATAAGGGTACTCTTAATTAGGGAAAAACCTAGCGGTCGAGCGAGATTTAGGCCAAATCTCCTTCTTTCACAAACGTTGGGCTAGTAACAGTGCATCCTTACATAAGTACTGGAACTAAGACCTTTCACGGGTTGTTAGTCATATAGGTTTTATTTTATTTA
Source organism: Euschistus heros (assembly GCA_003667255.2). Classification (NCBI taxonomy): domain Eukaryota; kingdom Metazoa; phylum Arthropoda; class Insecta; order Hemiptera; family Pentatomidae; genus Euschistus; species Euschistus heros. The sequence goes on along the minus strand of RCWM02000428.1, from coordinate 634,418 downwards.
TAATATTATTATAATTAATCAATGATTGTACATACTTATGTAAATATATAACTATTCGAAAAACATGTACCATGTATACTTGCTTTGATCCTTGATCTAAACTGAAATATTCCTGGGGTCTGGGGGTTTTCCCAAGAAGTCATAAGAAAATGCATGTACCATGCAATGACAATGCATGTCAACGGTAGACACAAATTACAGGCGGTTTTTTTTTTTTTTTTAATAAGTTTATAAGTAATATCTTTTAAGTTGTTATAAAATTTACATCGTTTAACAAAAACAATTTTTGTTTTGCTGTTGCTGTTTCGTTTTAAGAGCAATAAACTGCTATTGGTTGTTATAGCACTTATATTTACACTTAATTGTACTGCCTGTTAATTATAGAGAATAGATAAATAAATTTAAAGAAAAAAATAGAATAATATATATTAAATAATATAATCAAATTTTCTTAATGAAATTTATAGTACAACAAATGTACTGTTGACTATCGCCCAAGACCTTACAGAGCTGACGAGGAACACCGTAATTGCCAATATCTCTCCCGTACTGAGGACATTCATTGAAGATGTTTCTCACTGAAAGAGTCGTGGGTTGTAGGGCAGTGTCCAATTCTTAGCCTATTTCCTTCTACGTGGTCTAGATGATGAAGTCCAGCCACCGACGTTTGGTTTGATTTCTTAAAATCTATTATTTTCTAATGCCTACTATGCACTCTGCCAGTAACCCAAAATTTTGTTTATATTGATTATATTCACAACTGTCAACACATAAAAATGAGAACTAGATAATGTGAAGGGAATGAAACAAACGAAAGGTAATGGTAAGGGGGGAAAATTTTACAGTGGCACCGCCATCTCTCTTGTAAATAACTTCTGCAAATTTCTTATAAATAAATATAGTATATATAAACACACACATATATATATTTATATATCTATATATATATATATATATTTATATATCTATATATATATATATATAAAAGTTCAATAGCTGATGAAACCATAAATTCATGGTCGGCAAAGAGCGGTGGATGATCAGTGAATGCCTAATTGGCAGTAAGAGCGGCAGGGATTTCGTCAGAACGGATTGATTTATAAACTAGATCGCGTAAGATTTTTTCACTCCACATCAGACATTATATTTTTATGTTTCTTTATTCTATATGGGAATAGATACCACATTTTTTTTTTTCATTCATTTAATATTTATATACTGACAAGTAAAATAATTGACTCAATTGATCTTTTAATTTTCTCGGCTTTGTGCTTCAGTCTGATTTAGGTTTTTGATCAAGTCATATGAAACTTTTCGGGATACCTTAAAATATGAATTAATTAATATCAAGCAATATTAAAAAAATAAATAAAGAAATTAAAGAAATTTTCATTTTTATTTATTGATCCATTTATTGAATTTTAGTACTGGACATAAAAAAAAAACAAAAAAAAAAAAAAAACAAACATATCCAGTAAATGTGATATTAACATACATAATAACATGGCAATTGCTTGTAAAGCAACTACCCGCTGGCAGCTGGCTATGGAGTTTACTAGGAAAGGATAGATATCTGTCTTGGTTTAATCAGGAACATATGGAACAATAAGGTCTTCATGAATAAATTTATTTGTGACAAAGTAAGGATCATTAAGGATTTTTCGAAGGATTTTGGATTGCAAGGATTGAATGAATTGAATGGTTCAGTGATCCACAAAATTGTAAATTAATTTGATTTTTATACAGTTTCGTATTAGATAGGGAAAAACCCTCAAGAAATTATTCAGAATCAAATTATACCTACACCCCATCGGACGTGAGACGTAATGACCGCAGAAAAAGGATCCATTAAATTAAAAATTAAATTTAAAGTTTAATTTAATTGCCAATTAAAAATTGGCAAATTTAAAGTTTCTAGGCAATTTGTTATAACTGGGGCTAAATTTTATTTAATTAATATTTTTTAAAACCCTAATAAGTTTTATTTGCCCTAGTTGAAACATATATGGTAATCACCTAAAGAATAGAGAAAATAAATAAAAATTAATTGAATGGAATTTTATGCTTGTCAGTGTATTTTCTCAACTGTTATATCAACAGTTCGTTCATAACAATAGTTATGCTCATAAAACAGATGAAGGTTGCAAGAGATAAATACACAATATCCTAGAGCCCTTTGCAGCTGGTGGAAACCACTGTTACCGAGCGGGGGTGGATCCTTGGACCAGTGAGCCCGGCGCGTGTCCTAGATAGACCGGAGGCGGGTGCCACGCGATCACCTGGAAGGGTTCGACAACTTCCATTACTAGACCAGGTGTGACAATCGGCAGCAAGAGCACAAACAACCCTTCCGCAGATCTGGGACATGTGTTTCAAGTACGTTATAGGATATCTGGTCCTACCTGGAATAGTTCTAGAATTCGATAGGTGGATAAAATTTTCACAAAAGAACCAGCAGCTTCAGCAGATTTCCATTATTCAGCTTTATGGTGGCAATACCAACAATATTCTATTGTAGAAATCAGCTCTGAAATTAGTTGGGAAGATATATATCATGTACTCTAAAATACGCGGTACAGACTTCAAAGTGAAAACATGGATAGCTCGTATCTCAAAATATCTTACTTATAATTTATGATTAGTAGAACTATTTTTAGAACTGTCAGTCAAATTTAAATAGACAATACACTCCGGGCCGACAAGGTTGGATCCAAGATAAGATCGGATATTCAAATCATCGGTTATATGAGACCCCCAAAAGGAATTGTAACACATATGAAAAAAATAATGTGGTTTAATACTTATATCTATTTAATGACAAAGCATTGTCAAAAAACATTAAAAATCGAATAACTTTGCATCGACTCCTCCTTCGGATATTTAAGTGCCTTATCCAGAATGCTCATGCAGTGATGGCGTAATGTCTTGACCCCAGCAATCGACTGTTATGTGAAAAAAAAAATGATGATATGAAATAAAAAATAAAAACTCAGTTCATCCAGTTACTAGTATTATGATTTTAAAAAAAGGTTTTACGATGATAACTATTTTTTTTTTTCCATCCTCATACTTAATTATAGTTTAAATCAGAACTACTTAATGTGTCTTTAAATTGTTCTCGCTAATCCTTTCTTTCCAGTTGGCTCTCATCATTAATTCTTTTACATGAACTTATTAAATTTATCTAAATTAACTATTTTTTTTTAGTATATAACTATTTACAACCTCTTTAATCCGATAAATTTATTATATATTAACTTCTTTGGAATTAATACATTTATGTAAAACATCGAAAATTTATTGTTATCCAATGTGATCATCAATATAATTTAGATTACTAGTTATAATGATAGTTTAAACATCCGAAGACTACCTGATTGAACTTGACCCAGAAACCCAGGCAGCAGGTGGGTTCTTCACCCCTCCTTAAGGCACTGCGGAAGCACACCAGACCTTAATGCTGCGGTTTATAGTATCACACCATCATATAGAGGACTTAGTTCATGCCATTGTAGTTTGAAATTAATAAAAAAAAAAGGAATTCCAAATAGGAAAGATTAATATTGCTATTAAACCTTTAAACAAAATAAATATTGTTTTTATTTCATTATTTTTCATAGCTTATTATTTCTTTATTATTCTATATAGTTGCAGTGCATTTAAAATTTATACAATATTCGTTTTTAAATTAATCAAATTTTCATTCTTAAATCCTGATTTATATTTCATAAATCCCGGTTGAACAGATCCGCTACCTATGACACAACTTGGACAAACGTCTTACTTGGAATCCAAATACAAGACTAAAACGACAAGAAACTGCCTGTGGTTAAAGGCTACTTCAACAATTACTAGACAAACATTCAAAGCTCCCAATTAAGTACAAAAGTCTTATTTACATGACGGTGATTAGAGCTATTTGGACGTACGGAGTTGAGCTTTGGGGCCGCACTAAATCATTTAATTTATCTCCGATCTAATGCTTACAATCTAAAATCCTTTGAAAAATCCTCAATACTCCTTACTTTGCCACCAATAACTTATCCATAAAGATCTTAATGTTCCATGTGTTTCTGTTTTAGCCTAAACTAGATACCAATAATTTCATAATTATTCCATAATGGCTTATTTCTTCTACCTCTACCTTCTAGTGTAGAACTTTTATTGAAGTGCTACTGATGAGTAGTTCTTTTCAAGTTCTGGCATGTTACTCTAATCACTATCAACACATTTACTTGGTATATACTTAGTACAGTTGTAAATTTCAGTAAGTTGACAAAAAAAAAAAAAAAAAAAAATCCTGGTTTAACAGCTTGTACATATTGCAAACATTAACAAAATAAGATTTATGTAAATGGTTACTCTCATGATGATAGAGAACTCATATTGTCTTAATAATAATAAATTAATTTCCGAGTCATAGAGAAAAATAATTTTCACATGTTTTCTTCACGAAAAACATTTCATATGTTATAAGGCACCAGCGACAGATTGCCTAGCTACTTCAAAAATAATTTTGAAAAAAATATAACTAGTAAGAAAACATTAGGTAGTTTGTTCGAGATACCCGCTTACATGACATGAAAGGCAGAAACATAAAAAAACCTTAGATATCGAAACATATAAAACCGTTTTTGAGCCTGATCCCCTGCTTTAAAAGTGTTAAAAATTAAAAAAAAAAAAAAAAAAAAAAAAAATAATGGATCGATGGAAAAGAAAAGAAAAAAAAATATAAAAAACAGATAATTGAAACAAATATAAACATATGATTAATATGTTTCTAATTGATATATTTAAAATTATTGTTACTTCATATAAAGTTTCATACGGAATTTGATGAATTTGAAGTTCTTCAAAAGGAAAAAAAAAAAAAAAAGAGAGAAAAAAAATCATGAATGCAGCTGAAAAAGTTGCATCATCTTGATTCATAAGATGAATTAGAAAAGAATATTAGGTGTAAAAATTATTTTATTTATATTTTTAATGTTTATTCATTCATAAGAGGGTACAGAATGCAAAATTAAGAGACCTTTATTTGTTAATTATAATTGGAATCCACAATACCAAAACAAAATTATCAAACACAGTATCATCGGCTCTGTCTAAGGCGTAGACGGGAGGATTGAGTAAGGGCTGATGGTATTGAATGCGATTAAGATAGAGGTGAGTGACCATCGGTTATTAGTGGTATTGGCTCAACTAATTTGTAAAAATTACGCTAAATTGCCCATGGCTTTAAGCAGAGTTGGGAATTTAATCATAGCTATTAAACAATTATTTTTCTGAAATCAATAATGAATTACACATTCAGTTATTTTTAGTGAATTAATGATTAGTTGAAATATTTAATAATTATTAAATTAGTTAATTAATTTAAGGAATTTGGTCTTCGAATAGCCATGATTTTACCCAACTCTGACCATAAGTGAATTATGTACCAAATAAAAAAGTAATTTATTTATTTATTTATTTATTTGAAAGTGTAGTAAAATAGTAATTAAATGAAATATAGTAACATGATATAATATATAGTGATTTTAATTATAAAAAATATTATATATATATATATCTTATCCTAAATAGGAGAAAAATATATTTACGTATTAAAATCTAAACATGCCTTTAACCTTTATACAGGTTTACTTCCGGTCAGATTTAACTACCGTGAAACGAAAAAATTAATTATTGATAAAAATATCTTTTAAAAGTCTTATTTACCTTTAATTATATGCACAATTCCTAGTTTCCTGCATCGTTTGTTCCGGCATACGCTTTTCGACAAAGTCACTGGTCTCTGTTTCCTAACAAGTGTCTCCGTCAGCTGTTTGACACATGCTGCGGAAATTCGCGGTGTATCGAGAAATAATTAATGATCCGGTATTTAAAAATGTCTACAGCGTCGCCGGCTTTGCCAGAAACCTAATATAGTATAGCTAATTTAATCGGAAGGGGTGAATTATTCTGTTGCAATCACTCTGCAATCGATCGCCTCCCTTCGTTGTTAATTTAAATCAATCATTAACTGATGAAAATGTGCTGTTCAATACGTGTCTTACTCAACACGTCCCAATTTCATCACGTTTGGAATGTTAATTCGCGTAGAATAGTTTAATTAATCGGTTGTGGGGGATTTTCATCTGCTGATAAAAAATATTTATCAAATATAATTTGTATTATATATATAATAATAAATATGCAACTGCAGAGTTTCCCCTTTGAATTTATTGAATAATGTATCTTTACTAATTTGGCTTTTTATCTGTTGCTTTTGAAATAATATTCATTGATAAATAAAAGAAAAAGAAAAACTTTTAACAAATAATTTTTTTCTAATCTTATGAATTAGGATGACGTCAACTTTCTGAACTGTATTTATGATTTCTAATTTTTTTTTTTTTTTTTTTTTTTTTTTTCCATGAATGATAACTTCAAATTTATCAAGATCCGTTGGAAACTTAAGAACTAATGAATAACATGAATTTTAAATATATCATGAAGTTTTATTAAGCTCATCTAAAGTTTCCTAGAACCTTTATAAAGTAGCAATGGTGTCTCTATAAGGTATAATATGCAGAAGTGCATTAATACATCGTATTAAAACAAAAGACATAATTCAGACATAATATGGCATTTCCGTGATTAAAGGGGTTTTTTTTTTTTGGAAATTCGATAATTTCAATTTTAGTTTGGATAGGTTCATTGTATACATTATATAAATTTTATTAACACGTTAATGTTTATTTTAATGCTACTTTTGTAGAAACCTTGCCCAAAAAGATTATTATTTACTAGCATCTCCCGTCGCGTCTTCTCCCGCTCTAATAAATATAGAACTTAGATTATGTTACCGAATAATTGAATTATCGATAAACAAATGAATACTTCAATACAAGAATATTAAAGAATGGAATTTAGCACTATTTCTTCAATGATATTTCAATCACGCATTGCATTAATTTTTAACTTGGGTAAAATTGCATTTATTAGGTGTTTGAAGTGCACTTAAAAGTTTCATTTGACATCCAATTTGGCAGATAAAATTTGGTTAAATTTTAATTTCTAACCATATAAGTATATGAAAGTTTGGCAAACTTCGTTTCTGGCACTCAAGACTGTATATTTTAATTAGTATTATAGTAAAATGCATTATTGTGAACCTTCCGAGAACTATGAAGATGTAATTAAAATTTGGTACAGTTGGGTTTTATAGTTTTACCACAGCAAACTATTTTACAGAATAGCCATATTGGTCGATTTTCTAACTGCACTGGGATCCACATGCCACTCCATATATTTATAGCTTTTTATTTTAATAACGATTGAATTGAAAATAATTCAATTGTATTAAAAATGCCTTGCTCTATATAAAATCATACTTTGTAACCTTTCACGAATGGTGCTAGCCACGTATCGGTCGATTATCAAACTTCACTGCGGATCACATATTTATCGCTTTTTTATGGCAATATAATTGAAAATATTTAAATTTTATTATTGCTAAGCCCTCCTTGAACTATGAAGATGATGTGGTTATAATTTGGTGCATATTTGTTCAGCAGTTTTCGCGGTTAGTGGTCGCGAACGAAATATGGTTTGTCTTTTTATATAATAGTAAAGATTAACGAAAATGTAAATCTTAACATTGTTTTTTTTTAAATATTTGCTGGGAAGTAACAAAATTATCATTCCGGAAATTTATTAAAGTTCGAAATTTAATTATTTTTTTAATGTGAATGGATGTTTTTCTTTGTACCTTCTTTTCTTTGTATTTTTGTTTAATTAAATAGCTTGAGTATAATTTTTTTTTGCTTAAAATCAAAGAAAAAAAAATTTCCATACCATTTTTGAGATCAAATCTTATGTATTATGGTTTTTAAAAATGTTTACTATAATTTAAATAACTTTAGGTATTTTAAAACTGACAATGAGATTCTGAACCTCATTAACGTTTAGTATTTAATAATTTATAGAAGTGATAGACTGATAGTAAGTTCCCCATTGACGATTTTTTCTAGGAATAAAATTCTTATCTAATGCAATTTATTGAAGACCGTTTTAAAACCAGTTATTTTAAATTTGCTATATATTTTTTTCTGTTATCGCACAATTATCATACCCATTTTGTATCAGTTTTAATACGTTTTTTTTAATAATTAACTTCATGATGTTTATTTTTTTTCTTTCGAATTCGGCCTTCTGTGATATATAAATATATATATATATAGAGAGAGAGAGAGAGAGAGAGAGATAGATAGATAGATATTTAAAGAATGTATAGTCACAATTTTTGTTTATTTTATTACTAGGATGTTATATTTTTCTGTTTATTTGTTGAAAGTTTTTTTTTTCATATATTATCTTTCATTATAAATTATGATTACATCACATATATTTAAGTTGATTATTAGTATTATATTTTAAGTTGAGTCTGGTTTATTTTCTTGGTACAGCATATAATTTTGTAAATTGTAAATACTAATTATATAAGAAATAAAGAAAAAAACAAAAAAAACAATTTACTTCTTACTCTTCCGTTCTTCCCAATACTTCTTCATCATCTCTGCCTGATGTTTCCATCTCCTTTCATCTGACCACTGTCTTTAATTACTTTTAGTCTTAACTACTGCTGGAAATTTGATCTTGTAAAATACTGTCCGAAATTTGTCTCTGTCCCAAATTGAATCCTGCTGTATATTTGTTACCATCATATCTTCTTTTACCATCCATATCCATGTATTCGTTTTTTTGTTTGTTTTTTTTTGGGAGGCTCTGAAAGTTTTCTTGGTTAGTCTTCTCTGATGTTTATGTTTATGTTTATCATTTATATATATTATTTTTCATAGGTGTATTTTATTTTTAAGGCCGAAATAGATTTGCCAAATCTATAATATACAGGGTTAATTAAATAGACTCATCTATCCGTCAATTCACCTCAAAAAATGGTTGGTATTTTTCAATATCATCTGCATTCAGAAGCTAACGGCAAAATTGAGGTCTATGCTCATTATCATTGGGTTTTAAACATTAAAAATCTAATAAAATAAATCCTAATAATAAATAAATAAACGTAATAACATAAGATCCTGATCTGGTGTCGCTTTCCTTTCCTTTTTGTTATATTTAAAATGCAGAGTTTATTATATTTAAAATGCACATTTCCATTAAGGGATTATCATAATGTATTATTTACAAAAGAAACTGATTTGTATGCCAAATGTGAACACCATGTTTTTTCGGTTTTAAAAGTAAATTTCTCCATGAAATCGAAACAGAATCATTACTTTCAACATATCATTCGAAAGCTGGTAAAAGTTGCAAGCTTTTGTAAGATTTGCAGTTTTGTAGATAGTTTTTTCGAAAACCGGTGAGCGTTGAAGTAATATAAGACATTGTAACTTCCCTAAATAAGGTGAAAATCAAGCTGTTCTTTAGGTCACAAGTTGGTAAAATTCAAGATTACGTGTACTCTGTTCTCATAGGAAATTTAATGTTAAATCCGAAAATGTTGTAAAAGTTTGAAAAATATTTTAACTAAATGGTAGATATTACAGCTTTTATGGTACAAAACGTGGTTTCCTCAAAAAAGTCTTTGATTTATCGTATGCCTGCAAAGGATTGGAATAGAAAGGTGAGGTCTGCGGCATTTTTCTACATCTTTGATCTAGTTTCACCCAATTTGCTTTTTTTTTCTACACTAAGAGGTGCTCACCCTGTATATAAATAAGTTCTTTTTATTATAGTTAGCACACCTGGTATCTTAGAGAAATCGTTATTGAAATACATACAATTATGACCATATTAAACGGTACTTGATTACTATATTCTAAATGTTGATATACGTTTTCGTTTATATGTAAAATAACCCATAGCGTATGCGAATGTCAGTATTTCTCTTTCCATAGACTTAATAATGGCAATTCCAACTTCAGATTTAATGAATATCTCATTGTAATTCGAGAACTAGGCACTCTGGAGCGTGCTCCTCCCCGGACCAGATCGGCGTGTTGCACTCGTTAATAGGAGTCGAGTGGACACGCAAGTACCCTCGACTTCCGAACCGGACAAAGTGACTAAGAGAGTCCAGCTGCAGGCGTATTCATTTGCATCGAGTCAATCGGGTTTGAACCACGAAATTGGGGTCTGCTCGCCGCGTGGCACCGAAGAGGGGGGGAGGGTTACCTGAGTCATTGCGGCTTATCCGATGCAGATAATGAGTTCCCTGTTAGCCTGCCTACCTGGCTGTATCAACAGGGAAACTATCGGAAAAAAAGTGATTATAGTTTTTATACCACGGTTCCATACAAATCTATGTGAGAAAATTACCATTAGTATAATTTTCGAATGCAAAAGAAAAAATGTAAATCGGAATCTGAATAACTATAAATATTTTTAATATATCGCACAAGTATTTCAGAAGTGATAAAATTGAAAAATCTGCATTAAAAAATGTATTCCCTCAGTCTTATATGAAATATTTCTGAATTATCTTTTAACCCCAACCGAAAGTCAGATGTATCAGGAGTGATTTGAAGTTAATTCGATACATTTTTAAAATTTCATAGAAGACTTTTGAACTTTTGAACATGATGATAAATCAAAAATGTAAATTTTTTAATTTTGCCACTTTTGCTTTAGACACGTTTTGCTGAGTCACAAGAGAAATAGATTTACTAACAAAGATACTATACTAACAAAGATATAGATTTTGTCATTTTTAAGCTTTTCTTTTCTGTATAAATATCACAATGAGATCAACAAGAGAGCTACAGTATTAATTATTCAATATAAATCTAAAAATAAATAAACTAACACCTAGTAACTCAAACCCTGTGATCATAAATTGTTAATTAATAATAATAATAATACTAATAAAAAAAAACACGAACAAATTGTTTGATGAAACAAATCATTTCTAGTTACTTTAGTTTAGTATTTGAAAAGTAACTGATGTATAACTTCACGTAGTATGCAAAATTTATGGAGCCTAATGTATTATTTATCAAATACACGCCTCTTCCATTGGTATGGTACACCTTTTCCATAGGGGTTACTATGGAAGGGAAGAAAAAAAAAATACTGAAGTATAACTTATATTAACATGAAAATATAATAAATAAAAGCAATCAGAAGTTTTGTTATTTGAAAAGAATATTTTTTACTATTAATGGTACAGAGCAAATAAATATCTTTAATAAATATATGCTTCAGTGGGCTCGTTCAATTTACGTTTTTCCAGGTTATTAGAAAAGTCAAGTCGGTTTTTTTTTCGTATTTCTAGAATTCAAGAAATAAAAAACAAATAAAAGTAAGGAGATAAAGCACTAAGAAAAATAATGTATATATTTATCAACAATTAGTATGAGTTAGATATATACAGCTAGAAAATATATTATAGTTTCTCCACCACCTTTTAACATATAAAAATCTACTGTTATTATAAAAAATAAATACAAATAAATTGATATTCGATAAATTAAATAGTCGAAATCATCAGGTATTAAATTATAATTTTTTTCTTGATAAAGTTCTTCCGGAAACCACAAAACCTACAAGTGTATTCTTTTTGTAGTGCTGCTTTTCGTTCTTTTGTCCAACATGCGAACACGTCTTTTCTTTTTTTTTTTTCATATGAACTTATATTTTACGATATTTTTCTTCTAAATTTGTTTTTATTTTTTTAGTGTTATACTTTTATGTTCGTCCTATTAAAATCTTCTTTTAACTATTTATTGTACTGTAGTTAAGCTTTATGTTTCCAAAATGTATAATACATCCATAGCGTACGCACATGTATGTAGGTATTGTTGAGTCTATTTCAATCCATTCGTCATTTGGATTATCCATCAATCATGTGCCCGACAAAATTTTGTGCTTATTTGTATTATTAATAAATTATATAATATTACAGTATTTGTACTTCAAATTTGTTCACTAGCCACTTCTTAAGAATTTCAAGTTTTCTTGAACATTCATTCTAGAAATCTTTCCTTATTTTCATGTTATTAATACTCCGAATAATTATTTTCACTATTGAATAATAATTACGACAGTAAATAATGATTAAGACAGCTCGAATTACAAAGGAAGTGCCAGAAGCTAGAGGCACTGCATTATAAATTTCGACCATTGGCCCAGGGTTTCGGAAGCCAAAGGGTACTATCTCCCCCCTGACCAGTAATTAACAGAACCAGAATCACAAACACCAACTGCTTAGCACGGAATTAATCCCTGATTTATTCAATGAATAATTCAGGTGTAGAGGTTTTGCGCTAAGGGGTATGCAGATGAATGCTGGCCAGGTGAGGTGCGCACATCTGCGCGTCATCTGCTCCACCCTTTGCGCACCCTATGGGCTCCGGATGTTTTCTTCCCCCCGAAAGGTGTTTTCCAATGGTCCAGCAAGTGTGCCCTTTGTGCCGCTGGCTTATTGTCCATGTGCAGGAGTCAATCGTAGCGCACAATCAAGTCACGGGCTGGCAGATTAAGTAGCTTATGTTCTTTCTATAGACTCAACATAGTCAATAGAAATGGGCTATGAAATATGTATTGATTAAATAAATTATATTGAAGAGAAGTATTTAGGCTTACTATTTATTGATATTTACAACTCTATACATTATATCAGGATAGGTATTTGGTTTGGGTAAATCAACAAGTAAATTTAAGGAAAATTATTACAATTATATACCAATAGTATGTAAAGAATTATTCAATAGTTGCAATTCAATAGAAGTTTTACATTAGAAAGCCTTTTCGCTATATTCTTTTCAGACGCCACGGAGAATTATCGGGAATTGAGCGTAAAGCGTTTATATTTTTTTTATTATCCCAACTCTGATACAATGTAAATAATAAGTAAATAAAAGCGTTAACTACAATGACGTTTATAACTTGTATATAAAAAACTACTCATTAGAGTACTTTAATAACTGTACTTTATCAGGAAGTCTCTACTTCCTTTTCATACGCCTACGAGTGGGTATGCAACTTGTCTTGGATGGATAGGTATTTAGTTTGGGCCAAATCAGCAACATTTGGAACATTAGGATGTTCAAGGATAAGTTTGTATGAGACATAATAAGGATCATTGAGGATTTTATGATAGATTTTGGATTGTAAGGATTGGAGATTCCGTATGCCCAAATTTTTGTCATGTAAATAAGTCTGTTATAATGTATTGGGAGCTTTAAACACATTTCTAGTACATGTTGGAGTAGTCGGAAAAGACGAGCTTTCTTGGCATTTAAGCCTCGTAAGTCATTTTTATATTAATTTTTAAAAAACGTTTATAAAAAAAATATAAAAAGCAAAAGGATTCTCTCTGAATAATTTACGTTTTTAAAAAAACAGAATTTTATTTTGTATTTATTTATTTATTTATATTATTTATTTTATTTTTATTTTATTCCTAAATATTTTAATAACACCATTTAATACCGAAAATAAAAAATATAATAACCTCTTATTTCTAAAAATATTCAGCCTAATTCAATCTAAATCTCATAGTTAATAGGACAGAAAGAGTAAATAATAATAATAATAAGTTTGTAGTTGTTAAACAATGTCATTGAGCACGATTACTTCAGAATATACTAGATTTTATATAGTTATGTTTGATTTGATGAAGATGATCTGAATGATTTATGTAGAATTTATTTAATTCTTTTTGTATTTTTAAATTACAACTACAATTTATAATATTTTTCTTGGGATGCTTTAATAAAAAAAAGAAATATTGCAGACATGATGAAACAATCAAGCGATCTCATATGTAGGTATATTCTTTTCATTGATGATTTTCATCGTATAAAAATGACGATTGTTTATGAAAAAAAAAATGGTCACCTTTTTGGTTTCAAAATGATATACATCCGTTATTACAAAAAATTGAAAATTAAATTTGTTTCCTTAAATAGAAAGGGGAAAGAATAAAGGCAATTGATAAAAATATACAGTCGGTAATTGACTACTTTTATAATTTACAATTTCTAAGTTCTTATTAATCAATTAGGTACAGAATAAAACGCCGTGTTGATGGACTGTTGCTCGAGCAGCAACAGACAGTACGGCGCTCGGCCGACAGATGGCTCCACTTGCACCGCCTGAGAGCTGACATCTGACCAAACACCACCCGCTCCCGCTACCACCTTCTTTGTCTTCACTAATTGCTAAATATTTGTCTTCTCCGGGGGAGAAAAATGCCGGGAAAGCCCTCCTAGAGCTTAGCACAGGACTTTTCCTTGGATAATATTATGAGCGCTTCCCGGTATAATTATAAGGCTAAACTGACGATCAGGAAAATAAGCTGATGGGAGAAAACTGTTTTCACGCCGTAGCCCTGTTGATAAAGACTTAAAGAGTTGTATTTATTTTGTATTAAGTGGTCCGGCAAACAAAAGGAGGGGGAAATTAGCTTGTTTTCAGGAAAAGTAAATATTAGCACAGAATTAAAAGAGATAAAAATTCGTCTGCATTTTCGTGTAAAAGTTTTTTGTTTTTTTTTGTGTAAGCTTACTTGTTTAAATGGATGCGTCAACTTGAGGTTGTACAACAGATTGTTAATTTAGTATACCTCATTTATGAAAGACCTCGGGATTAATTGCAATTAACTAATTACTTCGTTATCTTACTTAATCATACAATTTAAATCATGATGGTTCTTGATTTTCTTACAAATGACTGGATAATTCTCGGATCATGTTAAAACCTGTAGAAGGCTATCGGTATTGCTATCAATAATCAATAATAATAATAAATCTTTAATAGTCTATAAGATCATAATAATAGTTTTGATAAATCCTTAAATCTATAAAATCAACTATTACTATTTATGTTAGTAATAATAAAGATTACATGTAATATCAATAAAGATGCAATTAAAAATATTTATTTATTTTTTTGTATGGTTAAATTTAACTCCATAATAGTAATAGTCCACTTTTAACAGTATTCTATGACGCTATCGTACTATTGATCACTAAATTCTATCAGAAATTATGTACAGATTCAGTATAAATATAAAGTCCAATATTTTTTAGCAACAACGATTCCTACCTAACCATGTATTATTGTGATAGTAAACCAACTGTAGTCAGTCCTGAAGTCAAAGGAAAAACAGAAAAGAAATATACATCCTTCTGAATTTTGGAACAGCTTTTATTGACGTGCAGTCAGAAACTTAGGAATGAGATTTTTAAATTAATCAATAAGTAAATCTGAGATTTCTCAGGTGAAACATGCTCACTTTGACAAACAGGCAATCTCCCAAATTACTAACTAAATTAAAAAAAATAATTTAAATTAATTTTTAGAAAATATTGCCTACTTTATTTTGTATGTGAAGGAGAAACTTTAGTTTCCACAAAGCTGATAGTTCTAGAGATATTTGATAATCTGTTTCTTTTGCACATATCCACAGTTAGGAGGACTTTTTTAATACGTTGAGAAAATTTTACTATAAACCTGTACCGCTACAACCCATGAACGTACTTGGTTCAGTACTTAAAAAGGAAGTGTTGTTTTGAAACCAACGGTTCTAAACGGCGATTTGGTCATCAATAATGCTGAACTGCCTGGTTTTCCGCCAATTTTAAGTGAATCAACATTATAGAGGCCTCTGAAGTTCAGTGCCTAAGCCATTAATTTAGTTCAATCTCTGAAGCACTTCAATGAATGATTATAATGTAATATAGAATCATACGATTTTTTTTTTCTATGCGGCTATTTTGGTTTTTTTTTTTTTACCTTCTTACTTTACTATCCTCGTGTCCCACAAAATATATGATCAGTAAAAAAAATAAACAGTTTAAATTCTATTAAATTTAAATGAAGAAAAAATCTTTAACTTTCTAGTTATTCAAGTATTAAGAGGAATAGAAAGACAATTCTATAAAAGTACTGGTATATTAATTGAAGCATGAAAATGCAAACGAGTATAACTGCCTTTGAGAAAATGTATACTTAACTTTAAACTTATGCTTACTAAGGTGAACTACGGTCAGTGCTTACACCAATTTCATCTTTCAACCGGTTAATGAACCGGATATACTATGTATTAACAAAAAATCACTTACAACAATTCGTCTGAAAAATAAGTTTTTATTTGTTTTGGCACTCATACCATTTTGCATTTCCACACTTCAATTATCGTCTGCTTGGAGGCATAGGTCATTATGTAGCAAAATCAATTTTTTCCATTTCAATATTCAAACGGAAATATATGCAATATAAATTTCTCAGATAGTTATTTAGTGAATTTTCTAATGGGCATATATAGTTATATTTACTTGTTGACTTTTTACACTTATGGGAAATTATAATATAAACACACAATGACTTTTCGTCGAATTTGGAAAAAATTGCACTTAGTGACTTTTACGTATTTGATGTTAATTATAATTTTTTGGATTTGCTTTTAAAATTGAACCCAAGCCCATTATATGTATAGTTAATTAGGAAAACAAATTGAGCATCAAAGATTTGGGTTATCAAGATCTGATTTATAATCAGCCTATTGGCAGTTGTTATATAGACAAAGTATATAAAATGTATACTTTTTCCTTAAGTACCTACTAAGTAAATGTACTTTCTTTACCTTTTAGCTTAAAAGGAACTTCTTTTTATTACTCTCTGCTCTCATCTATATGCCTCGATCGAATGCAAAAGTTGTTCTACTTTCATTTCATCTCTATGTACCCTATATTCAAAGAGTCAGTTCAGATATAAAATGGAAATGTACAACGTTGTACATCGCAAAGTACTCCTACCGTCAAAGAAGCGGTTATCTAGGATCGACAGCTCCTTTCAGCCACAGCAATAATAAGATAAGAGGAGGCGGAGGCATTGATGAAGAGAGATACTGGAGGCTGGACCTGGAGTGGCTTGCCCTGACTAAGAGAAATGAGAAGAGGTCGGTTCTTGAGGACACTCCACTCCCCTGCAACACTCGAGTCCCTGCAGCACCTGCAGTCGGCTCTCATCTTCACTCCTGTTTTCAAGTTTATTAGAAACAAAAAAAATGTTTCTATTTGTTTTAAAATACAAAATAATATTTAGATGTCTTAATCAGTGGGTTTTTAATAAATATAAAAAGCAACAAAGTTGCTAAAAGCCGGTAAAGAAATTGGTCTATTAATACAGAATGTCGGCGATATAGATTTTTCAGATAATAAATAGTACCTAAGATCTATAACATGTAGGAAAAATGGAATTCAAGAAGAAGTAAAGGGCAGATTAAAGGCCGGAAATTCTTGTGATTTCTCAACCTCTAAAAATTAAGATTTACAGGACTATTGACTTGTATTGTAAAACGTGGACGCTTACGTCCAGGGAAGAAAAACGCCTTAAAACTTCGAAGCTGAAGCATTGCGTAGAATATTTAGCCCAAAATAGTATTACCAAACTAGATAATTTAAAAATCTTCGACATGCGGAATCGAGGTACTTTATTTCAGAAGGCCAACAAATGTAATTAGATTTGAACCGGTTAACGTCATACGTGAAAACCGAGAAATGATGTATCTTGTGAGGGCTATTCTTGGAGATGAATAGAAGTTGGTGTTGTCGGTATAGAGCCTTCAGGTTCCCTCAGCATTTTTATTTATTAGATAATCGGTGAAACATCGATTTTGTTTAATGACAGAGAAATGAAAATTGATTTGACGCAACTGTTGTATTTAGAGATTTTTTTTTTTTAATCGGTAGTAAATTTACGTCCATAAATTTACTTGCTATTATCTCACAATCCTTCGTAAAATCGTCAATGCTTCTTATTATGTCAAATAAAAAAAAAAACTTGATTTATCTCTTACTGGGAAAAACTAAAGGTTATGAATATGTATTTCTATAATCTTCTGCTTTTATATCTACTTCTAAAAAGTAAACTCGTCAGGTTTCGTCAAGCAACACCAACAGAGCGAGAGCGAGTAAAAAAAAACAACCAAGTGAAATTTAGACACACCGTGACTTTATTCATTCTAATCAGTATAGCTCCTAAACGGTAGATCCTAATGGCAAATGTTGTATAACAAAAAATATTCTCCACAAAATTTCTTATCAGTAAACTGAGGTAAACTTTTCGATAAGAGCAATACCAACAGAGCTTGAGTGTGTCAAAATGTTACATTTTTCAGGGAAAAAAAGTTACAAATAGGTTGACATATCGAAGCTTTACGCTACACAAAAAGCATAAACCCAACAATGATGAAGATTCTGTATGTCTATAAATTGACCCAAACCAGACACCTAACCTTCCATGGGGTCACCTGTGGTGTAGTGGTTATCATAGCAACCTACTTAACCCAAGATCGCGGGTTCGCAGCCCGGCAGATGACTTTAGGATTTTTTAAAGGGAGTAAAAAATCCTTAGCTATGCATTCCTTCGGAAGGGACGTAAAATAGGGGTCCTAAGCCTGTGCGATGTCAGGTACTCGTTAAAGATCCCTATCCTAATTATACCTGGATAGGCAAAATTTAGGACTCCCACCGTAGCATCGTCCGATTAGCCATAGCAGCATAAAGTGACGTTAAACGAAATAAACAAACAAACCTATCCTTCCATAACAAGTTATATACCAACTGGAATCCAGTTGCTATCTCAACTTGCTTCCCGGTAACCCTGCGAGATGCATGAAAATAAGGTGGCCTAGAGACCTTCTAATATAGAACTGTTATTGAAATCCTAATAATGAGTAGTTCTTTACAATTTATTAACGTATCATTGTTATCATTAAAAAAAAAAAGCTATTCTCTCATCAGTATATTTTGCTTTTCAAAGTTTGTCCATCTGATCTCGCTGTCTGTCCATGGAATAAAACTCTAACTTATGTATATATCATTATATTTTATCCATCATATAAAATTTTATCTAGCCACTTTTTATCAAATGTTTACTTACAATTAACTAACAAATATGTAATTAATTATTTATTATTAAGTTCATCTTATAGAAATATTTTAATCTCTGACATTTTCTTTGTTACAAGAAAAAGGATAATATGACATTATAGATTTGATTATAAGAAGGACTATATTAAAACTAGCAAGAGAAAAATATGTATAATATATTTAAATGCTAATGTGCATCTATATTTATCCAGATTTGATTAATAGAATAACGTTCAATTTTGACTAAATCTAATCCATTTCAAATCCGTTGCAACATTTTAGGGACTATTTACCACCTAAAAAGCGGAACCCGGACGAACAGACGGGAAGAGCGCTAGGCGTTGCTAATTTATTAACCATAGCCAATGGAGCAGCTGGCCGATCTGGTCAGCAGTGGCACTCTACCGTAAAACTATTGCACCTTCGGCCGATACTGCATGTGCCAACTGGATCGGAAAATTGATTCTTTTTTTTTTTTAATTTCGGTTTGGAAGGTGAGTCTCATTACAGCCACTTCTACGGATCAGTAAGTGCTTCCCATATTTATGCCCGATCTATGGGTACTTAATTAACCCTTTTTGTCAAATGAACTCTATGAAGATAACAAAATGTAATAGTGAGGTCAGATTATTTTATTTAAAAATATAAATGGCAAATCACTGATACTATAAAAAATGGCGGCACTAAAAATTATTTTTATAATAGCCTAATTATGACAATCTAAATTAAACATTTTAATCAGATTTAAAATAAGAAAATAATAAAGACAATTTTAAAATTACAAAAATAAATAAATAAATAAATTTTAAAAAAATTAAAAATAGAAACTGTATAGTCCAGACAATGAGGGGTGTAGAGTGCAAAAAATATGCGATTTACCTCATGGCTTCGTTAGGAGTAGTTAAAAGATAAACATACTAAAAGTCCCCGCCCGGGTTGAGGTGGGGGAAGGAGAGGAGGTACCATTTTTGGGTTTTTTGACAATATCTCGAAAACGGTGAACTCTAGAAATTATGCTACAGCTAAAAAAGAAACCTAATTAAATTTCTTATTAAATTTCCTATGGTGTCGAAATTGGAGAATTAAAATAAATCCAAGCAAATCCCACCAAATAACCTTTACCCTTCGCCGTAAAACTACATCTTCTTGCCCTACAATATCCTCTTATAATATCCCACTGATCCCTGTTGAACAGATCCGCTATCTTGGACTCCAACTAGACAAACGTTTAACCTGGAATCCACATACGAGACTAAAACGGCAGGAAACTGCTCGTCGTTTTCGACTTCTTTAACATTTACTAGACAAACGTTCAAACCTTCCGATTTATTACAAAAGACTCAGTTACATGACAGTTGTCAGACCTATTTGGACATATGGAGTTGAGCTTAGGGGCTCAACTAAACCTTCTAATTCTTTCCGTATCCAATCCTTACAATCCAAAATCCTACGAAAAATCATTAATGCTCCTTACTTTGTTACAAATAAACTTATCTATAAAGATCTTAATGTTCCATATGTTGCTGATTTAGCCCAAACCAGATACCTATCCTTTCATAGTAAACTCCATAACCACACAAATCTACTAGTCCTTCAACTTGCTTCCCATTCTATTCCCGATAACCCTCCGAGGCGTCTGAAAAGAAGATGGCCTAGAGACCTTCTAGTAAAGTTTTTTTTTTTTTTTTTTTTAGGGCTACTGATGAGTAGTTCTCTTCAAGTTTCGCATGTTATTGTAATCATAATGAACTCATTTACTAGATGTATATATTTTATACAGTTGTAAATTTCAATAAATGGATATAAAAAAAAAAAAAAATTCCTATAAACTTGTTTATGTATATATTTGTCGAAGTTTTCGAGACATACCTTATTGAAAATCGATAATTTACTTCACTTTTTGTCAAATATTTGCATTTAGTGCCTTCCACGATTGTTTCTCAGAAAAAGTACCAGAATCAAAGTTGTACAGCATTAAATTGACTTTAATTTCGTATATACTCATAAAGTATAACTGAATATCATATGGTAATATAACCTGCAATGATTTTGAAAAATATAATGAAAACTTTACTTTTGAAGAAATTAATAAAGCTATACAAAATTGTAAATCCAAATCAAGCCCTGGTCCCGATGAGATACCTTATATATTTATTAAAAAAAACTCCCCATTGAAGCGAAAGTTCACTTATTAAAATTTTATAACTATGTTTGGATGGAAGGAAGTATACCTGACATATGGAGGAAATCGATAATTATACCTATCCCTAAATCTAAAGATACTCTCACTCCTGATAGGTTTCGTCCTATATCCCTGACATGTTGTACATCTAAAATTATGGAAAAGATGGTTAATGAAAGATTGACCGACACCCTAAAGAAAAAACGTGTAATCGCTGACGAACAATGTGGATTTGTAAAAAAACCGTTCGGCTGTAGATCATTTAATCAAACTAGACACCCTCATCCATGACACTATTAAAGCAAAAGAACATTTAATAGCTATATTCTTCGATATAGAAAAAGCCTACGACAGGGTATGGAGAAGACTTATAATAGTAAGACTTTTGGATTGGGGATTGAAAGGAAGAATGGTCAGATATATTGATAAGTTTTTAGATGGAAGAGTTTTTCAAGTCAAAATTGGAGATACGCTATCCAAAACGTTTAATCAAGAAAACGGAATTCCTCAGGGGTCTGTATTAAGTGTTACTATGTTTCTAATAGCAATCAATGATATTATAAAGTCGGTTGAAGAGCCAGCAACTTGCATGCTATTTGCCGACGATTTCACAATTTTAATAAAAAGCAAATCCACTAAATTTATACAATGGAAAGCACAAAATATCTTAAATAGACTAGAACTGTGGGCTTCTACCACGGGCTTCACTTTCTCTACCTCCAAGACTAAATGTATCCATTTCTGCAGGAAAAGAATGTGCTCTGAAAATCCAACACTGGTTTTTAATGGAAAGAACTTAACATTTGTAGAAAATATACGATTTCTCGGGATGTGGGTAGACAAACGATTGAGGTGGACTGTCCATTTACAAAGGCTAAGAACGGATTGCCTAAAATTATTAAACATTCTTAAAGTTGTATCAGGAATGAGTTGGGGAGCCGATAGAAAAACACTCCTAATTCTCTATCGAACTCTAATTAGAAGCAAGATAGACTATGGTAGTATAGTATATAATTCCGCTTCAGAAACAACTCTCAAAATAATCGATACAATCCATAACACAGCAATCAGAATATGCACTGGTGCGTTCAGATCTTCACCAGTTGAAAGCCTATACGTAGAATGCGGAGAACCGAGCCTAACTTTAAGAAGATCCTACCTTACACTATCTTACTACTCAACTCTGATTTCCAAACCAGATCATCCAAATCATAACATTTTTCATAACCTTAATAGTAACCTAGGAAACAATCTGGTGGGCATTGCAAGTAGAACCCAAAATCTCCTCCAACTTTTAGACATAAAACCGAATACAGTACTAACCATAGATGATCCATTGTTTTTTCGATGGGACAATACTTACATCAAGGTTGACACATCCCTTAAGGAAAAGATTGAAGACGACAACCCTATCATTAAAAAGAGACTTTTTGCAGAATTAAGGCAAAAGTACCCAAACCACGAAACAATTTTTACTGATGCATCGAAAACTGATGGAGAAGTCGGTTGTGCAGTGATTTTTAACAATAGCGTACTAAAATTTAACCTACCGTCACTAAATAGTGTTTTTACAGGAGAACTGTTTGCAATCTACCAAGGTCTTCTATTAATACAATCTACAAATACAAAACATGCTCTTTTGGTAACAGACTCTCTAAGTTCAATATTGGCAATTGCTGAAGACAACTCTGAAAATGCCCTAATACGCAAGATTAATAACTGCCTGTGGGAGATGCACGAGTCGATGGGTGGAGGGACTGTGCTAATGTGGGTACCCTCACATTGTGGCATCTCCGGAAATGAGGCTGCAGACAGTGCAGCAAATCTTGCGAGACTGAACCAAACAGGAACCATTATTACAGACATTACAACAACTTCTGACTTAAAAACATCCTGTAGAAAAAAATTGCTCCATCACTGGAAAACAAAATGGAACCAAATACGCAGCAAACTTTTTCGTATATGCGTTTCTTGTACTTGAAACAAATGTTTGACAAAAAGCGAAGTAAACATTATTATTTATTTAACAAAAATTATCAATTTTGATTAACGTGTATCTCGAAAACGGTTAAAAGTTCGACAAATATGTATATAACAAATTGTATAGAAGATTTAATTTTTATTTGAAACATATTTTTCTAGAGTCCACCGGTTCCGAGATATAATCGAAAACCCAAAAAATGGGACCTCCTTCCCTTCTTCCTCCGTTAGTTCACACCCCAGAACGGGGACTTTTAGTTTGTTTATCTTCTAACTAATCCAAACGAAGTCATGGGGTAAATAAAAATCTCATATTTAATGAACTATACAATATGTTTATTACTGGACTATATGAGGCGTGGAGATGCAAAAGGGGATAAATCTACTTTTTATCATTTTTAATTTTTTTAGTTAGCGTCCTCAATAAGGTGGTAAATCGTCCACCCTTCAAAGTTTGAACCCATGATTATTTCGAAACACACATACACTCAAGTGTTGAGAATCCAGTACTTTGGTGAGGATAACTATTAATAGACCAACGGTTATATAGGGAAGAGATTTAGCTGAAATCAGGCACAACCGCCAGGTTTTCTTGCCTAATTCTTGCCTGCTCACTTTGTACAGGCTGGTTGTGCCGCTGGAGGAAAAATTGATTACGGTCGAAATAATAAAAAAATAAATTTCATACATTCAAACTAAGACCTAGGTGTTTGGCAGTCTAGTGCTTTCCTACTAAGCTACAACGTCATTGAATTTTATGAAAATAAAAGTTAATATAAAATACAATTTAATGGATACTGAAAATAAAAATAATGAAAAATACACGTTTATAAAAAAATAAATAAATAAAGGACATATAAGTAGATTATATAATTATAAAATTAGTAAACAGGTAAAATAAAAATAGATGCCCATAAAAATGACCATTAAATTAACAATAATTTGTACTCATTGACTTATATATCCTAAATTCAATGTATCCATATTTACCAGAATAATTAAGAAGTTTACCAAACCTGAAGGCTCGAACCCCACACCACGAACCTCTGACCACCCACCTTCTATCTAATCCCATCAAAAGCTGAACTCCATAACCAGACTGGATACTATCCTCCCATCTATGTTTCGGTCTAGTTCTTGTATGTTTATCCAAAAGTACAATTCAATTAATCTATAATTATCTATATCAACCCTCCTATTGAATATATTAGATAGTCATCATCTTGATTCTACTAAAAAAAAAAGAAAAAAAAAAAAAACTTCTTGTGACCTGACTGGATATTACTCCTGACTTTGATACTAAACGGTGCTATGAAGGGGGACAGGAGTATAACAAGGGAAGAGTATGAGCCAGTGGGCTATTGGAGCCAAAGCCCAGGGGACTTGTTGATGCAGGGGTCCCCCGGGGCAGCTAATAGACCCCCTTCTCCTCTCTCTTTCCTCCTGCCCCTACAATAATAGCTTCCCTTGTTTCTCTTCTATTGTCCGTTTTTTTTTCAGTTTTTTTTTTTTTAGTCAATATAATCATATCGACTAAAGGATTTGAAACAGCAGCGTACTCGATCGTAATTATTAACTATTATTAGGAAGGAAATAAGTGATGTATTTAGTAATCATAATCGATAATTTATCCTTCTTTCTTATAGAGGCAAATGTGTAAATATAAGCACCCTCTTTTGTTTTTGATTTAAAGTTGCTTTTAACTAGCAAAACTCTAGATTTTTGTCTTTCAATAACAACTGTACCAAGTGTCATAAATGCGAGATGGCAAAAAATGACTAACATTGATTCTTTCATTTAAAAAAAGACTATTTACAATGATTACTGATAGTAAATTTAACGAGCATTCAGATAAATCATAGAAATTTTTAATCGAACAATTAGTTTCGGAACTGTAGCCAAATGAGTACCAACAAACGTGTTTTCGTAGAAAAGTGCGACCTTAGTTAAAGAATGCTGAAATGAGGGGTGCAGAGTACATGAAATATTGTTGACATAAAATTTTGGACATCAAAGCTTCGTTAGGAGTAGTTAAAAGATAAACATACTAAAAGTCCTCGCCCGTGGGGGGTGAGCTAAGGGTGGTCAGAAAGTCCCAATTTTGTGTTTTTCGATTATATTTCGAAAACGGTGGACTCTAGCAACATATGCTACAAATCAAAATTAAGCTAATTAAATTTCCTATAAAATTAATTATATACATATTTGCCGAAATTCCAATGATTTTCGATAAATACTTAAAGTCGATAATTTAAGATTTAAAAAATGTTTACCTCACTTTTTGTAAAACAATTGCTTCAAATACCAAAAAAGTATATATGAAATTAAAGTAAATTTAATGTTCTACAATTTTGATATTGATATTTTCCCTGAAAAACGATCGTGGTAAGGTACTTCAAGCAAAAGTTTGACAATAAGTGAGGTAATATTTTTTTTTTCCCGAAAATCAACGATTTTCAATAACGAATATCTCGAAAACGGTTAGAATTGCGACAAATTTATATAAAGTTAGTTTTATAGGAAATTTAATTAGCTTTAATGTTTATATTAAATATATTTTTCTTGAGTCAACCGTTTTTGAATTTAATATAATCGAAAAACTAAAAAATTAAACATCTCCCCACCCCCTCCACCGTTAGCAGGGATTTTTAGTACCTTTACCTTTTAACTATTCCTAATGAAGCTATAAGTAAAAAAGTATCGCATATACTCGTACCTTGCACTCTACACCCCTCATTTCAGCACCCATTGACTGGACTAAATCATAACTGGCTCTTTCAGCCGCAGCACTATCTAAGTTTCCACATTTGGGAACACTTTACCCACACCTCTCCCCGAGTGTCTCAGAGAGCATTTTCCATCTCAAAAGATGTAAGTTGTGATCTTCAACAAGAGATATGTATAAGTTTCTAGTGAAATAGGGGCCCATATTTACACGAACTCCTCAAAGAAAGATATCTACTATTTAATATCACTATTTAACTTAGCTCAAGATATTCCTTATTCAGCTCTTCTTTAGTCTTCTCTGGCTATCTCCGGCTCGTCTGTCCAAGAGATCATCTCCCCGCCCTTCAGCGTCTATTCCTTCAACTCTCTCACCTCCAACTCTCCTTTTCCTTTCTGGCCATTTAAGATCCTCACCTCCTCACTTTCACTTTTGCCTTTCTTTGTCCGAACAATTTCTCTCCCAGGTATCAATACTATTCCTAAATAGCTGCCGCCATGGACCGGCCGTCATCTCAGTCATAGGGGCCCACTCCCATTGATATTGATTTAATCCTTCAATACTCATGATAGAGACATTGTAGGGTCCAGCTTTTCTTTCAGTTTTCCGCCCATATTAACTATTTATATGATTTTCTGATCGTGTACCCATATTACACAGCAGGATAACTTATGCGCGTGCAACTAATACAGATTTATAGATTAGATGTCATTTTAAGTTTGTAATAAACCTTCATCCGTTCGACTTTAACTTTGTTTTTCAAAAACCCCCATTCTTTTTTTTTTCTCCTTGTTCCGTGATTTGATTACATTTTATGAAATTTGTGTGTATATATTTACATTTGAAATTTATTTATTATCAAATGATATAATTTTTTATTTGAAACTAAGACCTAAAATCCAAAACTAAAAAATTAAATTTGTTCACACATTTTTTTACATATTTATTCCAAAGTTTATTCTGTCGTTGTCTGAAATAAAAGATCTTCAATGATGAACTTTTCAAATGGCACACGCTTTACTATTTTTCTAATTATTACTTTTTGGAATGATCCTTATAGTTTATTCATAGTCTTTGCTAGATGGAGAACTTCGTTGCTCCATAGAGTAATGAATTTTGAAGTCTTATAAAAAAGTTAAAAATCATGAGCATGAGGCTTAGTAAAAGACTCTTTGATAAGAATAGGTGATAGATCTTGTATGATTGTGTCCGAATAATTTTTGATTCCTTTTCAAATGTTGTACTTTGATCTTAAACTTGAATTATATGCCAGAATATAATGATTTATTTTACATTCTGTTGATTTATCCTTTTAATTTAAAACTGGCCGGAGTTTTTACTTTACTTTTTTAAAAATTAAAATATTGTAACTTTTTATGAAACTCTTAACATAATATAAATCGTATTATCTACAAGTTTATGAACACAAAGTATCGTGGTGTAAAGTACACGGTTATTGCATATTACGGAGAATATAGTGTTCCTATATACCGATTAATATTTAATAAAGTGATTAAATTACTGTTTGAAACTTCTATAACCACGCACACCTTAAATGTACGTGGGAGCTTGTGTTCTGGAAGTCTGGAATACTTAATTACTTCCTTGCCTCTTTTCTCATCCCTCTTCTGCAAATTAGCTCTTACATTCAAATTTCAAGAGCTCTTGTGTTCCTTTCCTTCAAACATCTTAGTCCTTTATGTCTCAAGAGCTATGGTGCACTTCTCTCCTTACATGGAAACTACTTTAATGATAATCAAGTATAATAAAATATGTTTAAACCTACCATTATCAGCCGTATTACAAACATTTGTAACAATACGTTTAGTATTATTTAATCAGTTGTGTTTTTATTACGCTTTTATTAGCTTGACCTGTATGTGTGTAACGAAATCATTCAGCGTAATTTCTTCCAATTTCCAGCAATCTAATTGACTTGAAAATTTGCACACGTGTCAATGGACAATGACAATACAATTGTTTCAAAACTTTCTTTTAATGCCCTCACTAAAATATAAGAATAAAATAAAATAAAGCATGAGTTTAATCATACATTGTTTAGCTTTGAATATTTGATTGTTAATGTACGAATTAAATGATGGAGTTGAACAAATAGCACTTCTATTCTTTACGAATATCAAATAAACATTACATCACCTCCATCACTTTATTTGAAATTAATATTGTTTTTAGTGTAAAAATGAATAAAATGCCAAAAAAACTTTTGAGGACATCGCTGTGATAAAATTATCAAAATATTAGTGTGTTATGTTTTGCAATAACAAGCCCATGAACGCAAGAATAAAATTTAAAGCTGCATCTTTCGGTTATTACAAACGTTTCTAATGGATCAAGTGATTTCATGGTTACTATTTATTTTATATCATTATTTTCACTTATTTTCATACCCCTTCTCTCCTTCCTTCTCTCTTCCCGCCTTTTCCTCATTCTTTCCGACTGCCCCTTCCTTCTTTCCTCGGTCCACGCTATTCCTTTTACATCTCTCTTTCCCAGAAGTACCTTAATTTCTTTTATTCTTTTCCTATAGTCATCCCTATCGAAACAGTCTTGGTCTGATATTTTCAGTCTTGATGTTTCTTCCGTCTCTTTGATATACGCCCTAGCACTCTTGTATCCTTTCATTTTATAGACGATTTTTCTATTTGAACTGTTTGGATGCATCCTTCCTATATGCCTGTAGAACCTTAATCTTCTTATCCTTACGTCCGTTTCCAAATCATTTATTCCTCGTATGTTTCCGTATTAGAACTCAACCTACAGTCTTATTTGGGTCGTAAATTCTTCTTAGTATTCTTCTTTTTATTCCTAACAGTTTCTTTAGGTTAGGGAGGGAAGGAGTTTCCATTCCGTACAGTAACAGTAGGTTTGACGACCATTTGTGGAGTCTTATCTTCGCGTTTATTGACAGGCTCCTTTTATTATATAAATTGCTTATCGCGAAGCTTAGTCTTTCTAATCTACTTATTTTCTCTTTTATACTTTTTTTCTCCGAGTATTGCTACATACGATTTCCCCAAGGTACTTGAATTTTTTCCTGTACTTTGTCTCAGCTGTGATTTTAATAAGAGAAAATTAACAAAAAAAAAAAAAATAAATAAAATTTTTCAGAAATATATAACATCGATATTTAGAGGTTAACTGAAATAATTTTCACTTGCAATATTTTTCTATAATTATTATTTTAATGAATACTCAGTAAAATTAAGGAGAATGAATCTATTAGCAATGCTCGCAATGTTGATGATTTTATACGCACCGAGTCGTATGCCGTTGCCATGCGGAACTCGAGTATGTTAATAACTCATGATTTTAATTTAGAAGTTAATCACGTTTGTTCCGAGTCAAGTGCCCTAACAGTGTTATACTGGCAGGAGATAAAACTGGCCGAGACTATCTATGGGACCAGTTGAGTAGGAAAGTAGATTAGGGTGGCCCTATGTGATAATGAGAGGTTGGCCGGGTGCGTGCCGAGACGCGTGCAGCAGATAACGCACCGGGAGATGACGCGGATAAGACAGACGTGGTCCTGGTTAATGACGTGTAAACCAGAAATTTACTAGAGCCATGGGAAAGATAGTGACTACGCTCCTCGGAATTGATGCGATGTTTTCCTAACACGAGGGTCTGTGCCTCGGGCTGTAGTGGCATTATTTGGAGGGTGGGCTATTCAGATAATCCAGGCAAGATTTCCAAATTCTTAGTCCATCGGGATGGACAGAAATAAAACTATTTTCTAATGAATGTTACATTGGGAAATGTTTAATTATTTGAAAATCATAAATTTATTTTAATGAATCCTATTGTCTTATGTATGCTTCCAAGAAATCTACGCACTCTTCAAGGAGACAGACATAGCTAGGTGGATCAGTGTGAGGAGGCTCAGGTGGGCGGGACACATCGCCAGGATGAAGAGGCTATTCATCAAACTAGAAGAGTTGGACGAACCAAAATGAGATGGATGGATAGCGTCCGTGCAGATGCCAGGAACATCCTTGGAACACCAGACTGGATAGCTGCTGCAAAGAATAGGGATGAATGGCGAAAAATTTTGGAGAGGGCCCTGATTCAGCAATGAATTGTTGCGCCGCTTATTTATGTATGTATGCTTCCTTGTAAGAAAGTATTTATTCTTTAGTACCTTAGTAATCAAATGGTACTTCCTCATAAAAGAATGAGCTCCCATCCTGGTCATTGGTTTTAAAATTAATATTATATGTATATTATTCCAGGCTTAGTTGATCACTTTGGGTTGAGTTGTAGGTATTTTTTTTTTTAATTTAATTTATCTAATTTTATTTTTTTAGGTTTAATAATTTAATTGAATAGTAACGAGAAATATCACAAAAAATATTTGTAAAAAAATTCAGATTTGGTTGTTTAGCCAGTGACCGCTCAGCTCATCTTTGATATACTGGGTGAGTTTCTCTTAGTGTCACTAAGAAAAAAATAAGTTTCTCTGAAAAAAAAAATAATAATAAAATAAAATTTGCCTTAAAAGCTTTAATATCTCCATTTTTTAAAAACAATTTTCAAATTTTCGCCACATTTTCAGATTAAACAATTAATTTCTTATAAGATCAGAGTACATGCATCCTTGAAGTTTACAAACTTGAGACCTAAGGAACTGCTCGTTCTTCACCTTACTTAGAGAAGTTACAATGTCTTTTGATACTTCTAAGCTCACCATTTTTTGAAAAAAAACTTGCTAATTTAATCAGCTTTCACGTGGCATGATCATGTTAATGGCTCCGTATCGATTGCATGGAGAAACTTACTTTTAAAGCCGGAAAAACAGGGCGATTTCATTTAGCATACAAATCAGTAATTTGTGTAAATAAGACATGATAATAGCTTAATAGAAATATGTATTTTAAACTTAATTAACTCTTTATTGAAAAAAAGAAACAAAGAAAACGTTCATTGTTTAATAGAAAATAAAGGTAAATAGACAATAAAGCGACAGCCAAAGGGTTTGTTACATTTATTTATTTATTCTTATTATTATTTAGGATATATTTTATTGAATTTTCAATGTAAGGTGTAAAACCCAATGATAAGGAACATAGACCTCAATTTTACCGTTGGCTCCTGAATACAGATGATGTTAAAAAATGGAATTCTTCAACATCATCTGCATTGAGAAGCTAACGGCAAAATTGAGGTCTATGTACATTATCATGGGTTTTACACTTTACATTGAAAATCTAATAAAATAAATCCTAAATAATAATAATAAATAAATAAATGTAATAACATAAGATCCTTCGATCTGGTGTCGCTTTATTGACAGTTTTACTTTATTTTCAATTTAGCAATACATTTTTTCTTTGCTTTTTACTTTAAACCCTCCCAAAAGTAGATATTTTGTAAGTTATTTTTTTTTTTAGTTCATTCATTTTTTGGGTATATATTCTTTTTGACTAAGACAAAATAACAAACAATAATTAAATCATGTAAAAATAATTCATTATACATCTTAAGTGAACTTAAAGTTATTTAACCATTCTAAATGGTCTGTGCTGGATAACGCTGTCCTCCCCTAACCACGACAAGGGAAGGGGGAGTTAGTAAACTTTTCAATGGCACTCAGGGAAGTTTTCTTTTCCTTTTTTTTTGATTTTCTAAGGGGGAAATATAATAAAAAAAAAGAAAGAAAAATCAGGGTTCCGAAAAGTTATAAAAGAGCGAGATGGGGGTTAATGCGACCGCAGCATATTCAGACTCAGTAGCCAAGTTTCAATGGAGTCATTTTGAGTATTTTATAGGAAGGCCAATTTATTATTTTTTCTCTTTTTAAAAAGAAGAAGGGGTTCTTGAAAGGGCAACTCTTGTAATTGTAGGACAGAACTGCCACTCTCTCGGGATTTTGTTTCTTGTGTTTTTGAAAGGAAAGTGCTTATGAGATTGTCATTTTAAAATTTCATGTTTGCAAGTAAATGTTTACTAAACAAAAAAAAAAGTAGTGGGTGTGCTTAGGACCACACACTAGAAGTATAAACTTACACTTCCATTAAATTAAAGTGCAAAAATCTACATTACCTAATAAATCTTTAAATAAAAAAAAAGGAGTAAAAAGTGAAATAATTTTTTTCCATTCAAGTGAATTTAATTTTTGATAAAATAGATATTTATCTGAAAAGTATGTATTGCAGACGCGTCTATGTAACAGTCCTATTTCAGTCTTAATAATTTTCCCTTGTGTAAAAACAGGTTGCTGCCACAAGTAATTGATTGAAAAAAAAATGTAAAATGTAATTAAACCAAATTTGTTTAAAAATAAAAATGGTTTAACACGACCAAAATAGAATTGGCAATCTTACCTTTAAGATGCCTGCTCAACTTGATTAAATATTTCTTTTTGGGACAATAGATCGCAGCACGACAGACAGGGACATTTAAATTGTAAAAATGGTCGTTTCAGTGCGAAAAATAAATTAATCCAAACAACAACAAAAAAAACGCTTTGAAATAATTTGGATTTGGCTGTTGCCCTTACTTTTTTTTTGTTAACCTTAACTTGAAGTTCTTAATTTTGTTTTTTTGCCTTTAACAAGATTTAACGTAAGACTTTAAAAAAACCGTTAGACTTTGTATATATGTAAGTAACCTTAAATAGGTTCAAAATGAACCTCCCTACCCGAGATACCTCTTTCGCCAACGATCTTCCGAACACCCTGTATAAAATACAGCTATATTATATAGTTCAGAGATCCATTTGTTTTGTTTTTTTGGTTTTGTAATGTACGTGGTATAGTAAATGTTAAATGAAACTCAAAAGTTAATTCCTCTCATTTCTATTTCCAAATACAAAAAACGGCAAATAAAATAAGATAAAAAAAGTATCTTAAATATATATTTACTATTTATATTGATCTACTATAATATTTATTATGTTAATCTATATAATGTTCGATTTCAAATTTTAAATGAATATTATAATGTCTTATTTTTTTAAAATTTATTCTTTCAAGTTATATGTTTAAATATAACGATTTTTTGAGGCCAAAAGACATCCTTAGCCACTCTCCTTCCCCACTTAAAATAGGTTTTCGTCCTTATGTATACTGTTACAAATTATCACTTTGTTCACTGATTCCTCCAAAGATGAACTATCGCTTATGTTTGTTATATATAGATCTTTAAATAATTCCATCTATCTTTAATCTATTCCCTATTGAATTCTACTTGAGTTCTTGATAACAATACCTCATGGGATTATGTGTATGAAATTATTTGAAAAAAATTATGAAATCGTTTGAAAAAACTATGAATTTGATTGGTAAAATTATGAAATTGGTTGAAAAAATTATGAAATTGATTGAAAAAATTATGAAATTGTTTGAAAAAATTATGAAATTAGTTGAAAAAATTATGAAATTCACTGCAAAAAGCTATATAATATAGATATATAATATAGCATATAATATTATATTTTATTATTTCAGTTTTGATATTAGGTAACGTGTACCGATTTCTTGGGACTAATGTAACAACTGTACACACTACTTTGTGACGCCTAGTCAAATTCTTATTATTTCTTTAAAACTTTTACAACCAGTTCACTATATAATTAATAATGTTACAATTACAGTACCCATTTAAAAAGAAGTATAAGTATGTAATACCATTAACTGTACATTTTTTATTCTATTGGGTTCCACAATAAATGGTATATTTCATTTTAATAAATATTAAAACTTTTCTAGATTTTTAAAAGCACGGTATTCTTTTTTTTTTTTTTTTTTTTTTTTTTTTTTTTTTCAAATATGTCCCATATTCTAAAACTGGCCTTATAAAGTTAGAATACGTATAAAACTGAGGGGGTATAATGTCAGAGAGCAACTATCTGCCAGGACAAACGGCAAATGGCTTTTGAGAGTGTATTTATGAGCGAGAGTTTGGACAATAGGTCGCTTCAGAAGCGATATTGCTCCCGCCTGAATAGACCAACTTGTCCCAGCTCGCCGGTTTCACCGGATCTTTTTGTTAGGACCTTTTAATATAATAAATCCTACTTTTTTTATTGTAACTGTTATTTATTTTTAAATGTTTTTATTCGGACGTACTATATCAAAAAATGTGGTATAAAGCCTTAAACTAAAGTTTTTTTTTTTCTTAAGTAAGAAGTAAAGTCATCAATACGTTTGATAAACTAAATAAATGTGATAAATAACGATATATCTATCTATAATAATTATTTTTAAAAAAACTCATTTAACAGAAGCTAAGTTCCACAAATCTACGACTGCGAGTTGAAGAGCACATTAAGACCCTCGTCCGTAAACTTTAAAAGCCGGTTCACACTTGTTGCTATCCTGTTGTTTTATTGTTTCCCTGCGAAGAAGGCTCCGTTGGATCAAAACCATGCACCACAAATGTCTAGATAAAATAAATTAAAATAACCATTAATAATTTATTTATTATCATTTCATGCGGATATTAAATTTATTTTAGTGATGTGTCGGTACCAAGATTTTTTGTTTCTCGATACCACTAACTTAGCTAAGAAAATAATTTTCCATTATAGGTAACAATCCATATACAAGCTAAAAAAACCTTGTTTTCTGTTGTTGTTTTTTTTAATCATATATTTACAACTGTATACAATATACATCAAGTAAATTTA